>LPNX010509407.1:0-125007 GCA_001517045.1 Pseudotsuga menziesii
GAAGCGTTGGGAAGCCCAAAGGCCACTTTGGGCAGCCCAACCATTTTTGATTTTGTATAAAACTAGGGAAGAGAGACAAGAAAGGGGCTTTTTCCCAGTAACACCGGATGACCTATTGTAAAGAAGAACTATTTCCTTTTTGCAATAAAGATTGTAGTTTGCCTGTTGGAGAAAGTGCTGTGGAATTTTCCAAATGGTGTGCAATGGATGGCAAGAAAAATG
Source organism: Pseudotsuga menziesii (assembly GCA_001517045.1). Taxonomy (NCBI): domain Eukaryota; kingdom Viridiplantae; phylum Streptophyta; class Pinopsida; order Pinales; family Pinaceae; genus Pseudotsuga; species Pseudotsuga menziesii. Next base: position 223 of record LPNX010509407.1, read on the forward strand.
AACTATTTTGTTTTTCAGCATATGTCCATGAATTGTGAGATCGTTCTAACTCTATGACTTATGTCTTGTTGAATGATGTCTGGTTTATTTTGTGGAGAATTCACTTATAGTAATGCTGGTGCTTCACATAACAGTTAGCTACCTAATTGTTGGAATAATTTCTCTTTCATGTGTTGTAAATACAAGTATCAGCTACCTGTAATTGTGTTTATCATACATGTAGTTAATGCATTACTAAATCATAATCATGTTGGCTCCTCGGGGATAGGTAGTTAGTGTTTAAGTAGAATAGTTGTTTGTTTCCTGGTTGCATATGTGGTTCAGATGTTGTGAACATAAGACGAGAGGTAAGAACCTGCGCAGCACATTGTGTGGTTCCCGGCATCTTTGTCACCCTGCATTGGTTTAGATAGGCATATGCATTGCATATTAAGTCAAAATACAAATTCCGGTGGACCGGGCCGCAACCGGTAGAACCCTTTTTGTTACTTTGACCTACGGTAGCCGGACCGTAAGCCGGACGGATTCCCTACACCAAACAGTCAACGGGCTAGTTGGGAACGTTGATTGGGGAGAATCCCTTACTGTTGCAGCCTGCGAATTTCCAGGCCTCAACAGGTTCTCAAGCCAGATTTATCAAAAGCATATGACAAGGCATCATGGTCATTCATCCACCTTGTTCTTCTTCATATCGGCTTCAATATCGAGATTACCAATTGGATTATGGGTTGTATAACATCATCTTCCTTTGTAGTCTTAATTAACGGGGCAGGGTCTTCATTATTCAAGGTTTCTCGTGGGCTTAGACAAGGATGTCCTTTATCTCCATATCTCTTCCTGCTTGTGGCTGAAGGGCTAAGCAGACTCATTATGAAGGAGCATAGAAGAAGAAGACTATCTGGAATCTTTTTTCAAGGCCATAAACTATTGACCCACTTACTGTTCATTGATGATATATTGTTGTTCTACATGCAATCTGAAAGGGAACGCCAAAGGATCAAATCAATCCTGGATATTTTTCGCCAAGCAACAGGTATGGAAATAAATCCACACAAATCTTCCCTACATATACTTCGTTTTCATATGAATCAAAGACCTATTTGGCATAATTATTTACCCTTTATGGTGGAAAATCTGGAAGACGGTATCAAGTACCTGGGTTTTAGGCTAAATCCCTCGCAGTATGGTAAAGAAGACAGGCGTTGGCTGATCAGCAGGATTGAAGGACGTATAAATTATGGTGGAATAAGTGGATATCTAGAGGTGGCAGACTGGTACTCATTAAATCGGTCATGAAGGAAACTCCTATCTATTGGCATTTTATGGCCCATAGTCCCAAATCCATTTTGGTTCGCATCAGGAAATTATGCTTAAATTACCTTTGGAGACGTCAGAGTAAATTTCAAGGCTTTCACCCTATCAAATGGAAGCAGCTCGCTGCTCCTAAGGCTCTTGGTGGCTGGGGGCTAAAAATATCCTCAATTTAACAAGGTTCTTAGCAGACAAGTCTCTGTGGAATTTTTTGACCCGGGAAGTCCATTCTCGCAACAAAATATATCGACACTGGATTCGATCAAACAAAGATTCAAGTCGGTATTTCAATGCTCGAATCCCTGGAAATCCTTTTCCAAAGCATTTACAATAATAGGTAATTTTCTCGCCTGGAAGGTTGGCAATGGAAAATCTATGACCATCAATGCAGATGCAATTTTGGCCCTTGGGGCAGTCATCACAGGTTGGTCTGCGAAAAGATATTGTAACTCATCTGCGGAATGTGGGTTGAGCAACTTTGGATAAATTTGTTGATCCTATGACAACAAATCTTTGGCAGCAAGGGTGGCTCTCTACTAAGGCCCTTGATCTCGAAGGTGATTAGGGTTGACTTTGGGACTTGTTACCTACCTCTTTCGACTAGGTGGCAATGTCATGTACATTGCAGATCTACATATTGTACAATTTGCACCATGGAAAAATCCTAGGGATTTTTCACTCAACAGGGCAATTCTGCCCCTTTTGTACACGAAATGCCCGCTCTCCTGCGTGGGATAATTAATGTAACTTTATATGCCAGCATGGGTCATTCCTCTAAGGATGTCACCATGGGCCTTATTATCAAGGAAGTCCTCTTCACCGAGTGTTTTGTTTCCCTTCCAGTTAATCTTGTTATCTAACAATTTTAATTGGTTGGGTTTTTCACTCACCAATCCTCCAAAGTGGTGAATTGGCGTTCTGATAATCAAACCCATGAGGTGGCTAAGGTTTCAAGTTGTTGTCCATGACCATGCTAGCCATATCTTGTAGTCTTGCGGAATTTCGTTAGGGTTTTAATTTTTATTTTGATTTTTTCCTAATTAATTAACTTTACCATTTGGTGGTTAATTAATTAAGTTTTGATGTAATAATGTAATCTCTTGAACCTTGGCATTTTGTAATAGGGGCTATGAATGCAAATGCAAATGCTATGACACCCCCTAAACCATTGGTTCAAGTCTCATGTCATTCTGACAAGGGGTTAGGAAGTTAGATCAATTTTGGTTAAGACAAGATATTTTTTCCTAGGAAATTAATTTAATTTCCTAGGGTGAAAAATTAAATTATTTGATTTTGAAGGAATAAATCAAATAAGGCCATGGTAATTAAGTTTGGGGGGAGGCTAAGCATAGTCAATTTTTATTTTTAAATAAACCCGCTCCCCCCCATGGTGAAAATAAATTTTTGAAAATCTCCTAAGTGGAGCGCCCCTCTTGCCTTAATAAAAGATTAAAAAATAAAAGATAAAATAAAAAGATTAAAAATTAAAAACTAAAAATAAAAGATAAAAATAAAAGAACAAAAATAAAAGAATAAAAAGATAAAAATAAAAGATAAAAGATAAAACATAAAATAAAACATAAAAAATAAAAGAATAAAAGATTAAATAAAAGATTAAATAAAATATAAAAAATAAAAGATAGAAAATTAAAATAATAAAAATTAAAATTTAAGTTAAAGGGGGGGCCACTTGAGTCATGGAAACCCTAGATCTAAGGGTTAAGCTTCATTGTGACATGGATCTATCATTTTTACCATTGATTTGAAGAGGCACCCTTGCTTATGATTGGTGGATGGCTTGCAAAGTCAACAAACCTAGATCTAAGGGTGGAGGAGAGCTAGAGTTTACATCTATGTTTTGGACCCTTGATTTGGGAGTGGGTTTGGGATCTTTTCAACTATAAAAGAGAGGCCCCTCCTCTCATTTTATCATGATTCTTTGGAGTATGGTTATGCTGCCAAAATACTCTCTCTTCTCCCTCTCTCCTCTTCTTCTCTCACATTTCTCTCAAGCTTTGCTCAAACCCTAGAGGCTCTCATTGTATTGAATCTTTCCCTAGTTGGGCCTAATAGAATAAAATCTTTGGAAGATCTCTATCTTTTTGGGTGTTTGGTCTCTTCTCTTTAAACTTGAGGTAAAATATTTAATTTTTTGTGAGATTTATTTATTTTTTACATGCATAGATGCCTCTTGCAAAGGGGACTTGATAGTAAATGGTTATTTGCTATTGTTTGTGAGTAGTTTATTTTAGATCTACAAAGGTTTTTGTAGATCCATTTTGGTTACTCACCTCTTGCTTGTATTTTGTAGATTTTTCTCACATTTTTTTTGCAGATCCGAGGGTTTGAAGAAGGGCCTCCAAGGCTAAGCACTAAATCTATATTTATCAACATAAATCTGATATTTTGCGGGGTTTTAGGTGGCTGGAAATGCATTTTGCAGCCCTCTAAACTTCTATTTTCAGTCATTTTTCACCCAGATTTTTGCCATTGTTTCTAGTTTTTTGGGTACTAACATTTTAACTAGTTTGTTGGAGTTTTCTGTCACTTTCCAGCAACATTTTCCTTGCTGGTTTTAGCAGGTTTTACACAGAAAACACTGCCCAAAATGCCTCAATTTTCAGCCACTTCAAAAGGGGTTCAAACCCTCATCTTTTCTCATTTTTTCTTTATTATTTTGTAAGCCAGGGGAGAGTCTCATCGTGGGTATTTTCTAAAGACTTTCAAAGTAATTTGTAATCATATTGTAATTAGGTAGGAAGTAGATCACTAGTTGTGCTTTCTCTTTCAAGTAGATCTAATAATTTTTTAGCCATTTTTTTTTACCCACCTCCTTTAGGGAGATTGATGTGTGGTTAGTATATTTGGTTTAGATTAGTTTACTTTTCAAGCATTTCTTTTCCAAGCAAAGCATTTAGTTAGATTTTTACTTTCTATCATCTAGTTTTATTGTTTTGAAGGAATATACAATCCAAACTGTCCGTGTATCCTCTGCCCTCCGTTATCTCCCTTTAGGGAACTCGGATCAAGGGTATGAAAAACGGAGGGGTTTGGGGGCTTTAGGAAACCTTAATTAGCTCACTTTACTTTCTGCAATATTTTACTTTCCTGCAAAGCAATTTCATTTCTTAATTATCCAGAGATCAAGTACTGGCACCTCCCATAAGGGATAACACTCAGGTTGACTCTATTAACTTGTTAATTCTGTAATTCATTTTGCTTACTGTAAAAACAAATCTACATTTTTTTTTAAATATACAACCTAAACTGTCTGTGTATCCTCTGCCCCCCTATTATCTCCCTTTAGGGAAATCAGGTAAGGGTATAAAAAGCGGAAAGGCTTAGGGGCTCTAGTTTAATAAGCATCCATCTTGCTATTTTTTTGGTTGATTAAAAACAGTGACCTCGGAAGCTAGTTGGAGTAGAAGACCGTGGGGGTCTCTAGGCGTTCTACGTCCTCCTTGTTGAACAGTGAGGCATTGGGGTTTGACCTGGGAGCTACAGATGGACTTGTTTTCACTGTTTTGAGTGCACCAACATTCCCTCTTTGACTTGAGAAATACTAGATTGGGGTAGTCACACCACCGGATCTAAAACTTAATCAAAGACTTCAACTTTAATAAAATTTGTTAAAACAAACCAAGAGACATTGCAAAACATCTTACCCACATTTATGTTTCTGTGTTTGCTTCAAAGTCCTTGCTTTCCAAGGCTTTCATTTTACAAGTACATCTTGCAAGCATCTCAATTTCATTTCAGTACCTTGCACTTTCAAGTATAATATCTTTAAAGTATTGTGGCACGCTTGAGTAAAACATTGTTTAATCTTGTAACTTGAAAACAATTTGTTGTTTGATCTTTGGCATAATAACTTGTTCATCCGGTGTATATCTTGTTTCCTTTCAGGTATCATTGTATAATTGTTTAACCATTCTTTAGCACTTGTTCATATTGTTAATATTGTAGATCTTGTTTATCTTAGACAACTGTGGATAATCATTCTTAATTCTTTTGTAAGTTTGTAACTTGTAATCTTTTGACTCCATTTAATCTAGGCACTGATCTTGTAACCTTGTAATCTTAATTAACTAAAATCCCTTTAACTAAATTGTTAATAAACTTTCATGTAGGGACTACCCCCCTTGGCTCTATTGGGATTTGGCCTAAACGAAGAAGTTGGTAGACTATGGTGACAGTGGTCCCTAGCTCTAACTTGCCCCCAAGGACACACAAAGCGGGTTGGAGACTTCCCCGTGTCATAAAGTGTGTATTAGGCAGCAACATCTTTGGCGCTGTTGCCGGGGACAAGTCATGTGTCCTTGGTCTGACTTAATTAATTAATTTCTTGTTTTGAATTCTTTAATTCTTTAAATTGTTAATAAAATTCTTTAATTAAATTTTAATAACTTATTTACCCATATTAGAGCTATCTTTTTCTCCAAGTGGCGACTCCACTCCAAAATATAGTGAGGTATTCTACCCGGAGCCATTTAGGTGGTCTACTCAACTCCCTCACCGATCCTGAAAGGGTATATAGGAGGAGGTTGAATAGACTTGCTCCTCGTAGACTCCTTGCAACTCTTGGAGAAGAGGCTATCTCTGATATCCATTTATTGTTTTCCCAAAACAACCAGCCCTCACCAATGGATGATCTATGCAAGCCATGTGATTTCTCTAACATCATTGGTTATCCTCATGCTTTGCCAGATAAAGCTATAGAAAAGTTACCTTCCTTTCAAGGTAATAATGCCATCAGTGCAAGTCTCACATCACCAAGTTCAACCAATGCATTGCCAAGTGGTGTAATGCTAGTAACTATGAGGATGTCAAGATGAGGCTGTTTGTTTTGTCTTTAGAGGATGATGCCATGGAATGGTTTAAAGAGCAAAATGACAATAAGTTCAAAACTCTCAAATAAATCATTGAAGCCTTCAATGATAGATGGGGTGATAGAAGGGATAGCCATTTCTTGTTGGCAGCCTTGCATACTAGCCACAAGCAAGAGAATGAGACCATGGAAGAATTTAATAAAAGGTTTAATGACTTAGTAAAAAGTCTCCTTGCAGACATCAAGCCCCAAGAAGCATCTCTCTTGATTTATTACATCCAAGCATTTGAAGGAGAAATGAAATATCAGATAAGGGATGAGGAACCTACAAATCTTAAGGATGCACAGGAAAAAGCCATCAAGATAGATAAAAACATGCAAGCTGCTAGTAAATCTAATATTCATGGGTTTTCAAGGGGTAGTTCTTCAAAGGCTAATGAAGTAGAAAAAGTTAAGTTTGAAAACCAGGAACCTCGAGGTGACTCCATAGATAAGCTCACCCAATTGATTAAACAAATGGAAGTGAATCATGCTAATCAGCTAGCTACCATGCAGGAAAACCAGACAGCATTACAAAACAAGGTAATTTCTTTGGAAAGAAATAGAGGAAATAATTTCCATCCAAACAAGCCAAATGATAGGTGGCAAAACCAAAGAAGGCCCCCAAATCCGTTAGAGTCTACCAACATGGTTGATCATCAAGCCATTCCATATTGTAGGCCTTGTGGAGACTTTCATGAAGAGAATACTTGTCAAGTTTTTCTGCAAATTCTAAGTGAGAAAATGGCTAAAAAAACAGAAAATGAACAAGTAAATATGTGTGGGAAGAAGTATAACATTGACATGTATGATTGGAAAGATTTGGTAGAAAGTAGTCAAAGTGTTGAGTCAGTGAATGTAGTAGCAGAAGCAACCTTTGGTCCTAAGCCTAGCGAGCAGCAAGTTTCAGATTTTTCTAGATATAGAGGCATGACTTACCAAAGGAACGGTAAGAAAAGTCAGGATAGAGAAAGAGCTCCAGCAAATGTCCCCAAGGCACCTCCTCCCCCCCCCCCCCCCCCCCCCCCTCCCAATTCAATTGCTCCTAATACAGAATTAAATATTGCTTTGGGAGGTTGGTTAAATAATGCTAAGATGTTGGTTCCTGTAGCAAAAATCATGAAGATCCCTTCTCAAAAGGGAAAGTTACTCAAAGCCATTAAAGAGCCTTCGTTGACAAAGACATAGCCTATCAGGATGCACCTGTCATTTTACATAGTATGGATAAAGGAAATAAAAAGAATCAGCCATTCTTCCTTTCATTGTTAGTTAACAATCATCTTCTTCATAATTGCATGTTAGATTCAGGAGCTAGCTCAAATGTCATGACTAAGAAAGTTATGGAACAATTAAATCTGAGGATTTCAAGGCCTTACCATAACATTTGTGCTATGGATAGTAAGAAGATAGAAGTTTTTGGTTTGATTAAAGGTTTACAAGTTCACTTAGCAGCATGTCCAAATATTCAGATTGAAATGGACATAGTAGTGATAGATGTCCCTAATGCTTGGGATATGTTACTCTCAAGAAAAACTGGAGCAGACTTAGGAGGAAATATTCAAATGGACTTAACTTATGCCACCATCCCAACTCCTGAAGGAACTTACATAAGGTTAAATAGAGAATTGGAAATGAAGTACCATGTAGAAGACCCAAGAAATCCAAGTAATGAATTAAAGTATACTGATAATTTTGGAAATTATGCAATTTTGGCTAACTCTTTGGAACCCATAGAAGAATCATCTGAAGAAGAAAGAGTTAAGCAAGTTTGGCATATGCATTTTGATGGGGATTTTTCTAGATATGGTAAAGATGCCGGCATAGTCATTGAATCTCCTTCTCAGAAAGAATTCAATTTTTCATATAGGCTGGAACTTAACGCCACTAATAATGTGGCTGAGTATGAAGCTTTACTCCTGGGTTTAGAGTTGTGCAAAGACAAAGGTATAAAGAGGTTAGAGGTCAAAGGTGATTCAGATTTGGTCATTTCACAGGTCAACAAACAGTTTGCATGTAAATCAGAAAGGTTAAAAAGGTATAGGGATGCAATTTTGGACATGATGCCATCTTTTGATCACCTAGAATTTACTGCAATCCCTAGAGAATTAAATGCTAAGGAAGATAGACTTACAGTTGCTACTTCTACCCTTCAAAGGTCACCAGAATTAGTTGATAAAGAAGTTAAAATGGAAGTCCTTTAGTTCCTGATAATGTGGATCATTGGTAAGTCTTTGATGATGATAAGCAAGTGATTAAGTTCTTAAATAATGTAGAAGAGTTTGTTGGTTTTCACATTAGTGAAGAAGAAGAGGGATGTTATTATGCAGAAGACAATCAAAACTTTAATCCCATTCCTAGAAAGTTGGTGTCTCTAGAAAAGGCATTTGATAGAGAAGATGGTCATAAACCCAAGGAAAAATCAGGTACAAAACCTTGAAGTAAACATAGGAACTAATGAAGAACCTAGAATGATTAAAATTGGGAAAGGAACACCCAAGGAAGAAAAAGAACAAATCATTAATTTACTAAGGGAATATAGAGATGTTCTAGCTTTCACATATGATGAACTCAAGGTCTATAGGGAGGATGTAATTCAGCATACTATCCCACTTAAGGAAGAAGCTAAGCCCTTTAGACAGAAGTTAAGGCAAATAAATCCTAAGTTGGCTCCCTTAGTACAACAGGAATTGCAAAAGATGTTAGCAGCTGAAATAATAACCCACACTAGACATTCTTCTTGGTGCTCAAAATTGGTGGTGGTTAGGAAGAAGACTGGTCAAATAAGGTTGTGTGTGGATTTCAAAAACCTAAACATTGTGTGTAAAAAAGATAATTATCCCCTCCCAAAGATGGAAACCCTATTACAAAGAGTAACAGGGTTTGGTATGATTTCAATGCTTGATGGTTTTTCTGGTTACAACCAAGTCAGAGTTAAAGAAGAAGATAGGCATAAAACTACATTTACAACTCCATGGGGAATTTTTGAATATCTAAGGATGCCTTTTGGTTTGTCTAATGCTGGAGCTACTTTTCAAAGAGCTATGGATTATGCTTTTAGAGGTTTGATTGGAAGGATTATTGAAATTTATCAGGATGATTTAACAGTGTTTTCAAAGGATGGGAAAAGTCACATAGGGTGTTTAAAACAGGTTTTTGAAAGACGCAGAGAATTTGAGATTTCATTAAATCCAACTACGTCAATTTTTGGGGTGACACAAGGGAAATTGTTGGGTCAAATAATTTGTAAAGATGGTGTGAAAATAGATCCAGAAAGAGTTGAGGCCATTGCCAAGATTCCCTTGCCTAGCACAAAGAAGAGCCTCCAATCCTTCTTTGGAAAGATTAATTTTCTTAGGAGATTTATTCCTAATCTAGCTCAAGTAACTAAGCCCTTGAATAGCTTGCTTAGAAATGATGTTAAATTTCGGTGGGATGAAACAAGTAAAAGGGCATTCCAGCAAATAAAAGATGCATGTGCCCAAGCTCCTGTTTTGATAAGTCCAGATTATTCTAAAAACTTCTACATTTTTTCCTTTGCATCTAAAGACACCCTTGCTGGTGTTTTGCTACAGAAAAATGACCAAGGCCAAGAACTGCCCATAGCATACATGAGTAAAATTTTAAGGGATTCAGAATTAAAATATCACATAGTAGAAAAGCAAGCATATGCTTTGGTAAAATCCCTTAAGCATTTCAGAATATTTATTGGGTATGCCAAAGTAATTGGGTATGTTCCTAGCTCAGCAATTAAAGATGTGTTGACTCAAGAAGAAGGTCTGTGTCCAAGAGGTAGGTGGGTGGCTAAAATTCAAGAATATGACTTAGAAATTAAACCCACAAAGTTGATCAAAGGACAAGGTCTGGCTAAAATGTTGGCAGAAAGTAATGAGAAGGCTTTAGGTTTGGTTGATCAAGATATGGTGTGCCAGATTAATGTTCCAGGGTCATCCCCAAATTTGTTAAAGCTTGAGCAGGTTGAATGGTATTCGGATATTATTTTTTATCTTAAGAATCTCACATGCCCAAATCACCTACTGGTCATAAAAGAAGAGCCCTAAGGCTTAAAGCGTCCAAGTATGTCATGATTAAAGATAGTTTAGGATGGAGGAATCCAGATGGTATTATCCTTAGATGTGTGGATCAAGTTGAGGCTAAAAAACTAGTGGATGATTTCCATAGTGGATATTGTGGTGGTCATTTTGCTGCTAGAACTACTACTCACAAGATTCTTAGAGCAGGTTATTATTGGCCCACCATTTTTTTAGATGTGCATCAGTTTGTAAGAAAGTGTGAACCTTGTCAGCTATTCATTGGAAAACAGAAGTTAGTTGCCCTTCCCCTTCAACCAGTTGTTGTTGAGGCACCTTTTCAGCAATGGGGTTTAGACTTCATAGGGAAGTTTAAAGATAACTCAAGTAATGGTTTTTCATGGATTATAACAGCTACAGATTACTTCACTAAATGGATAGAGGCCATTCCCACTAAATCAGCAACTGAAAAGGTAGTCATGGATTTTCTTGAAGATAGGATAATAACTAGATTTGGAGTGCCTTCAAAGATAGTAACAGATAATGCCAAAGCTTTTTGTTCAGCCAAAATGTCTGCATTTTGTTTAAAGTATGGCATTGTCTTATCTCATGCATCAGATTATTATCCTCAAGGAAATGGTCAAGCAGAATCTAGTAATAAAAATTTGATGACCATAGTCAAGAAAATAGTGGGGGAAAACAAAAGGTCTTTGGATAGTAGAATAAAATATGCTTAATGGGCTGATAGAATAACCAAGAAAGCATCTACAGGAAAGAGTCCTTTTGAGTTAGTTTATGGATTAGAGGCACAACTACCAGTTCACCTTACTCTTCCAGTGTACCAGTTGCTTCAGGGGGTTGACATAGAGGAAACTGCACTTCAAAACAGAATTAATCAAATTGTAGAATTGGATGAAATAAGAAGAAAAGCTTATGACCAAAACTTTAGAACTCAGGAAAAGACAAAGAAAACCTTTGACAAATCAGCTAGACAGAGAGACTTCAAAGTGGGGGATACAGTTGTGTTGTGGAACAAAGGCAGAGAAAAACCAGGGAAACATGGAAAGTTTGACAGCCTATGGTTAGGCCCTTAAGTGATCAGATCAGTAGTCAGACCAAACTCCTTCCACCTTGATCACTTGAATGGTGAGCCATTGAACATTTCAAGGAATGGTCAACAACTCAAATTTTTCTACACATAGAGTCAACATGGTGTCCAAAGGGACACCCTTTTGTAACGTATCTCTAACCCTTTTCCTTGCATTCTTTAAAGTTTTGTATTATTTCATTCACTTATTTTTTATGCATATATGGATGATTAGTTGTATAGTCATTTCATTCATTTGTTTATTGTTTATTTATTGGTTTTGCTTGGTCGTATGTTGGTTATTGGTGAGAATCTGTGGTTGCAGGTTCTGGAGTTCTCGTATGCTCTCCAATGATCGAACACACGTCCCCAAGTTGGAGCCAGATGTTACCTACCTATTTCGACTAGGTGGCAACGTCATGTACATTGCAGATGTACATATTGTACAATTTGCACCATGGAAAAATCTTAGGGATTTTTCACTCAGCAAGGCAATTCTATCCCTCTTGTACATGAAATGTCCACCCCCCTGCGTGGGATAATTAATGTAATGTTATATGCCAGCATGGGTCATTCCTCTAAGGATGTCACCATGGACTTTATTATTAGGGAAGTCCTCTTCATCAACTGTTTTTTTATCCTTCCAGTTAATCTTGTTATCTGACGATTTTAATTGATTGGGTTTTTCACTCACTAATCCTCCAAAGTGGTGAATTGGCGTTCTGATAATCAAGCCCATGAGGTGGATAAGGTTTCAAGTTGTTGTCCATGACCATTCTAGCCATATCTTGTAGTCTTGCGGAATTTCGTTAGGGTTTTAATTTTTATTTTGATTTTTTCCTAATTAATTAACTTTACCATTTGGTGGTTAATTAATTAAGTTTTGATGTAATAATGTAATCTCTTGAACCTTGGCATTTTGTAATAGGGGCTATGAATGCAAATGAAAATGCTATGACACCCCCTAAACCATTGGTTCAAGTCTCATGTCATTCTGACAAGGGGTTAGGAAGTTAGACCAATTTTGGTTAAGACAAGGTATTTTTTCCTAGGAAATTAATTTAATTTCCAGGGTGAAAAATTAAATTATTTGATTTTGAAGGAAAAAATCAAATAAGGCCATGGTAATTAAGTTTGGGGGGGTGGCTAAGCATAGTCAATTTTTATTTTTAAATAACCCCCCCCCCCATGGTCAAAATAAATTTTTGAAAATCTCCTAAGTGGAGCACCCTTCTTGCCTTAATAAAAGATTAAAAAAATAAAAGATAGAATAAAAAGATTAAATAAAAGATTAAAAATTAAAAATTAAAAATAAAAGATAAAAATAAAAGAATATAAAGATAAAAAATAAAAATATAAAAATATAAAATAAAAGATTAAATAAAATATAAAAAATTAAAGATAAAAAATTAAAATTTGAGTCAAAGGGGGCCCCACTTGAATCATGGAAACCCTAGATCTAAGGGTTAAGCTTCATTGTGACATGGATCTATCCTTTTTACCATTGATTTGAAGAGGCACCCTAGCTTATGATTGGTGGATGGCTTGCAAAGTCAACAAACCTAGATCTAAGGGTGGAGGAGAGCTAGAGTTTAGATCTATGTTTTGAACCCTTGATTTGGGAGTGGGTTTGGGATTTTTTCAACTATAAAAGAGAGGCCCCTCCTCTCATTTTATCATGATTCTTTGGAACATGGTTATGCTGCCAAAATACTCTTTCTTCCCCCTCTCTCCTCTTCTTTTCTCACATTTCTCTCAAGCTTTGCTCAAGCCCTAGAGGCTTTCATTGTATTGAATCTTGCCCTAGTTGGGCCTAATAGAAGAAAATCTTTGGAAGATCTTTATCTTTTGTGGTGTTTGGTCTCTTCTCTTCAAACTTGAGATAAAATATTTAATTTTTTGTGAGATTTATTTATTTTTACATGCATAGATGCCTCTTGCAAAAGTTTTTGCAAATGGGACTTGATAGTAAATGGTTATTTGCTATTGTTTGTGAGTAGTTTATTTTAGATCTACAAAGGTTTTTGTAGATCCATTTTGGTTACTCACCTCTTGCTTGTATTTTGTAGATTTTTCTCATATTTGTTTTGTAGATCCGAGGGTTTGAAGGAGGGCCTCCAAGGCTAAGCACTAAATCTATATTTATCAATCATAAATATGATATTTTGCAGGGTTTTAGGTGGCTGGAAATGCATTTTGCAGCCCTCTAAACTTTTTTTTTCAGTCATTTTTCACCCAGATTTTTTCCATAGTTTCTAGTTTTTTGGGTACTAACATTTTAACTAGTTTGTTGGAGTTTTCTGTCACTTTCCAGCAACCTTTTCCTCGTTGATTTTAGCAGGTTTTGCACCGGAAACACTGCCCAAATCGAACCAAAACGCCTCGATTTTCAACCACTTCAAAAGGGGTTCAAACCCTCATCTTTTCTCATTTTTTCTTTATTATTTTGTAAGCCCGGGGAGAGTCTCCTCATGGGTATTCTATAAAGGCTTTCAAAGTAATTTGCAATCATATTGTAATTAGGTAGGAAGTAGATCACTAATTGTGCTTTCTCTTTCAAGTAGATCTAATATTTTTCCAATTTTTTTTTACCCACCTTCTCCTTTAGGGAGATTGATGTGTGGTTAGTATATTTGGTTTAGATTAGTTTACTTTTCAAGCATTTATTTTCCAAGCAAAGCATTTAGTTAGATTTTTACTTTATGTCATCTAGTTTTATTGTTTTGAAGGAATATACAACCTAAACTGTCCGCGTATCCTCTGCCCTCCATTATCTCCCTTTAGGGAACTCGGATCAAGGGTATGAAAAATGGAGGGGTTTGGGGGATTTAGGAAACCTTAATTAGCTCACTTTACTTTCTGCAATCTTTTACTTTCCTGCAAAGCAATTTCATTTCTCAATTATCCAGAGATCAAGTACCGGCACCTCCCATAAAGGATAACGCTCAGGTTGACTCTATTAACTTGTTAATTCTGCAATTCATTTTGCTTACTGTAAAAACAAATCTGCAATTTTTTTAAAATATACAACCTAAACTGTCCATGTATTTCCTGCCCCCCTGTTATCTCCCTTTAGGGAACTCAGGTAAGGGTATGAAAAGCGGAGAGGCTTAGGGGCTATAGTTTAATAGACATCCACCTTGCTATTTTTCCAATTGATTAATAACAGTGACCTTGGAAGCTAGTTGGAGTAGAAGACCGTGGGGGTCTCTAGGCATTCTACGTCCTCCTTGTTGAGCACCGAGGCTTTGGGGTTTGACCTGGGAGCTACAGGTGGACTTGTTTCCACTGTTTTGAGCGCACCAGCATTCCCTCTTTGACTTGAGAAATACTAGTTTGGGGAAGTCACATCACCGGATCTAAAACTTAATCAAAGACTTCAACTTTAATAAAATTTGTTAAAACGAACCAAGAGACATTGCAAAACGTCTTACCCATATTTTTGTTTCTGTGTTTGCTTCAAAGTCCTTGCTTTCCAAGGCTTTCATTTTACAAGTACATCTTGCAAGCATCTCAATTTCACTTCAGTACCTTGCACTTTCAAGTATAATATCTTCAAAGTATTGTGGCACGCTTGAGTAAAACATTGTTTAATCTTGTAACTGGAAAGCAATTTGTCGTTTGATCTTTGGCATAATAACTTGTTCATCCGGTGTATATCTTGTTTCCTTTCAGGTATCATTGTATATTTGTTTAACCATTCTTTAGCACTTGTTCATATTGTTAATATTGTAAATCTTCGTTAGCTTAGACAACTGTGGATAATCATTCTTAATTCTTTTGTAAGTTTGTAACTTATAATCTTTTGACTCCATTTAATCTAAACACTGATCTTGTAACCTTGTAATATTAATTAACTAAAATCCCTTTAACTAAATTGTTAATAAACTTTCCTGTAGGGGCTACCCCCTTTGGCTCTGTTGGGATTTGGCCTAAACGAAGGAGTTGGTAGACTATAGTGACAGTGGTCCCCAGCTCTAACTTGCCTCCAAGGACAGACAAAGCGTGTTGGAGACTTCCCCGTGTCATAACGTGTGTATTAGGCGGCAACAGGACTCATATATTCTCTCTCTCTCAGGCTCATATCAAAATTAAGGATGAAGCCGACTCTTTGGTCTGGATTTACAACTCTTCTAAGGGGTCCTATTTAGTTAAATTGGGATATGAATCCATGTTCTAAGCAGAATTCTCCAAGCAAATGGTGGTGGCAGAAAATTTGGAAGACAATTGTTCCCTCAAAATCCACTCTTCTAATGTGGCTTATCCGCTCCAACAAAGTCCTAACTTGGGATCATTTGCAAAACATGAACTGGGTTGGTCCAGGCATTTGTGCTCTTTGTAAGCAATATGATGAATCGACATCTCACATTTTTCGAGACCATCCTTTTACTCACTCCGTTTGGCAGAAAATTGAAAAAATCTACAAGAAACAGGATTTGTGGTCTCATAATTCTTTGGATGCATGTTTTCTCAGATATTTCCAGTCACAGGAATTGAAGAAGTATCGCCCCATTCCCTATCTAATTAATTGGGGGACATGGATATTGTGGAATAGTGTGGTGTTTTTATATGAAGTTGCTCGGACTGCTCAAATGAGGCCAAATTCAAGCCCTATATAACAATTACAAAAAGTTCATCAAGAAGTCAGGTTCTTGTCTCATTCATCCTTTCTCTCCTCTAAAAGTTTTTCCTTGGGCCTGTTTCGATGGAGCATCTCAAGAGAACGGCTCCAGGTGTGGGTTTGGCTTTTTATTATCCCTGTCTTCAGATCTTTCATTTCAGGATAAAGGATCGGTAGGGAATGGGTCCAATAAATGGGCAGAACTTCAGGCTTTGTTTCATCTTCTCAAGTTTGCTGCCAAGATCAACATCCAATCCCTTCAGGTTCTGGGAGACTCTATTTTGTTATCAGAAGCATGAAAAATACTCTCAATGTCTCGGATATCTCGCTCAGTCATATAGTCGACAATTTGAAGCATTTTTCAAACAATTTCCAGAACATCTGTTTCTCGCATATCTATAGAGAGCACAATTCTCGAGCTGAGCTCCTCAAAAGAGGATTTGGTATGGCCTCGAACTCGTGGGTAATTGAAGAAATCAGAGTAGTCATCTTTTCGTCTCTCAGAAGGATATGGTGATCATCAAGCAGTCTAGCTCTCCTTTTGTCGAAGACTTCTTTATCTACAATTGTTTCCTTTCAGTTATTTTTTACTCAGAGGACTCCCTGTAGAAATCTGTGGAAGTCTATATTTCAGAGTAGTTATTTCTCTGTAGAGATCTGTGAAAAGCTTCCTTTTTGGATCTCCCTGAAAAATGTATTTTTTCTTTCAAATGAATAGAAAATACAATTTTTTTCTTGGAAAAAAAAGATAAAATAAAGAATGGTTGTTCTAGCATTTTGTCAAATTCAGAATCTCTAGTCATGAAATAATTGAGCTCCCATGTTCTCAATCAAAAAGACAAAAGTGCCTATTACTTATGATACATTAAACGTTTTTTGTTGTTACAATGTCTTCTGCCAAATAATTCTAATTATTTCTGAGACAGCCTGCACTATGTAAGAAGCAATCTAACGAGATGGTAATAATGAAGATTGAGCGCAAGGGGTTAGTTCAACTAGTTGTTGCCAATGTTGATAGTCATTTGGCTAGTTCCATGCTGGAAGGTGCTCAGTTTGAATCCCTGGGTGAGGCACACTAGTCTATATTGATGGGTTTACTGTTGATTTTTGTACCTTGGAGGTGTTCCCCTAGTGACTTTGTGCCTAAGTCACTAAAAAGGGAAAATTGACATGACCCTCGCATTAATTTCATGAGATGTGGAATTAATTCAATTTATGAGATATAAAGTGACATTTTAAATATTTAATGAGAAAATGAAAGAAATTAAATTTAATGGTAGGAAAAAGTGAATTTATCTCATCCATTGATTTTTCATCTCAAGATCCAATGTGGGCCCTTGGATCTTGTGACCTTTCAGTTACCCTCATTCATCAAACAAAAAGCCTGGGGCAAATCGAAGAGCCACTTCATTCCATGAGTTTTGGAAAGGAGCACAAGTTGGAGATGTTGAAAAAGTAACAAGGAAATGTTGTTCACCTTGTGATGCCTTGGGGTGGACAAGGACATTAAAAAGTGGTTCCAAGTACTTTATAAAGTGGGATGTACTTTATTTTTTAATAAATTCACTTGATAAAGTGGTTTGAGTTATAAAAATTAAAATTGACTTTATGAGAATTTAAAAGGTGGTTGAAATATTTAATTCCTCATTAATATTTAAGTGAAGTGAATTAAAAATCATTTAATGAGAAAAGTGGAGCAATTAATGTGGGCCCTAGATCTCATCTAGTTAAGTTTTGATCATAGTCATTGATTTGATCGAGGTGGTAACTTCAAATAAAACTAGCTAAAAGGCATGAGAAATGATTCATTGTTACCCATGAGATTTGGAGAGCGAGAGAAAAAAGAGAGAAGTCTTTTTGAGAGGAAGTAGTAAAACCTTTGCACAGAAATCAAGAAGCTGAGCAGAGAACGATTTGCCATGGAGGGCACAATTTTCTAAACAAGCAATCAGTGCATTTAATGCAAGCCATACGGTCATCATTGTTGGACACAGAAATCGAGACAAATTTCTGAGTTTGCTGGTGTATTTAATGAGACCATACAGCTAAGTAATTTCTGGCACGTGTGGAGGTCGTACAGGTGCAAACTGGGCACAAATCCCAAGGCAGACTGACAGGCATTAATTGGTGTCCATACAGCAGTCGTACAGGCATTGAAATCGAGGAAAGGGGGGCATAGATTTCGAGGCAGAGAACTAGCACATTTTTCCAGAAAAAGTAAAGACCGTACAGCGGAAAAAGTACAGTCGATATAGCCACACGTGTGATGCCATACAGGCAGAAAATTGAAAAAAATTGTACAGCACTTTTTCCGAGTAATTCTGGCATGTATTTCAAGAAGAAATATGGAGATAAGTACTGCTGTTATGAATTTGTATTTTTGCCTAGAATAATAAAATTTCTCTCTTTGAACAGGTTTTCCCTTCGGGGTTTTATCCTGGACCAATTTGGTCAAAACTCACTGAGTCCAGTTTATGTGTGTGACTGTCATTAAATTTCTAAGTTTGAATATATGGCTGTCATAAATTTCTGAGCTGTTAAAAAGTAGAAAAAATTCCATGTGTTTCAAGAAAAAGTCATTTTTCATGTATGTAATGTGATGTTACATTTATGGGGTTTGGGCATTAAACTTCACATGAAAAAACAAACTTGAAACCGGGTTGAGAATACAAAAACTTCCAGGAGAGAGAGAAGCAGACACGCATCCCTATGCAATCCATACAACAAGGGTACAATTTTCTGAGCATGGCTATCACAAATTTCAAGAAGTACAGCAGTAAATTCTTCTAGATGCCAGCTCGAAAATCAAGGGGATAAGCATGCAGTTTGAGAAGGTGAACTGAGGCACAAATTTCGAGCAAGTACAGCATTTAATTCACTGTCTGTTCAGCATGATTCTATAGCAGAGGAGCATGTTTTCCCATGCAAAACAGCATGAAAATCGAGGAGATTAATTGTTGTAGCAGAGGCACAAAAACCAATGTAGAAGACATCTCTCGGCATCTAAGTCACCGAACACGCCATTTTAGGCCTTTGTGTCTCGTGGGGCTGTGTTGAACACGAACATGGCCTCAACACGTGTCGGACATAAGTTTTTCGTGTCCGGAAATTGGGACACGAAAAAACTCATGTCAGACACGTGTTGAAGTCGTGTCCTGCGAGTGTCGACACATGTCCTGATTCCAAGACATGAAATCCAAGAAAAAGACGCTCGCGGGTCCTTTAAAGTCAAGTTTTTCTCGTTCATTTTTTACATTTGCAAGTGAAGGGAGAGGTTAGAGTGTGTTTTTTTGCAGGTGAAAGAAGATTTGAAGCATTTACAAGGGTTTCCAAGTGCATTTGAGAAACGATTTTGTTGAGGGGATTCAAGCTCACCATCAAGCAAGAAGAAAAATGTCTCAATCAGCTAGGGCAGCATCTAAAGGGCAAAGGAAAGAGAGAAATTTCCCATCTAGTGCCTCTCCTCCTCTTCCTCCTCCAAGCATATCCTCTTCTACTCCTGCTAGTGCTCCAACTACTTCTAGTGGAGCTCATGCTCAATTTAACCTTGTTTTAGCAAGACAACAAGCCCAAGAGAGTGAATACCATGTGTGGAAGTATGTGACAAGGAAAGAAGGGCCTGGAGCAAAACTTGTTGTGGAGGCAATGTGAGTTGGAGTTGCAATTGCTACAAGCATGAGTTCAAGAGCACAAATTATCGAGTTAAGGGCCATTTGTTGGCTCTTCCTTCCTTGTGGGATTTCTTCATGTAAAGCAATGAGTGTTACCCAAAGGAGAGAGATGGAAAGAGAGGATCATGTTGGCCAAGGGAAGGTGGCAGCAGCAAGCAAGACACAACAAAATGAAGATTCTCTTTCATTCTTGAGGAAACCCTCTAGCACTAGACCTCCGCGTAGTAGATTTGGGAGTGAGGTTGATACTTATCCAACAAGAAAGAGGCCAACTACAAGTGGTCCAATGGACAGGATTTTCCAACAAGAGGCGCAAAAAGAGATGGACCTTACCATTGCATTCTTTTTCTACCTCAACTTCATTTCATTCAATGTTGCACTGTCACCATTGTTCATTGAGATGTGTTGAAGTCTAATTGAATGAACTCCAACTGGTCATGTGCCTCCTGGTCTAGAGAAGCTTAGAACCACATTGTCGGTTAAGTCAAAGAAGGAGGTGGATAAAATTATTGAGCCAATTAGATCAAAATGGCCCACAATCAGTGTCCGCATTGTTTATGATGGATGGACGGATGCAGCACGCCATCCACTCATCAATCTCATGGTGTCTTCAACAAATGTACCGGTGTTCTTGAAAGCGGTGGATGCTCTTAGGAATACAAGGATGAACAGTATATGGGTGAGTTGTTCATCAAAGTCATTGAAGATGTAGGTGTTGATTCTTGTGTACATATCATCACCGACAATTCACCTGTTTGCAAGGCTGTCGACATGATTGTGGAAGCTAAATATCCATACGTATTTCATTTTGGACACCTTGCATTGCTAATTTGCTCATTTTTTGAATTTTTTATTTTAGTGGTTAGTTGTATAGTCTTGTAGAGTCTAGAGTCTAGACTCATTTATACTTCCATTTATTGATCTTACAGGTATTTTGAACACCTTGCACTGTCCATTCTTTGAATTTAGCACTAAAATCTATTGCTTTAGATGTGACATGGATTGACAAACTTACTGAGGATACACTCCATACCTGTAACATTGTACAAAACCACACCAATGCCCTTGTTATCCACTAATTTTGCACTTAGTGGATTTCCAGTGAGTCGCTGAAGTCATGAACAACCCAGTTGTTCATTGTCAGTGCTCGAAAGGCTCCACAGTTCATCAGGATCAGTTGTGGTCCCTTTTTTAATAAAATGCATGTTCATGCCCTATGGGGGTTGTTGTAATAAATGTGCTAGCATGGCAAACTTTTTGTAAAGGACTTGGATTCCTAGGACTTAGATGTCAATCCAATCATTCCAAGGCGTTTTTTCCCTTGTCAATTATGCAATGTTGAATAAGCAATGTATAATTTTTGAGTTTTTCACTGCTCCTCCAAAGCTGGAATTTTCGTCTTGCTGGTTAAACCTTGGAAGGTTATTAAAGTTCACATGTCAATGTATATAAGCATGCCAGGCATCAGTATTGAGTCATATGGACATGTTCTAGGTCCCCCAGAGTTTTTGTTCAATTCCGAGATAATAAAATTTTCCGCAATTTTAGGCCATTTTTTAATGGTTTAAATGGAAAATTTCAAAATGTAATAAATATGTGATTTGGAGTCTGTTTTTGGCATGGATGGGCTCGCTTCCAAGCTCAGAGCACCTCTTTTACCCCGAGACCCACTTTTCCCGTGTTCTGGGTGACTATATCGTCCCGTGTGGCATTATTTCGCCGAAGATGCTACATAACATCAAAAAAATGCTAAATTGTGACAAATTGCACTAAAGTCAAAAATAAAAATAAAAATTAAAGAGTCAAAATTATGACTTGAAAAGGGTGGCGATTGTTTCATATGGTGGATACATCATAGTTTGGATAAAGGCATTCATTATATATTAAAGTTTATGAGCTAGCGAATGATTTAAACCTTGGAGTTACGTTCCTTTCCAAACTCACGTGATAGGAGCGGGTCCTCATGACTTAGTTTGACGTCATCATATGTTGGCATGGAGTTAGCTTGAAAGTCAAGACACTCTCTCCACAAATTTGCTTAGTTACTTTCTTGCTATTAGCGATCTAAGAGTTCATGATTTAGTCAGTTATAATTCATGATCTTTTGGTTTTCTAACTGTGGGGTGTACCAGATCTAATTTGTTTTGTGCAAGCCTGATAAGTGTGCAGATTGCCATCCCGAGTGAAAGGTTGAGCTCGATCGCATCTCCTTATCTTTGGATTATATGTTGAAACAAACACATAAGTATTCCTTGCCCGCATCAAAGATCCTTCCAATCTTGCAAGAAAGATTCAAGACTTGAGCAATTTTTCTTCTCCTTCTTAAAAGTTTAAATATTTCTCTCTTGGTTATGTTACATTTGAATCAAACTTAAATCTGTTTAAAAAATTTATTACATATTCCTTAACTTGTTCACTTGCTTGATCTAAAGTGCCTCTAAATTGCAATTATCAGCCTAGATCTAGCATTATTTACATAATACTTGAAGAAGCATAATTTTCTTTTCTTTTTGCAAGTATTAAGTAGTGTAATTTTTATTGTATTTTTGTACTAATCTATTAATCCGTGATCATTTAGCTTGCTGGTTTTTAGCAGGTTGGAGGAAAAAGAGAGGGAGGTGTTGCCGAAAAATCAAGTTTTTCTCCATACGAAGCACACACGATCCATCTACCTTCCCTCTCCTCCATTCATTTTCTTCCCGGCACTTGTAAAGCCTCTTTTGACCCATTTTTCAAGGGTCAAAAAAGGGTTTTCCCTTTTAAACATTATTGTAACTAATTTGAATAAAGAGCAAGTGGGATAACAGCTCCCACACCCCTCTTTCCCCATTTGGGGGAAGTCTGTATCGTCCTTTGATGTGATTGGCTTTTTCTTTCCTTCTTTCAGTTAAAAGTTTTAGACTAGTTTTGCTTTTGTTATCTAGCTAGATTTTATTTCAAAGGTCACTTTCAAATCTTTTTGTAGATCTAACCCAGTCTTGACTTCCCAAGTAAGGCTTTGTCCTCAAAGAGATCCCTGACTGTAGTTTCCTTATATGCCAAAATGTTATACTGCTTAGAATAAATCAGAAGCAGACAATCCGTCCTTAAAGGGCTGTATAGATTAGTTTTACCTTTTTTCGTTTTACAATATCAATTTGGAATAAACAATTTGTCATTCCGGTGTATGCTCTTGCCCATCGCAGGTTCGCCTTAAGCTTTGGGATAATCAAAAGCAGGAATGTGCACTAATTTATTTCTCACATCTAATTAATCAACTCATATTAATAAAATTTACAACCCTTGAAACATTACGAAAATCCGGCATAACGAACCTAAGGAACAGTGGGCAAAGTCTTCAAGGAAAGTGGGAACAACTAGAAAGCGACCGTAAGGTCCCGTTAGGCTACATCCTTGTTGGTGTAGTGTTGAACACGCCCCCACAACTCCATCTAGCCCACATTTTCTTGTGCAGAGCCACTCTTCTCAGAATCCAAGCATATTCCCAGGTACCTCTCGATATATCGGGAATCCCCTCCCCTAAATTCACCCAGCTTAAAATCTAAAATTAACTAAGATACATTGCACAACATTATTTATTTTTCAGCAGCATTACTTTCGACTCCATTTTCAGCACTGGTTATGTTATCATTGTTTATCATTTGCTTCAAGTCATAATTGTTGTGAATGCTATGATCATGCTGGTGAATTATATGTTTAAATATTGCAGTACTTGGCGATTTTATCAAAATTCCTAACAAACACTCTGATCATTCAATCATTAACAAACAAGACCCATAGCAACTCTTTAATAGGGGCTACCCCCCTTGACTCCGTTAGAAGTGGCCTAAACGGAGGAGTCAGGAGCAGGTGACAGTACCTGACTTGAGATTTGCCCCCTAGGACACAACGAGCAGCTTGAAGATTTCTATTGCATTTTCCCCCTAGGTGTGTGTAAGGCGGCAATAGCCCCACAATCTATGAAGAGTACACACAACTTTCATTGTTGAAAGTTGCAGATACTCGGTTTGCTTCCTCATTCATCATGCTCAAGAGGTTGAGGGAGGTCAAAACCGTTCTTGGGTCCATGGTTATTTCAGGGTTTTGTTCTTTTTGGAGAAAAAATAATTAGAATGCTTCAAAAAAATGTAAAGGACGTACTACTAAATGATGGTTGGTGGGAGAGGGTAGATCTTACCATTAAAATCATGGAGCCGGTCATTTATCTGTTGCGGATTGCAGACACAAACCAGCCCATCCTAGCAAGTTGTTTATGAGGGGTGGGATTCCATAATTGAGTCCATGAGGACCATTGTTATGAAGAATGAGTGTCTCGGGTATGAGACATCGACAAAGAACTTATGGTCCACCATACAAGATATTCTTATCTCCAGGTGGGATAATAATTGCACACCTTTGCATTGCTTGGCCCACTCATTGATACCCAAGTTCTACAGTCATGATTGGCTCAATGGTTGGTCAAGGCCCTCACGCAAGGTCCCTCCTCACATGGATGGAGAGATTTCGCAGGGGAAGAGGATAGCATTTAGACAGCTACTTCAGGATAGAGACACACTTGAAGACGTGGAGGAGGGCTCTGTAGAGTTTTCACTACCACTGGGAGATTTGGAGGTTATGAGGTGCTTAGAGACATGGGGGTTTAAAAACCCTATGTTTTGGTGGGAAACTCATGGGGCAACATTCCCTACTCTACAGAAGATAACCTTGAGGGTCATCCCTCAAGTTACTTCATCCTCTTGCTGTGAGAGGAATTGGAGCACATATGGGAACTTGTACAGTTTGAAGAAGAGTAGGATTAAGCAATCCAGGGTGGAGACGATGGTGTATGTTGTTGATTTTTCTGAGCAACATCGAGAGCCCTTCTCTTCGAAGAATGAGACCACCTGGTCCGGGACCACGGTGAAGACTCAACCCAGTCTTGAGTGACCATTCTGTTGAATGGTAGATATCTGATCTGGGACCATGATATAGACCCAGATCTGCCCTGGGTAGACTCAACCTTGTGTTGAGTAGACATCTGGTCAAGGACCACGATGTAGACCAGTCTGGGACTGGTAGACTCAGCTTAGTTCTGAGTAACCATTCTCTGGGAGAATGAAGACACTGTAAGCCCTAGACTGGGTCTGGGCATGTGTGTGGCACTTTGACCCTAGATATATGGGCTTGGTGTGCTTCTCCAAGGATTAGCTACCCTTGGTCAAGTTACCCTAGTACCAGATCTAGGTGTCACACATTGTGTGAGATAAAAGCATTAATAACTATCTTGGTTTATGATGATGTACTTTTGAAATAAAAAAGGACCACACGTAATGACCACAAGGGCACTTGGAAAAAGCCCAAAGTCAAAAGTCAAATTAAATAAAGACTTTGTGACCACAGGAAAATGACCAAAGTCAAAAATCAAAATAAATGAGGACTTCTTATAAAAGTCAGAGGGAAAATAAAAGTACCTTTTTTGGTAAATGTGAAAGTGAAATTAGGAAAATAATAAAAATATTATTATTTTTATTTTTCCTAATCTTGTCCACTTACAGGTGAACAAAGGCTATAAAAGAAGATCAAGTCTTCTCATTTGCATGCACCCTTTTGCTCTCACAGGTGAAGAAGATTATCTTATGTTCAAACCCTCAGCTAGGGTTTTATCAGCAAAGTCCATCTTCAGTATTTTTCACAGTCATCTTCAGCATTCCGATTTTTGGGCATCCTTCTTCATTTTCGGGCAACTGAGATTTTTTTTAGGGCAGCCTCTGCTAATATTTCCGGGCTATTTTTTTTGTTTTTGGGCAGGCCACTTTAGGGCACTGCCCTATTGGCACCCACGGGAAGCCTGCTACAGGCATACCTGTAAGGGTCTGGCCCACAGCCAACCCTTGGGCAGCCTGCTACAGGCATACCCGTAAGGGTCTGGCCCACAGTCGACCCTTGGGCAGCCTACTACAGGCATACCCGTAAGGGTCTGGCCCACAGCCTAGGGCATACCCCTGTGGGGTTGTCGTGGCCACGGGCTACCCTACAGTGGTCCCGGGCAAACAGTGCAGACCACGGGCTGCTATACAGCAAGCCCGGGTTGACTGTACAGTCCACAGGCTTCCATACAGCAGGCCCCAAGACTGAGGACAGGGCTCGGCCCAGCCTACGGCCAAGTGCCAAACCCTCAGCAGCAGACCGGGCAACCAAGCAAACCGATCAGGCAGCCCGACAAGTGGATCGGGCAACCAAACAAGTGGATCGGGTAGCAGGGCAAATAGATCAAGTGGCAAAAAGTGGATTCGGGCAATCTGTAATCTATTGGGGCAGGAGAGAGAAATTTCTCAGAAAGCCCTAAGTTGAGAAATTTATGAAATTCTGGAAAATGTGGTTGTATTTTATCAGTCTGATTTTTTGTTGATAACTATGGTAAATTCTAGATCTGGAATTTAAGGAACTTTTTGAAGAATTTCTTAAGCCATCTCATTTACGAGATGAGCTATTAATGCTTTTGGGGTTTTTGTCCTTTGAAGGTTTCCCCAGTGAAAAATGTTGCGTCCATGTGTGCTGATGTGATGAATGTGTTTATGCTGCACTGCTGATCTATTTATGTTTATCTACAAATTTTAAAAGTTTATGCTAATGCTAGAAATTCAACATATGTGCACTCCAAATTTCGTCTTATTTACAGGAAGAGGGTGGAGTAGGTGAAGAGAAAGACAAAGATGTAGAATGTATTTCCTGATGATATGGGTTTGGATAGTAGTACTGAGTTGGCATTAGCCAACATGGATCTTAATGATCTAGTGCTAGAGCCAGTCACTTTTGATAATGGTGATCCTATGGAGGGGTCATCCTCCACAACAACAGATGCAGATCGTCAGATGTGCAGAGAAGAGGAAGATGAGGGTCAAGGCAGTGATGAGTCTGATGATTCAGAAATGGAGGAAGACTATTGATAGATGAGATTTGTTAAAGTTTGTGCAGCTGCGAGACCCATTCTCAACGAGGATGGTACCCTAGTCAGTTGACTAGGACAGAGTAAGACCCTAGAAGGTACCCTAGGGCCCCCAGTAGTCTCCTGGGGTTCTTGGTCTAGGACCAAGCAAGTTGATGCCATGGAAAAGCCCCTGGCATGTGGCTAGGGCCCCTATGTGGCTCTAGGGTATTTTGGTCTAGGACCAAGGACATGATGTCCAAGTAGATCCTGCAGATAGAGGCAGAGACATATTCTGGTTTGGAACCAGGGACACGATGTCCAAGAAAGTCCTGCAGGTAGTTGATCAACTTTCAGTGTGAGACTGAATCTCAACTTAGTACTGAGAACCATTCTCTGAGAGAATGGAGGACCCGGCTAGGGTCCTGGGTTGATCAACATGATTCAGTGTGAGACTGAAACTCAACCTAGGGCTGAAAGCCATTGTCAAGAATGAAAGACAATGATGTCCTCCCTCCTAATCGGTTATTGCTAGGTTGCTTCTAAAGGGACTGGCCACCTCTTGACGATGTCCCTATTACCTAACTCTTAGGAGCAGTGTTAAGGACAAAAGGATCGTACCATCCGGTTGGATCTTCCCCTTATACAATGATGACAAAAATTATAAAACATTGTACCTTGAGAGAGAGAAAAGTTCAAAGTCTTTCGTCCTTTTGATGAATGCTTGTCCACCCTTTTTGGTTCACCTTAATCTTATGGTTGTGTGGGTTGTGGTCCCCTTGTTGACTCTTGGTCCTTTACCTTATTTGGTCTTGACACTCTTATTTGGGTGTACCTTTGATTATAATCACTTATGGATTTTATCCTAAGTGTATTCACTTTATGTTTTTATTATAAGAACTTGGCTCCTTTACCTTATGGTTATTTTATGATTTTTATTATTTTGTGGACCACTATATTTTTATCCTAAGTTAAATTAAATGTTTGAGTTATACCTACCCTAACCTATATAAAGAAAAGAAATATACTATTCTTAATGTGTGGTTTTCTCTCACGATGTTTACTCTTGTTAGTTTCTTCACCGTGACCTTTTACGATTTTGTTTCACAGGTATCTGTCCTCGCGATTATGTTTCACGGGTGGTCTCTACGTTCTCTTCACGATGTGACAGGTTTTTTTTCTACTGCGTGACTAGGCAAGGTTCTACGACTGTTGGCACAGCCCGATCCTCTGTCTCACTTGATGATCCATGGGCATGACTCTGTTGCCCGTGTGCTGGTTCTTCCCGGCCGACTCCTCCCAGAGTGATCCGACTTGCCAGTTCCTTCCCATCTGCTAGCTATCTGTCTGTTGGATCCACCCTAGATGCGGATGCTTCACCGTACCCTTCCACCGTGGTTGCCTACTCCTTCGCGGGTGTTTGGGCCAGCTCACATTTCATCCCATATTCACGATTTTATCTCTGTGTGGAATTGCTTACGGGCTTACCTTTTTAACTTGTCTCTGTGTGAGAGTGCTCACAACCTGTCATTGCAATTTTATCTATATGTGTAGAATTGCTTACGGGCTTACCTTTTTTACTTCTCTGTGTGAGAGTGCTCACGACCTTGCATTGCGATTTTATCTCTATGTGTGGAATTGCTTACGAGCTTACCTTTTTGACTTAAGAGTGCTTACGACCTGTCACTGCGATCTACCTCTACTTGAGTTTTACAGGTGATTGTTTCTTGTGCCCGACTTGATCTCTGCGATCTATCTCTGCTTGAGTTTTACGGGTGTTTGTTTCATGTGCCCGACTTGATCTCAGCGTGAGTTTTACCAGTGTTTGCTTCTTGTGCCCTACTTGATCTATGCGTGAGTTCTTATGGGTTTTACCTCTGTGTGTTGGGTTCCTTCCCCTCAGAGACCGTGAGGTTACCCTTCAAGTGTCGATTTTGGATTTCTCAACTTGACTGTCAGAGAGTATGACTGTATGTCTCTTGTGCTAAGTGACTGTGTGTCCTTAGCATGAATGTTATGGGTATGACTGAATTAGTCAAGCATGTGCTTTTGATTGAAACCTCTCTTTTTGTTGACTAAGATTCTGAGGTTTGTTTCTGTCTGCTTTAACCCTCTCTCTCAAGGTATGTATATTGTTTACCCAGCTTGACTTGTCTCTTTAGTGACAAGATCAAACTCAGAAATATCTGAGTATAAGGTGGATCCAATAATGGTTATGATTTGTTAATACTGTATCTAATTTTTTGTACATGATATTTAATGAAACATCTCAGTGACCAACTTCAATGCAGTGACCAACAGAGGGTTGAGTTGAAAGAGATGAAAATTATATTCTTTCTTTATTACAGTTTAAATTTTATTAACAGCACTATTCTGTATCTGAATTTATATGTCCATGCACTTATGTTTATTACTTGTATTAAAACTTCTCTAACCCTTAAATTTCAACAAGATTCTTCCATCTTGATCTCATCTATGATCTACCCCTTTTTGTATTTACTATTTACTACTATTAGTTGCCATTGGCATTCTAACATCTATGTAATACATTTTGATTTTGATGACTTAATGAGAAACATGGTTTCGACATCTTGAGCTATATCATCTTTGTGTCTCATTGTGATTTGTGAATGATAGAATCTGTATTGTGTATTGATTCTAATAAGTAATTTCTATTGAATATTTGTAAATGTTATAGTTCCAAAAAAAAATTGGATCTATATGTGGGCCAAGGTAAAGCTGGATATGGAGGACCCAACGAAAAACAAAGAGTACAGGGAGTCTAGGGAGACTCTAAATGCGAGGAATTTCAACAATAGAGGCCAGCTTAGACACCTCAATCAATGCCACAACAATCCGAACTCAACTTACAACCCAACAGACATCGCCATGGAGTCGGATTTCACATTCTGGGCGTCCCAAGTTAAACAAATGATGCAGAAAATGGAATCTCTCGAAACAGAAAAAAACAAACTCCGTTCAGAGGTCAAGACCCTTTCTGCTAGAGTAGCAGAGCTTGAAGGTGACATTTTATCCCTCAGAAACATATTTCACAAGAGCATGGTGCAAGAAAAACCCCACCTCTCGAATGAAGCATTACACACAGAAATTCTTGACCTCAAGACCAAGCAAGAAGAAATCAGATCCCAACAGGCCACCTTCAAACAAGAAACAGAATCACACATCAAATCCTGGGCACAGGTGGTTTGAGGAAATGACAAAAGCCCCTCCCCTCTTATAGCAGTTGAGGAGGTAGTGCAAGCCAAACTCGCTAGGGAACCCTCCACATCACCCCACCTCGGATCCTATGGAGATGGGAATCAGGTTCCTCCAAGATACTCTGGACATACCCGACATACACCTGGACAGAGCTTGGTTGGGTCACGACTCCAGTATTTTCCTCAGATTCTGAAATACAACAGATCGGCTTTGTGCCCTCAGGGCTAAACGTAAGTTGTTCTCCCTTCCCAATAGGATATTCTTGGACAAGGACCTCACTAAAGCACACGTTGCAGAGCTTAAACACTCCAGGGAGCAGGTCGTTGCAGCAAGGCAGGCAGGGAAATGGGCAGTTATCCGGAATCTTCGGCCAATAATCCAGTGCTCCTTCCCCCCTGGGTGGGCACCTTGAACTAGTAGTTCCAAATTATGGACCCGACTGGAGAGCCGACAGGGTTCAAATATCTTTGCCCGCTGCTGGAATGGCAATGGATCCTTTTGGTCATCGCCAGGTCTTTTGTATGACGCTCTCACCTCATCGGATATCCTTCTTGTAACCGAGAATAATGCGAGCCCTGTTCGACCTCTCCCAGACATCGCATACCATTGGTTTTCAGTTTGCAAGCAGGTAACTAGGAGTTATGGCAGGGTCATAGATTTAGGTGGAGTAGCTTGTTTGGTTAGAGACTCTCTACGAAACAGGGTATCCTTGATAGCGGCAAATGAGTATGCCAGGTTCATGTGGATTCAGGTTAGTGGCAATGTCTCCTCCCTGAAGGACATCTACTTTGCAGTTTGCTACTTTCGCCCGGCCTCTTCACCATTTGCCATCCACAATGGCCCGAATGGGGACCCTTTATAGACTTGTACACTGGAATCACCCAATATTCCGTTGTCGGGGAGGTTATCCTTATGGGGTACTTCAACGCTCATACCAGAGATCTCCAGATCCCTCTCCACGACCACTCAGAGGATGTGTTTTGTACCCATGGGATTGATCCGGTCTCAGTCGGTCTTCACCGAATATCAGAGGACGCCTTGGGGCCCACCACAGCTTATGCTAAAAACCTCCTCCAGCTAGGGGAATCTAACGAGTTGCTAATTTTAAATGGCCTTCCCTGCTTTCCTGACTCCTGCTTCTTTACCTATCGGCCACATGGAGGGGCAGCAAGTGTGGTGGATTATGTTCTCGCCAACCAGAACTTGCTTCCCTTTATTCGAAATCTTTCAATCTCCCCCATCCCCCTCGTTGATCATGCACTTCTCTCACTCTCTCTCCGGTTTGACCCTCCCCTGCCAGCTCATCATCCCCCCAGAGTCCACCCAGGACCACCTTTCAATTTAACGAAGGCGGCCTTGACATCTTCTCGTCCACTCTTCGGCAGATACTTCCACCTGAGACTCTATTCTCCTCCTTTGACTTGGCTTCCGCTAAGTACCAATTCCTTTCATCTACGATTTGGGATGTTGCACTCAAGTCCTTCCCCCACTCCACTCGCACCACCTCTTCCTCCCCCAAGGTTGGTTCCTGTCCCATGAATAAATGGTATGATGACAAGTGCAAAAACCTCCATTGAGTACTTCGATGTGCCTTCACCCATTCCCAATCCTCCTACTTCGGCATCAAAACCTCCTACCATCATCTCCTTTGGTGCAAGAAACGATTGTTTATCTCTCAGAGAAGACAGGAAATCTCATATCTCCTTGCCCACTCCCCCAAGCAATTCTGGAGTACCATCCTCCCCCGGCACTCTCCTCTTCCATCCGACCTCGACCCTGCTTCCATGTTCTCCCACACTTCCAATCTTTATGATATTCCCGGACAGGCCCAAATTCATGTCACTTCCCCACCTTCCTCCTGTGACCTATTCTCTGACAGGGATATCAGAGAGGCCATCTGGGCGATGAACATCAGCAAAGCAGCAAATGAAGAAGGCTACCAAGTTGAGTTCTTTAAACACGGTCTCCACGCTCTTGTTAGCTATTTAACTGATCTTTTTAACCACGTTGTGCGCGAAGGATTTCCACCGGTATGGTCACATCACATTATCTATCTGATTCATAAGTCAGGATCCACTTTTGATCCTAATAACTACAGAACGATCATGGTGGACCACACGTTCTCGAAGTTATATGCCACCATCCTTCATAAGAAACTATCTAGCAATCTCGAGCAGAGAAACCTCAAAGCTAGGGGCCAAGCAAGGTTTCGACCAGCTCATCAAACCATTGACCATATCTTCACCCTCCGTGCCGGGATTGAGGAGGCACGCCACCGTTCTTCAAAAGTCTATTGTTGCTTCGTGGATTTTAGAAAAGCCTTTGACTCGGTCCCGAGGGAAAAGTTACAACAGAGACTTGGAGGCATCAAAATTTCGACGACCCTATTCACAGCTAAAGGAAGATAAAGTGAAAGGAGACCCACTTTTGATGATTATTATTTTGGAGCTCTTGAATAGTAGCACAGCATGCAGCACAATAGTTGGGGTTGGAGACGGCGTCTTCAGCTAGTGGGGTTTCGATAGTGAGATATCTGTCCTAGTCTCATTCAGGGTAAGCCATACAGGTTTACCATTTGCTCTTCCATTCATTCATAGTTATCCAATATACTATAGAGATTGTTGCAAGGGCACATGTGCAGCCATAGGGGGTTTTCAGCCAGAAAGCCCTAATCATTCGCTGGGTCTTCAAATCTCAGTTTTACTTCGAAACCCAGGCATCATTCTCATCATCGGCATCTTACTCCAGTACCCGGTGATTATCAGATCCGATCGTGCTCATCCTGAGCAGTTATTAGCCTTTTCGGGATCAGGGGGTATGAGCAGCTGCACCTCTAGAATAATTCGCTAGCTTGCCTAGAGACCTCAGAACTTCCGCATGTGCCAGGCATTCTCTCTAGCACGAGAAGGCTATCAGTCCTGCAAATCAGCAGCTTCATTGGACACTTCCTTCACTGAAAACATCACCCTTAGCTGATCTGGGGTTCGTGCTGCTGGGGTTTCACCGGAAGCAGAAGATATCAGTTCATCTCCGATTCAGCTCTTGATGCATGCATACTCTCTCAGGAGTAGTCCAGCCAGCTTATCAGTGGTAAGTGTTCATTCTATCCTACAAACCCTAACCCTAATTTTTGCATGGCAGTTTGCATGCCCGGTTGTATCAGCGTATTTTCTTAGAATTAGAAAATATCGGGATTTGGGATATTACATGGCCTTTTATGCTGAGCACTTGTAAAAGATGGGCTCATTGTCCAACCCCAGTACACGTTTCGTCACTGGATGCATGCTCTTTGTATCCCTCTCGGGCAGTTCAGAGTAGAATCCCATAGACTTCGGGAAGAGACGGATCACAAAATTGATAGATCTGATAGGATCTGCCAAGTATGTCATCTACAGGAAATGGAAACCGAGATGCACTTTATTTTCAGGTGCCCTATATACTACGAGATCAGAGGACAGTTCCATTGTTTGTGCAAAGGCTCTCAGACCCTAGCAGACTTTTTTAGGTACCCTGATCAGAGGTGTTTAGCACTTTATCTTTAGGAGACTCTTTGGTTTAGAGCACATATTCTACAGCCTCCTACCAGACCTCGCACCACACAGAAGATCACGGCATTTTTCAACGTGCTACCACCTGCCAGGGGCACCAAGAGACCAACCGACATGGATGTTGAGCCTGTTTCTAGATCAGTGAGGATCTGTGGGGTCGCATCTCGACCCACGAGATCTCGGCAGCAAAATCATACCAGACCTCCCCCAGAGAGACGGACTAGATCATCCAGATCTCAGCATCATGCAAACTCCTTCCAGCGGTAACTCAGTAGGCAACTTGCACCCTCATCGAGCCAGCATATTTTATTGAACTTCCCATAGTGTTTCTCTTTCAACCTCGGATGTTAGGAGTACTAGACCTTCCTGGTCCTATTCGCTCTGAGATCTTCTCTGCCAGGGCACTTTCGTCCCATGGATGGGCTCTGGTTTTGTGGCCGCGACTGAAACTCTATCATACTTCAACTCAACTCGATCTGCTTATTGTTACCTTCTGCACTGTATTTCTTTCTTTATTTTCCCTTTAAAGGAGACTGTTTGGTCCTCCCGCTCTGTACAGACATCATTGTAACCTACAGTCCCGTTGACCTACTTTGTGGTCATTAGTTGGACATTAATAAAATTATCTTATCTTATCTTATCTTATCTATATTTTTAATATATATAACTTTTTAAAATATATATATATTATGTGTTCTCCATGTCCTGATTTTGGGGTTCACCGTGTCCGTATTGTACACTCGTATTTTCATGTCCTTCATGTACCGTGTCCTCGTGTCAGGTGACTTAGCTCAACATGAATTTTGAGGAATAAATCTGTAAAAGAAGAGCAATCCATACTATGCTGAGTAGGGCACGAAATTCAAGGTTGTCTATGCACTGAAGTTAGAACAGTCCTAGCACTGTTTTCAAGGTTGCATATTGTTGTCTTCGTTGGTTGAGATAAGCAGTGCATTTATTGCTTCTTATTCTGCTTTACATTTCAAGAAGAAAAATAAAAATACTCTCACAAGTTTTCACCAATTGGGGTTCTTCTTGAGGCATTTGCCTAAAATACTGAGTCTGAAATTTTTATGTGTGGTTGCACTTATTCTCTGCGCAGAAGTATTGTAAATTTTGTTAGAAAATGACAAGGAAGGTCTTCCTACATGCATGTGTCCTTGCATGCAGAAGACATCAATTAAAGTGCCTAATTTTTAATTGACTTTAATCAAACACTTTTTATAAAGTGAAAGTGAAATTAGGGTTTTCGCTAAGCATAAAGTTATATAAGAAAGGTCAATTGGTCGAGAGGACATAGTTGCACTCCAACAGAGACAGAGGAAGAAGTGTGAGAGAGAGACTTTTGGCAAAGAAGACAGAGGAGCAAAAATTCAGGAAGGAGATCGAATTCACAGAGGAGAGAGACAGGCTGAGCAGACAGAGGGACCATACAGCAAGACGCTGTACAGCCATACAGCAGGAGGTCGTACAGACCGTACAACTGTATGGATCCATACAGAAGGCCGTACAAATTCTATACATGTCATACACCAATCGGTCGTACCATACAGCTTCCTCGGGATTCGTTCCCTACCTCCAGGTTTTTCTCAGTGATTTTGGGTGATTTGATTTTGCAATCTAGAGCATAAATCAAAATTTCTGATTTGTAAAAGCTCCATATTTTCTTAATAAAAATATCATCTTATACGGCTGCATCGGTTTTCCCATCTTGGATTTTGTCCGGGGGTTTCTACCCAAAAAGTGTGTGTCGTTTCTATTGATGTGATCAATGTTGTAAATGGTTCTCAGTTAGGTATATTCCGCTGGATACTAGTAAAGAAGTACATGCGTGGTTATTTCAGTAGTCAAATTAAATTTATTGTTTTCGCCCTAATTGTGCTTTGAAGGAAAATTTACATGGTTTCAGAGCTCTAGTGAGCTAAAGCTGAGAGATTTGCAGTGGCAATAATAGATCAGGGGCAGATCTATTGAAGACACAAACCTAGATTGCAAATATAGGGTTTGACAGGTACACTTCAGTATGGTCATGCAGTTGAGAGTTGAGGATAGACTCCAGGGGGATCAAAGCTTTCCTACATGGAAGGAAAGGATCACAAGGATCCTGGATATCAGTGATGCAAAGGAACACATTGACTCCACGAAAGCTAAGTCCGCAGATCCAGCAGAGTTAGTATCTTGGAAGAAGATTGATTCCAGAGCCATGTTGATTATCATGGATGGAATGAAGGACCATATAGTCCCTCACATTTCCGAGAAAAAGACCGCAGCAAAGATGTGGACGCCTTTAGAGAGTCTGTACCAAAGCAAGAACGAGAACCGAAAGATGGTGTTGCAAGAGAGGATGTGCAGTACCTGTTGCTGCCGCAACTGTTCTCCCCAAATTTATTGTTATTTAAATTCTGGGCCCCTCCTCATCATCTTTGCTTGGTTTGATCGTTAAATTCTTGAGCCTCTTGGGCGTATCTTATTTTCATTTCACTTTGAAGATGGAGGTCAGCCGGTTTACGTATGCCTTGTTCAGTTTCGGTTTGAGTCGTGGATGTCTGGTTTACTGGTCGATAAAAGAAAGGGGGAAAATCGTTGTTACTCCGCTGGGGACTAGCCTTGTCTGTTTGGGGTTTTTCTCTTGATTTCTTTCAGCTTTTGCATTGTTTCAGGTCCTTCTTGCCACTTAGGAACATTTTTTAAGTTTGATTGCATTCCTCCCCTGCCTTCTTAAGGCAGTTTTTCTACCTTTGTTTGTGATTTTTACACCTATGCGCGGGTTGTCCTTCTAGACAGTCGCGCATACAAGTGTTCATGTGCGGGTTGTTCTACTGAACAGTCGTCGGTCCTTCAGAGTGGCCTTTTCGAAGAAATAACGAACCTAGCTGTGCCTGATCCTTAAAACTGTTTGAGTACTTGTTTTTTTCTGGTGATCGGGCCTCTTTTTAATTTCAGATTGGAAGCTGTGAGTTTCTTTTCCGCCGCCGTTGCGGCTCTTAGATCATTTTAGCGTCCGACTCTCCAAGTTTCTCCGACGTCCGATTCGTGTTAAACCTTAAACCGCTTACCCGTAGCCCTGACTCGTCCGCCGTTGCGGCTGGGAGATTCTTTTAACTTCCAATGTTAAAGTCGCCCGACGTCCGATTATTTCTCCCGCCCGTTTCGCGTATCTCCGAGCTCTCTTTCCCGCCGTTGCGGCTCTGAAAGTCTTACGGCCTCCGAAGCTCAAAACCGTCCGATGGCCGATTTAAAGCCCCTCTTGCTTGCGTTTCACTGGCCCAGGACTTAAGCCTCGCCCGCCGTTGCGGCTGGGAGAACCTTTTGGTCTCCGAGCTTACTTCCTTCCGACTGCCGATTCATCAGTTTCCCGCCCAAAGCTCGATCGATTTTCTTCTCCGAACAAGAGACAAACCCGGCCATTTTCTTGTGGAATTGTCGTTCAATTGTTAGAATCTAATGCTTTGTTTGCGACGCCTTTGAAACAAATGATGCTTGTCGATTGATTGCAGAGAATCTCGAGGGGACCAGTCAACCTACCATGGTGTGAAGAAAGACGGACCGTCTGGCAGAGGTATAACTGAAGCTCAGGGAATCGCCGTGGAGAACCATGGCCATAGAAGACAAAATCCGGAATAATGAATACGCAGAAACGGATCAGTTACCAAGTGGTTCATGATTGCATGCACACAAAAGATAGGAATGTGAAGCGTTCGAGAAGCTGAAAGGTCATGCGTCTAGGGGGAAAACGAAACACTCTGTAGGGGTAGTTAAATATGGGAAAGGGGAATTGAGAAAGGACTTTTTCCTTGGAAAATTTTGTAAATGTTTGCTTGTAAGAGGAACTACTTCGTTTTGCACAGGAAACTGCAATTTTACCTGTCAGAGAGAGTAAAAATGGGATGTATCAATGCTATTCAATGAATTATGTTGAAGAGGGACTATTTCGTTTTCTGAATATTTGTTTTCCTGAACCTATGTTCTTGTTAAATGTTCTTCGGTATATTTTAGGATATTTTCCACTGTGAGTAATAGATGATGTGTTTTATATAAAGCAATTGGCTATCTGGTTGTTTGAATATCTGTAATCGCTCATGTGTTTTTTGAAAGGAGTATCAGCTAACTGTAACTCTTCGTAGTGCATGTGCTAAGTGTATTACTCACCAGAAATGACAAGTCTTGCTCCCTAGGGATAGAGTAGATAGTTAGTTTATTTCCTGTCAAGTCTTGCTCCCTAGGGATAGAGTAGATAGTTAGTTTATTTCCTGTTGTCTGTGATTTCCTGTTGTCTCTGGACATTATTGGAGAGATAAAACCGAATTCTTCCCTGCTGCACAAGTACAATCTTACTGCGACGGACTATTTCACTCGCTGGGTCGAAGCTATCCCACTGCGCAAGATAAACGAAGACGAAGTCATTAGCTTTCTACAAGATCATATCATGACCAGGTTTGGAGTTCCAATAGCGTTAGTTTTTGATAATGCTAAATACTTTTCATCAATTAAATTGATTGCATTTGCTCATGATAAAGGGATAAAATTACATTATTCTGCTAACTACTATCCGCAAGGGAATGGCCTGGCCGAGTCCTCTAATAAAAACCTCATTAGAATTTTGAAGAAGACTGTAGTAGAAAACCAGAGAAGTTGGCACTCAGCCTTACCCAACGCCCTGTGGGCTGACAGAGTCACCCCCAAGTCTGCAATAGGAGTGTCACCCTATACCCTTGTGTACGGTAAGGAAGCCATCCTGCCTCCCAATATCATGCTACCATCTTCCATACTAGCTCAAGAGTCTAGGGGGTCGGATGATGAGGTTCTCCAAATAAGAATATATAATCTCCTGAAAGCAGAAGAGGCCAGAGACAAGGCTAGAGAACGCTTTCAACAACAACAGGAGGTAGTAAAAAAGTGGTTTGATAAACATAAAGCCGGGAAAAAGGACCTGGAGGTGGGAGACCTAGTTCTCAAGTGGGATCACCCCCATGATGAAAAAGGGAAGCATACTAAGTTCCAGCAGTTGTGGGTAGGCCCGTTTCAAATCTCAGCAAAACTTGGCACTGCTACTTATAAGTTGCAAGATTTACAGGGATGGGAGGAGAACTTGCCAGTTAATGGTTTGGTTCTCAAACCTTACTTTTCTTGAGTTTCCTTTGAGGTTTCGGTCTTGTATATAAATAAGTTTTTTTTTGGTTGTTTTGAGTAATGCTTTTATTTGATTTAATTTTAAGTTTTTGATTTTCAATAAGGGGAACGAACTTGCGGTTGTCTGGAGGATAGTAAGGTCTTTCGGGAATAGCAAATACGTTGAGTATCAGCCTGTGTGTTGCTAAAAGATTTCTTCCAGCCTAACAGTTTTCTCGAATAAAATGTTGTGTGCATTGAAGTCCTGCTTAACCCCTGTGAATTAAACCGGATTCGAGGAGTCTGGAGTATTATGTCGAGGCTCCATCCACGTCACATTTAAAATGCTCTAAGGAGCGACAGTAAAAGACCCATGGGAAGAAGCAAGGTGAACAGTGTATTAAATATAAATGATCCCATGCCAAGAAACAGATGCCAAAAGGCAAATAAAGAGTCAAAACTTCTATAAAAGCATCATAAATCAAAGCAGGTGCTGAATCATAAGTACTAAATTGCCGAAAGATCCTCTCCGTCCGTGAGCTGAAACTTGAAGCACACCACTCACACAAAAGGACACTATGGGATAGAGGTTCCTGAATTAAAATTCAGTAAGAAAGGCGTACAGAAGAACTCAGATGAAAGGGACAAAAGTCCAAAAGCACAAAAGTGTTAAAATGGCATGGGAATGAGGAACAAACGAATACTGCTGTTCACTATCGGCTACAATCCTGTGGTGTCCACACTGTTAGCTACCTGAAAACAGAGGTAATATTGAAACTCATACTCTGGCCTCAGCATAGTTATCTGGACTTGAAGGTCTCGGTTTTCCCTTTCTCCCAATGGACCATCATCAATGATTAAGGTACACACTTCTGTCGGTTGAGAAATCCATCTGGATAGCTGGAAGAATTCATTTGATGCAATTTTGTTGTGAAACAGTCTGCCACTCAAAGAAAAGTTACCCAGAGATCTAGGATCACCAGGAAATCGCCATTTGTTGCTGCCGCAACTGTTCTCCCCAAATTTATTGTTATTTAAATTCTGGGCCCCTCTTCATCATCTTTGCTTGGTTTGATCGTTAAATTCTTGAGCCTCTTGGGCGTATCTTATTTTCGTTTCACTTTGAAGATGGATGTCAACCGGTTTATGTATGCCTTGTTCAGTTTCGGTTTGAATCGTGGATGTCTGGTTTACTGGTCGATAAAAGAAAGGGGGAAAATCGTTGTTCTTCAGAGTGGCCTTTTCGAAGAAATAACGAACCTAGCTATGCCTGATCCTTAAAACTGTTTGAGTACTTGTTTTTTTCTGGTGATCGCCTCTTTTTAATTTCAGATCGGAAGCTGTGAGTTTCTTTTCCGCCGCCGTTGCGGCTCTTAGATCATTTTAGCGTCCGACTCTCCAAGTTTCTCCGACGTCCGATTCGTGTTAAACCTTAAACTGCTTACCCGTAGCCCTGACTCGTCCGCCGTTTCGGCTGGGAGATTCTTTTAACTTCCGATGTTAAAGTCGCCCGACGTCCGATTATTTCTCCCGCCCGCTTCGCGTTTCTCCGAGCTCTTTTTCCCGCCGTTGCGGCTCTGAAAATCTTCCGGCCTCCGAAGCTCAAAACCGTCCGATGGCCGATTTAAAGCCCCTCTTGCTTGCGTTTCGCTGGCCCACGACTTAAGCCTCGCCCGTCGTTGCGGCTGGGAGAACCTTTTGGTCTCCGAGCTTACTTCCTTCCGACTGCCGATTCATCAGTTTCCCGCCCAAAGCTCGATCGATTTTCTTCTCCGAACAAGAGACGAACCCAGCCATTTTCTTGTGGAATTGTCGTTCAATTGTTAGAATCTAATGCTTTGTTTGCGACGCCTTTGAAACAAATGATGCTTGTCAATTGACTGCAGAGAGTCTCTAGGAGACCAGTCAACCTACCATGGTGTGAAGAAAGAAGGACCGTCTGGCAGAGGTATAACTGAAGCTCAGGGAATCACCGTGGAGAGCCATGGTCGTAGAATACAAAATCCGGAATAATGAATACGCAGAAACGGATCAGTTACCAAGTGGTTCATGATTGCATGCACACAAAAGATCGGAATGTGAAGCGTTCGAGAAGCTGAAAGGTCATGCGTCTGGGGGGAAAACGAAACACTCTGTAGGGGTAGTTAAATATGGGAAAGGGGAACTGAGAAAGGACTTTTTCCCTGGAAAATTTTGTAAATGTTTGCTTGTAAGAGGAACTACTTCGTTTTGCACAGGAAACTGCAATTTTACCTGTCGGAGAGAGTAAAAATGGGATGTATCAATGCTATTCAATGAATTATGTTGAAGAGGGACTATTTCGTTTTCAGCTGTGTTCATGTACTGAGAATATTTGTTTTCCTGAACCTATGTTCTTGTTAAATGTTCTTCGGTATATTTTAGGATATTTTCCACTGTGAGTAATAGATGATGTGTTTTATATAAAGCAATTGGCTATCTGGTTGTTTGAATATCTGTAATCACTCGTGTTTTTTGAAAGGAGTATCAGCTAACTGTAACTCTTCGTAGTGCATGTGCTAAGTGTATTACTCACCAGAAATGACAAGTCTTGCTCCCTAGGGATAGAGTAGATAGTTAGTTTATTTCCTGTTGTCTGTGATTTGAATGTTTGTGAGCTTTAAGACGAGAGGTAAGAACCTGCGCATCACATTGTGACCGCTCCCTGCATCTTTATCACCCTGCATTTAGCTAGGCACTTGCATTTCATATCTTAAGTCAAAACACAAAAAACTCGGTGGACCGGGCCGCAACCGGTAAAGCCTTTGTTTTGTTACTTGACCTACGGTAGCTGGACCGCAAACCGGACGGATTCCCTATACCAAACAGTCAACGGGCTAGTTGGGAACGTTGATTGGGGAGAATCCCTTTACTGTTGCCGCCTGCGATTTTCCAGGCCTCAACAGTACCAAGATTGCCAAGGGAGAAAGAGTGGAGCCTTATCTCACGAGACTCACACAGATCAGGGATGAGCTTGGAGTTGTTGGCTCTAATACTGTGGATGAGGAGCTAGTTCGGATAGCCCTCAATGGTTTCTCTAAGCCATGGGACACCTTTGTCAAGGGTGTGGTGGCTAGGGAGAAGCTCCCTCATTGGCAGAGATTGTGGGATGACTTTGTGCAGGAGGAGACCCACATGGGTCAAGGATCAGGCTCATCTAGCAGTGCCCCACAGATTGTGGATGAGGAGGCTCTAGCCCTTACAGGGAAGAACAAGGGTAAGGCAAATAGGAAGAAGGATGTTAAGAAGAACCTTGACGTATCAAAGGTCAAGTGTTTTATCTGCCACAAGCAGGGACACTTTGCCTCCCAAT
Source organism: Pseudotsuga menziesii (assembly GCA_001517045.1). Classification (NCBI taxonomy): domain Eukaryota; kingdom Viridiplantae; phylum Streptophyta; class Pinopsida; order Pinales; family Pinaceae; genus Pseudotsuga; species Pseudotsuga menziesii. The sequence goes on from LPNX010509407.1 coordinate 41,919, forward strand.
GCCCAGACAGGAAGAAGAAGAGTAAGACTCAGATGACTGGATCTATAGAGGTAGAGGAGTTCAGCAGGAACTTCGATGAGGAGTTTTGCTTGATAGCTTGCATGGCAAGCACCACAGGGAGTAGTATATGGTACATCGACAATGGAGCATCTAGTCAGATGACTGGACAGAAGAGATTCTTCAAGGACTTGCAGAAGGGTGGACAAGGTATCCACATTGAGCTGGGTGATGATGCACGGTATCAGGCGCAGGGAGTTGGCATTGTTTCATTTCAGAGGGAGTCAGGCAAACCCCTCAGTTTTGTTGATGTGTTATATGTTTCGGGGTTGACCAAGAACCTCATATCAGTCTCCACTCTGGAGGACAAGGGATTTCAGTTGAAATTCTGAAACCATAGAGTGTATATCAAGCCCAAGGGGTAAGATCAGAGCTTTGATCAAGTGATTGGCATCAAGAGCAGGAAAGTGTATAGACTACATTTTGAGCCTACAAAGGCTCTAGTCAGCAGCGGCAACAGTCAGGGTGAGTTGTGGCATAGGAGGATGGCACACCTACACCATGGTGCAATGAGGCACTTGAGACAGGTAGTCATTGGAGTTCCTCACGTACAGGAGGAGAAGCATAACCACTTCAAGGGTTGTGCTTTGGGAAAGAACATCAGGAAGCCTTCCCCACAGAGTGAGCACAAGTCTAAAGAGCCCTTGGACTTAGTGCATTCTGATGTATGCAGACCTATGAGTGTCAATTCTTTCAGTGGTTACAGTTACTGCGTAACCTTCATTGATGACTATTCCAGGAAAACCTGGATCTATTTCCTGAAGGCCAAGTCAGAGGTCTTTGAGAGGTTCTGGGAATTCAAGACTCTCGTGGAGAACCAAACAGGAAAGAAGATTCGAGTGTTAAGGATAGACAACGGGGGTGAGTACATCTCGAATGAGTTCATGGAGTATTGTTCGGCAGAGGGGATCAAGAAAGAGCACATTGTGCCCCATATCCCACAACAAAATGGACTTGCAGAGCGTAAGAATAGGACTATGGTAGGAGCAGCCAAGGGCATGCTATTTGATCAGGGATTACCACTATTCATTTGGGTCGAGGCATAGAGGACCGCAATGTACATTCAGAACAAGTGCCCCCACGCAGCCTTGGGGAGGAAGACACCCGAGGAGGTCTTCACAGGCACTAGGCCAGATGTGAGTCACATTCGCATATTTGGAAGTGTCTGTTATTGTCACATTCATGCTAACACTAGGGAGTGTTAAAATAGCAGCAACAAGGAAGGTCTTCCTGCATGCATGTGTCCTTGCACGCAGAAGACTTAAATCAAGAAACTAGTTGTATTTAATTTGTTTTTCTTAAGTTCACTTTGGAAATAAAATTAAAGTAATCTAGTTATTTATTAACTTTAAGTGAAAGTGAAATTTGGGTTTTTGCTTTACCTAAGGTTATAAAAGAAAGGTCAATTGGTGGAGAGGACACACACACTTGTATTCTGACAAAGACAAAATACAGATAGGGAGAGAAAGTCAAACAAAGGATTTAGCTGGGAAGACGCAAGAGCAAGCAAACAGGATCACCGAGCTACCAGGCAAGATAGAGCCCGCACAGATCGACTGACAGCAACGGCAGAGGAAGACCGTACAAGAACGTATGGATTCCGTATAGCTGTCGTACAGCAACCGTACAACTATATGAATCCGCACGTGTGGGAGGTCATACAGTGGGTCGTACACTCACGCAAGAGGGTGCTGGGATTTGTGCAGTGATTCTACTGGGGTACTGCATTCGCCAGGTTTGGGTGAATTTGTGTAAACGTTCCATATTTTCTCATAAAAAAATCTATATCTGACTGCTACATTGGTTTTCCCATCTTTGGTTTTTCCGGGGATTTCCATACCCAAAATAATAGTGTCAATATTGCGATGTGATGTTGTGATTTATTTCTCAGTTTTATATTCTGCTACATATTGTTAAAGATATTAATGTGTGGTTATCAGTAGAGATTTGAATGCATTGTTTATCCCTAGTTCAATATTAAAGGAAACTTTACATGGTATCAGAGCTCTGGTGAGCTAAAGCTGAGAAATTTGCAGCAGCAGTGATAGATCAGGGGCAGTTCTATTGAAGACACAAACCTAGATTGCAGATCTGGGGTTTGACAGGTACACTTAAGTATAGTCATGCAGTTGAGAGTTGAGGATAGACTCCAACGGGCTCTGAACTTTCCTACATAGAAAGAAAGGATCAAAAGGATCCTGGATGTCAGTGATGCAAAGGAGCACATTGACTCCACGAAAGCTAAGCCCGTAGATCCGGCAGAGCTAGTAGCTTGGAAAAAGATTGATTCCAGAGCCATGTGGATTATCATGGATGGAGTGAAGGACCATATAGTCCCTCACCTTTCCAGGAAGAAGACCACAGCAGAGATGTGGACAGCTTTGGAGAGTCTGTACCAAAGCAAGAACGAGAACCGGAAGATGGTGCTGCAAGAGAGGATGTGCAATACCAGAATGGCCAAGGGAGAAGGAGTAGTGTCGTATCTCACAAAACTCACACAGATCAGGGATAAGCTTGGAGCTGTTGGCTCTAAGACTAAAGAATGAGGAGCTAGTCAGGATAGCCCTCAATGGCTTCTCTAAGCCTTGGGACACCTTTGTCAAGGGTGTGGTGGCTACGGAGAAGCTCCCTGATTGGCAAAGATTGTGGGATGACTTTGTACAGGAGGAGACCCGCATGGGTCAAGGATCATGCTCATCCAGTAGTGCCCCACAGATTGTGGATGAGGAGGCTCTAGCCCTTACAGGGAAAAAGCAAGGGGAAGGCAAAGAGGAAGAAGGATGGTAAGAAGAACCTTGACGTATCAAAGGTCACGTGTTTTATCTGCCACAAGCAAGGACACTTTGTCTCCCAGTTCCCAGACAAGACGAAGAAAAGTAACACTCAGATGGTCGGATCTACAAAGGTGGAGGAGTTCAAGGGAACTTCAATGAGGATTTTTGCTTGATAGCTTGCATGGCAAGCACCACAGGGGGCAGTAAATGGTACATCGACAATGGAGCATCTAGTCACATGACTGGACATGAGAGATTATTCAAGGACTTACAAGAGAGTGGACAAGGTATCCATGTTGAGCTGGGTGATGATGCGTGGTATCAGGCGTAAGAAGTTGGCACTGTTTCATTTCAGAGGGAGTATGGAAAACCCCTCAGTTTTGTTGATGTGTTATATGTTTCAGGGTTTCAAGACTCTGCTGCTGAAGCAAAAGGCGAAGAAGAAGAACCAAAGAAGAAGAAGAAAACCAAGGCTAACAAAGATGAAGAACCTAGAAGAGAGTACTATCTGATTTCTGCTCTCACTGGTTCTTTCACAGATTGTTCCACCTCTTGGTTGGTGGATAGTGGTGCTTCCAGGCACATGACAGGTGACCGTGGAGCCCTCACCAGTTACAAAAAGAAGAAGTTCCCCACTCAGGTGGAACTTGGAGATGACTCCACTTACAAGATTGAAGGAGTTGGCTCAACTTCATTGCAACTTAACTCAGGTATGGTTCTTCATATTGATGATGTTCTTTATGTTCTTGGTTTAAAGAAGAATCTATTATCTGTTGCTAGCTTAGATGACAAGGGCTACAGAGTCCTCTTCATGGACAAGAAATTCCTTCTATGGGCAAAGGATGAAGATATAAGCTCAGTTGTACAGATTGGGGTTCGACAGGGAGACCTTTACAAGGCCTTCCGAGATTCCACTCATGCGTTGGTACATCACACAGTTGATCCATGTGAACTTTGGCATAGAAGGTTTGGACACCTTCACTACACAACTCTCCCAGGATTGCAGAAGATGGTTATAGGTATGCCAGAAGTATCTCCAAAACATGATGGAATATGCAAAGGATGTGCTCTAGGTAAGAACACTAAGAAATCGTTTTCGAGAAGCTAGAGTAGATCTAAAGGAATTTTGGATTTGATTCATTCTTACAGTTCTGGGCCTATGTCTTCACCCTCCTTGAGTGGGTGTTTATATTATGTCTTGTTCATTGATGATCACTCTCAGAAGTCATGGATTTACTTCCTGTTGAGGCCTAGAAAATCGCAGGTAACAACAGTTAGGGATTCTCCCCAATAACGTTCCCAACTAGCCCGTTATTGTTTGGTATGGGGAATCCATCCAGTTTACGGTCCAACTACTGTAGGTCAAGTAACAAAATAAAAGCTTTTACCGGTTACGGCCCAGTCCACCGTGTATATTTTAGTTTTTTTGTTTAAATATGATATGCAAGTGCCTATCTAAGAATGCAGATTGACAGAGAATACGAGGAGCGGTCACAATGTGATGCGCAGGTTCTTACCTCTCGTCTTAACTGTCTCGCATCTAAATCACACAGTAAGAAACTAAAACTAACTATCTAACCTATCCCTAGGGAGCAAGATTATCATTTATCAATGAGTAATGTCTTTTTGCTCATGCATTAAGAAAAATCACAGATAGCTGTTACTTATTTCAAAACACATGAACATTAATAGATATATGAACAACAAGATAGCTTATTGTTTATGAAAAGCCTTCATTACTCACAGTGGAAATTTCATAGAATAAACTAGAATGCATTCATAACAAGAACATAGGTTCAAAGAGTTAGAACGATCTCACAATTAATGGACACAAGCTGAAAACGAAATAGTTCACATTCAACAGATCCATCGCACAGCATTTGAAAAATTCCACCAAGCTTTCTCCAACAGGAAACTTGTAATTCTTTATTGCAAAAGGAAATAGTTCTTCTTACAACATACTCTCACAAATCTATCTGGGAAAAAGTCCTCATCTCTATCTAACTCTCCTCTACTTATACAAAAAAAACAAAACTTTTGGACTGCCCCAAAATGACTTTTGGTATTCCCCAACGTTTCAATCCAAAAAAATTTGTCCTGTAGTGAGTGCTCATACATTATACAATATATTACATTTAAACAAAATTTAAAGAGCACTTTTATGAGGAGGGCCCCGCTTGATCATTAATAAAAAAATTCCACACCTGGGCCTCTGCTGCTATGCTTTCAAAATCTGAGGGTTCAAGAAAACGGATGTTGATCTCATACTTTGCAGCCTGATTCTTAACCACCTCTATTCTCGCTGGACTCAAGCGTAGTTGATCTTCAAGTAAATGGATGCTGACTGCTGCATGAGTCACTGCATTTTTCAGGATCTGCTCATCTAGATCCTTGACTTGTTGGATCTTCTGTTCATCTTCCTGGTACCTGCTCTGTAGTTGTTCTATGAACAGCTCATGTTCTGGTATTGCATCCAGTCTTTGTTCTGCAGCAACTTGGCATCTGTTGTAGGTGACCAGCACCCTTCTGCAGTATTCAGCACAGGCTCCTCTTGTTTTCTTCACCGTTTTCTTGAATTCTTCTGCAGTATTGATCGCAAACTTCAACAAGTCATAGTCCTGCTTTAAACTTTGCCGATCTTTGACTGGTAGCTCGGCAAGGGTTTCCTCATTTGTCTCTATCCATACTATCCTTCCAGTCAGGATCTCCAAAATATCTTGAGATCTGTCTACAAAATATGAAGTAGTGTCCAAGATTTCTTCTAATCTACTATCTATTTGCAGAATCTTACACCTTTCTTCTTCAATGCATACTTGTAGTTGGTGGATTTTCTTCCTCTAGGCTAGAACATATTCTTTCAAAGGTTGGACATCCATCTTCTGTTCCATAGCATCTTTCAGTGATGCTGTTAATGAAGCATTCTGTCCCTCCAAAGCTGCTATCTGCATTTGACATTGTTTCCCTCTCTCTTCAGTGGCAACCTTCTCTGATTCTAGCTCAATTACCTTGTTTTGCAGCCGAACCTTCTCTGAACTTAGAGTCTCGTATAATACTTGAAGGTCAGTCTACTCAGTTTTCAGCACTTGAAGCTCTAACTACAGTCTCTGTAAGTATGCCAAGCTATTCTGAGCATTTTTCTCTACAGCAATTTCTAAAGTCATCTTATTTGCCTGCAAAGTCTGGAGCTCTGCCTTTGAAGTCTTCACTTCATTTTGCATGTCCTCAAATTTTCTCTTCAGCTTGTGGCCTTCATCTCTTTCTTTCTTCAGTGTTTCTTTTCACTAAGCTGCGTTCTTTCTTGATTGCTTCAGATCCGTCATCAGTCTATCTATATTATCTTCCATAGCTTGGGTTAATGCCACCCCACTTCTTGCTGTCAATCTCGGATCTGCATCTGTGCCATACACCAAAGTTTTATCAGTTATCATCTTACCTGATTGTCTTCCTGTTTCAACCTTTTTTTCGGTTCTTTTGACAATCCTTTTCTTCTCCTTGTCATAGAAGATAGTGCTGAAATCAAGGACTTCTTCTCCTTCTTTCTGCTTGAAAGGTATCAAATTCATTTCCGAAAACAACACTTGTTCTTGAGTGCTGCCAGAAGTTGCAACAGGCTCCTGAGGATCAAGAGTATCTTGTCCATGCCCTATGTCTGTATCATCATGTGCCCCTTGAGTGTCTATTAGGTCATTAGTCTGCTGATCTGTTTTAGATCCTGTCAATCTTAAACCTTCAGTTTCTTCTTGTTTTTTCTTTATCTCTGCATCTTCCTTCTTCTTTCTTACCTCCTCCTCCTTCTTTGTTGCTTCCTCAACAGCTCTCTTTCTTCCTTCTTCTTCATTCTTTAGCCAATTTTCTGCCTCTTGTGCTAGCCTCCTAGCATCCTCTTCCCTCTTTTTGGCTTCTTCTTCTTCAGGTGTCTTCTGTGCGGTTTTGCCCTTACCGCCCACAATGTGGATCTTCTGTTTAAATCTCTTCTTCAATGCAGTCATATTCTTTGCATTTCTGAAGATTTCTTCATCCTTGTCCCAGAAATTTGTGTATTCAAAATGAACATTTGCTTCTTTGCAATGCTCTGCAACCTTATTTTGGGAGTCGTTCCTGTGGAAGTTCATCTCATCAAAACGAAAGTGCTCCAGCTCCTGTACGAATTCAGCAGCCTGTTTAACCTTTGTAAACTTATAATTCCCTAACCAGAAAGGTATGGCAGGATAGGCTGCCTTCTTATGTTCAAACAAGAAGCTTCCTACACCATCAAGATATACTTGCCTAACTGCTTCTTTATGTACCGCACAATCAGTGGCATATTTAGGGAGTAGAGAAGGTGCCCTAGAGCCACCATACATTCTGATGTACATTCCCTCTTCAGTCAAATAGTAACTCCCATGTTCTTCAATGACTTTGAATGCCTCCTCAGACATGCAGTTGCATTCTGTCAAGAAGATTAAAGTGTATAAAGGCATAATGAAAAGTTCACATATCTCTTTGTAGTGGCTATAATATTTATGTGCCCAAAATAGTTTGTATGCAGTGTATACAGGGGTCCTGTCCCTGTCCCAATTACACCTTAAGGCTGGAAATGACTGGGTACGTAATATACAGTCCACTAAGATAGAGCTCATGTAGAACTCTGACTTCTTCTATGACACCCCTCCCAAAGCTGAAGATATGCATGCTGAGAGGCTATTGGACACTATGTTTGCCCAATTAAATATAGTCCCCTAAGTGGCCACATGGAAAATAATGGGTATCCATCCCAATTGGAAACTTTTACCATGAGCTCTCCCAAAAACTCTATTCAGCATCAATGCTATGAATCTATAGGGGGTCCGGAGAGTGGCTGTTTCATATTCCCCTGATGGCCCGGTTCGAAGGTTCTTCCCAGGTATCATCATCCTTTTGACTGTTTCAACCAGGTCCAAATTTATCTCTTTCAACCAACTTTCAGTTAAGTATACCTGAGCAGGAGGCAGGTGGTACGCCAGTGAGACATAAGCAGGATTGTATGCAGCATAGCCCTGTTTGGCAGTATTTGCTAATATCATCATGGTCACATCTACCCTAGGCAGAATCCAACTGATCACCTCTGAGCATGGGAACAACTCAGGTCTCGTGGCTACTTTCATAAGAGCCGATTTCTCGATGCTAGCATATATGGTCAGCTCTTCGAAGCCTGCATCAGGCACATCCTGTTTTGAAATCATCCGATATATCTCACCCCATTTGTAATCTGGCTCTACTCCGGTGGTAGTTCTAGTATCTTCGTAGATGTATTCCACCTTGGTAATGATTTCCACATCTAGTTCTCCCTCAGCAACAGGAGCCTTCTTCTTTTGTCTTTTAGACATATCTCCTTTGAAGAAGTTACCATGTCATAAACCAAAACATGTTCTTAGACCATTGGAGCTTTTAGTTAGTGTTCTAAGAATGAAGAAAAACTGTATCAAAACATTTACCTCTTCCATATGCATTCTCAACAAATAAACTATCATAATATTAATACATAATAGAAAATACAGGCAAACGAACTTCTGAAAATTTCTAAGTCCGTCTGCAACTAAAACATGACCCCAATAGAGAACCTATCATTAAAATCAGAAATGCATTCTAACTCCTCGCTAAAATGAACCACCCTATCGGTGAGGCTAGTCTTCGAAAGTGAGGCCGTATCCAGTGACTGAAAACGCGGAAATCCCGACCTGACCGAAAATCAGACCCTCCGGCGTCCTATAAAAATAAGGTAAACGCCTATGACGGAAAGAAACTGAAACCTCCCCCCCCATATGGCCATAAGCAACCCCAAAATAGTTAGTGCAGACAGCGTAACGCCTGTCTGCACCAACCACCTAAGCCTTTGGACCGGGCTCGAGCTTCCATAGTGGCTCAAAAACAGGCTCAAGAAAAACCCCCACTACAAAAACCGTCAATCTGACTGATACCTCACGACGCAAGAATAAAATTCAATTTCGACGGCTAACTACACAATGGCAGGAAAACCTAGCCAGGGGAAGACCCTAATTCCCAAAATGACCAATAAAATCAAAAGGAAGGAGAAACCATGGTTGGCCTACCTGGCAAGCAAGCTGTGCAGTCGATGGGAAGGTTCGAAACTTCCACGACAACGCTCCAAACGAACGAAATCTCGACAGCTAAGCACGTTGGTACAATTCGACTCCACAGGGACAGCGCAAACGCGAGTTTTCAACCAGGATAATAATAAACAAATACCCCGCCCCAATATATATATCTTCCGGTGAAAAAGGCTATGGGAAAAACCTCAATCGACGGTCGAAACCACTATAGCATCAAACGATTAGTTCACTAAGGAGCCGCAACGACGGGCGACGGACAAACTATGGGCTCCGCGACCAACTGAAAACATCGACGATCAGAAGCTCGGAGGACTAACTAGTAATGCGTCAGCAGATAAACCAATTAAACGTCAGAGAGATAGTGTACTACACAGTCGCAACGGCGGAAGACAATCAGACTACGTCTTCCGCGATCAAATGAAAACCTCGGCGATCGGAGGTTATAAAGACTACGTATCGGCGGGTCAAGACATAAGATAATCCGCAATATCGACGAGACAAAGCTGAAAGTTTCTGCAATGTCGGTGGTATAAAGCACTAAATTCCGCCGAAGTCGCATATCGAAAATCGGAACCACTATTCAGTAAACACATCGGCATTGGCGAGTGGAAGGACTAATGCATCGGCGGGATAGTTCACTCAGCAACCGCAACGGCGGGTAGCAAAGACTACGGGTTCCGCGACAAAGAAAACTATCAGCAATCGGAAGAACTAGGAAATACGGATCGGCGAGTTTAAAGCTTAACGCAGCCGTCGTGTCGGCAACAAAAAAGACTAGCCCTCCGATCAAAATCATAAACCGTTCCGATAGCGAAGAGAAAACAAAAATAATGAAAAGCAATAAACCACGGAATCAGCAAGGATAAGAACTATCCGTCGGAGCGTTTGCCATCTGCCCTCTGAAACAGTGGCGACTTAGAGGACTAATGCTCCGACAGTGATAAAACAAACAAAAAAAACGCCGATAGTAAAACAAAAGAGATAAATGCGCATCGACGAAAAACAGGACTTTCAATCGGGTCACTCATTATTTATTTTCCGAAACGACAGCTGCATAAAGAACTAGTGGCCCGACTCAAACATAAATAGACTTTCGATAGCGATGAAGGAAATCATTCAGATCAAAAGGACATCATTTTCAAATCAAACTTTAAACTCCATAGTCAAAAGCATTGGCAGACAAAAAGGTAATCATTCAACTTCCGAAATGAAGGAAAGTAGTCTACCTCAATTCATCCTCACAAAATCCAAACTTGTAGCGGAATGACAACAGAGTTCAGGAATCCAAAACAAATCCAGGCAAGATAAAATCAAAAGGAGGGTCCAAATTTTTTTTAAAATTTGGGAAATAGTTGCAGCTGCAACAATTGGTGACTACCTGGTGAACCCAGATCTCTAGACAATTTCTTCCTTAAGTAACAGACTGTTTAACAATAAAACCAACATGTTGAATTCTTCTAGATGTTTGGATTTCCCAAATGGCACATATGTACTTTAATCATTGATGATAGTCCAATTTAGGAATAATGGAAACCAAGATTTAAAAGTCTAGATAACTCTTTTAAGGCTAGGAATATGAGTTTCATTTTTTACCTCTATCTTCGGGTAGCTCCCAGCTTGGACACCACAGGATTGTAACATATGGTAAACAGAAATATTCATTTGTTCCTCATTCCTAATGCCATTTTGCACTTTTGTGCTTCTGGACTTTTTTGTCCTTTTTGAGTCCTCCTGCATGCCTTTCTTTCTGAATTTTTTATTCAGGCTCCTCTATCCATAGTGTCATTTTGTGTGAGAGATGTATTTAATTTTCAGCTCATGGACGGAGAAGAACTTTGACAATTTTGTACTCATTTGGTTCAGTACTTCGTTTTGATACATATTGCTTTCTTAGGAGATTTTTGACTCTTATCTGCCTTTTGGCTTTCAATTCCTGGCATGGGATCATTTATATATAATATACTGTTTCCCCTGCTTCCTTTCCATGGGTCTTTTGCTGTCACCCCCTAAGACATTTTTAAATGTGAGATGGATGGAGCCTCGAAATAGTATTCCAGACCTTTCGACCCTGAGTTATTTTACAAGGATTAAGTGGGACTTCAATGTGTTCATAGCCATTTAGGAAAACTGCTAAACTAGAAGAATTCTTTCAAATAAATCAATAATACACGGTCTTATAAATCAATAATATAGATGAACGGTAAGGTGTATCTGGGTCCAACTGATTCAAAGGTTGAACAACTTCCTGTAACGCTGTTTCTACCAGTTCTTCAAAATCTTCAACCAACACTGCGTCTTCCAATATAGGGCGATCTTTCTTCCAATATTCTCTTCTGGGTAAGACAGGAATAATTGGTAATCCTCCAATCTTCTTCGCATAAGCCCTAGTGAATCTTCTCAGATCACGTTATCGACAGGATACAAAAGCCCTTTACCCTTCTCTTCAAGAATTGGATTGGGAAACAAACTGCTTTCAGAACTGTCAGCAGTGAAATAATCTCGAGAAAATGGGTTTCCCCCCAGCCATGCACTGGATGCCCTCCTTCTAGCGCCAAAAACTGTTGAGGCCTGGAAAATCGCAGGTAACAACAGTTAGGATTCTTTCCAATAACGTTCCCAACTAGCCCGTTATTGTTTGGTATGGGGAATCCATCCGGTTTATGGTCCGGCTATCGTAGGTCAAGTAACAAAATAAAAGCTTTTACCGGTTACGGCCCGGTCCACCGTGTATATTTTAGTTTTTTTTGTTTAAGTATGATATGCAAGTACCTATCTAAGAATGCAGATTGATAGAGAATACGAGGAGCGGTCACAATGTGATGCGCAGGTTCTTACCTCTCGTCTTAACTCTCTCGCATCTAAATCACACACAACAAGAAACTAAAACTAACTATCTAACCTATCCCTAGGGAGCAAGATTATCATTTATCAATGAGTAATGTATTTCTGCACATGCATTAAGAAAAATAACAGATAGTTGTTACTTATTTCAAAACACATGGACATTAATAGATATATGAACAACAAGATAGCTTATTGTTTATGAAAAGCCTTCATTACTCACAATGGAAATTTCATAGAATAAACTAGAGTGCATTCATAACAAGAACATAGGTTCAAAGAGTTAGAACGATCTCACAGTTAATGGACACAAGCTGAAAACGAAATAGTTCACATTCAACAGATCCATCGCACAGCATTTAAAAAATTCCACCAAGTTTTCTCCAACAAGAAACTTGTAATTCTTTATTGTAAAAGGAAATAGTTCTTCTTACAACATACTCTCACAAATCTATCTGGGAAAAAGTCCTCATCTCTATCTTACTCTCCTCTACTTATACAAAAAAAACAAAATTTTTGGACTGCCCCAAAATGACTTTTGGGCTTCCCCAACGTTTCAATCCAAAAAAATTTGTCTTGTAGTGAGTGCTCGTACATTATACAATATATTATATTTAAACAAAATTTAATAGAGCACTTTTATAAACAGGGCCCTGCTTGATCATTAATAAACTTTTTCCACGCCTAGGCCTCTGCTGCTATGCTTTCAAAATCTGAGGGTTCAAGAAAACGGATGTTGATCTCATACTTTGCAGCCTGATTCTTAACCACCTCTATTCTTACTGGACTCAAGCGTAGCTGATCTTCAAGTAAATGGATGCTAACTGCTACATGAGTCACCGCATTCTTCAAGACCTGCTCATCTAGATCCTTGACTTGTTGGATCTTCTGTTCATCTTCCTGGTACCTGCTCTGTAGTTGTTCTATGAACAGCTCATGTTCTGGTATTGCATCCAATCTTTGTTCTGCAGCAACTTGGCATCTGTTGTAGGTGACCAGCACCCTTCTGTAGTATTCAGCACAGGCTCCTCTCGTTTTCTTCACCGTTTTCTTGAATTCTTCTGCAGTATTGATCGCAAACTCCTACAAGTCATAGTCCTGCTTTAAACTTTGTCGATCTTTGACTGGTAGCTCGGCAGGGGTTTCCTCATTTGTCTCTATCCATACTATCCTTCCAGTCAAGATCTCCAAAATATCTTGAGATCTGTCTACAAAATACGAAGTGTTGTCCAAGATTCCTTCTAATCTGCTATCTATTTGCAGAATCTTACACCTTTCTTCCTCAATGCATACTTGTAGTTGGTGGATTTTCTTCCTTTGGGCTAGAACATATTCTTTCAAAGGTTGGACATCCATCTTCTGTTCCATAGCATCTTTCAGTGATGCTGTTAATGAAGTATTCTGTCCCTCCAAAGCTGCTATCTGCATTTGACATTGTTTCCCTCTCTCTTCAGTGGCAACCTTCTCTGACTCCAGTTCAATTACCTTGTTTTGCAACTGGACCTTCTCTAAACTTAGAGTCTCGTATGATACTTGAAGGTCAGTCTTCTCATTTTTCAGCACTTGAAGCTCTAACTGCAGTCTCTGTAATTCTGCCAAGCTGTTCTGAGCATTTTTCTCTACAGCAATTTCTAAAGTCATCTTATTTGTCTGCAGAGTCTGGAGCTCTGACTTTGAAGTCTTCACTTCGTTTTGCATGTCCTCAAATTTTCTCTTCAGTTTGTGGCCTTCATCTCTTTCTTTCTTCAGTGTTTCTTTTAACTGAGCTGTGTTCTTTCTTGATTGCTCCAGATCCGTCATCAGTCTATCTACATTATCTTCCGTAGCTTGGGTTAATGCCATCCCACTTCTTGCTGTCAATCTCGGATCTGCATCTATGCCATACACCAAAGTTTTATCAGTTATCATCTTACCTAATCGTCTTCCTGTTTCAACCTTTTTCTTCAGTTCTTCTGACAATCCTTTTCTTCTCCTTGTCATAGACGATAGTGCTGAAATCGGGGACTTCTTCTCCTTCTTTCTGCTTGAAAGGTATCAAATTCATTTCCGAAAACACCACTTGTTCTTGAGTGCTGCTAGAAGTTGCAGCAGGCTCCTAAGGATTAGGAGTATCTTGTCCATGCCCTATGTCTGTATCATCATGTGCCCCCTGAGTGTCTATTGGGTCATTAGTCTGCTGATCTGTTTTAGATCCTGTCAATCTTAAACCTTCAGTTTCTTCTTGTTTTTTCTTTATCTTTGCATCTTCCTTCGTCTTTCTTTCCTCCTCCTCCTTTGCTGCTTCATCAGCAGCTCTCTTTCTTCCTTCTTCTTCATTCTTTAGCCAATTTTCTGCCTCTTGTGCTAGCCTCCTAGCATCCTCTTCCCTCTTTTTGGCTTCTTCTTCTTCAGCTGTCTTCTATGCGGTTTTGCCCTTACTACCCACAATGGTGATCTTCTGTTTAAATCTCTTCTTCAATGCAGTCATATTCTCTGCATTTCTGAAGATTTCTTCATCCTTGTCCCATAAATTTGTGTATTCAAAATGAACATTTACTTCTTTGCAACGCTCTGCAACCTTATTTTGGGAGTCATTCCTGTGGAAGTTCATCTCACCAAAACGAAGGTGCTCCAGTTCCTATACGAATTCAGCAGCTTGTTTAACCTTTGTAAACTTATAATTCCCTAACCAGAAAGGTATGGAAGGATAGGCTGCCTTCTTAGGTTCAAACAAGAAGCTTCCTACACCATCAAGATATACTTGCCTAACTGCTTCTTTATGTACCACATAATCAGTGGCATATTTAGAGAGTAGAGAAGGTGCCCTAGAGCCACCATACATACTGATGTACATTCCCTCTTCAGTTAAATAGTAACTCCCATGTTCTTCAATGACTTTGAATGCCTCCTCGGACATGCAGTTGCATTCTGTCAAGAATATTAAAGTGTATAAAGGCATAATGAAAAGTTCACATATCTCTTTGTAGTGGCTATAATATTTGTGTGCCCAAAATAGTTTGTATGCAGTGTATACAGGGGTCCTGTCCCTGTCCCAATTACACCTTAAGGCTAGAAATGACTGGGTACATAATATACAGTCCACTAAGATAGAGCTCATGTAGAACTCTGACTTCTTCTGTGACACCCCTCCCAAAGCTGAAGATATGCATGCTGAGAGGCTATTGGACACTATGTTTTCCCAATTAAATATAGTCCCCTGAGTGGCCACATGGAAAATAATAAGTATCCATCCCAATTGGAAACTTTTACCATGAGCTCTCCCAAAAACTCTATTCAGCATCAGTGCTATGAATCTATAAGGGGTCCGGAGAGTGGTTGTTTCATATTCCCCTGATGGCCTGGTTCGAAAGTTCTTCCCAGATATCATCATCCTTTTAACTGTTTCAACCAGGTCCAAATTTATCTCTTTCAACCAACTTTCAGTTAAGTATACTTGAGTAGGAGGCAGGTGATACGTCAGTGAGACATAAGCAGGACTGTATGCAGCATAGCCCTGTTTGGCAGTATTTGTTAATATCATCATGGTCACATCTGCCCTAGGCAGAATCCAACTGATCACCTCTGAGCATGGGAACAACTCAGGTCTCATGGCTACTTTCATAAGAGTCAATTTCTCGATGCTGGCATATATGGTCAGCTCTTCGAAGCCTGCATCAGGCACATCCTGATTTGAAATCATCCGATATATCTCACCCCATTTGTAATCTGGCTCTACTCCGATGGTAGTTCTGGTATCTTCGTAGATGTATTCCACCTTGGTAATGATTTCCACATCTAGTTCTCCCTCAGCAACAGGAGCCTTCTTCTTTTGTTTTTTAGACATATCTCCTTTGAAGAAGTTACCCTGTCATAAACCAAAACATGTTCTTAGACCATTGGAGCTTTTAGTTAGTGTTCTAAGAATGAAGAAAAACCGTATCAAAACATTTACCTCTTCCATATGCATTCTCAACAAATAAACTATCAGAATATTAATGCATAATAGAAAATACAGGCAAACGAAATTCTGAAAATTTCTAAGTCCGTCTGCAACTAAAACATGACCCCGATAGAGAACCTATCATTAAAATCAGAAATGCATTCTAACTCCTCGCTAAAACGAACCACCCTATCGGTGAGGCTAGTCTTCGAAAGTGAGGCCCTATCCAGTGATTGAAAACGCAGAAATCCCGACCAGACCGAAAATCAAACCCTCCGGCGTCCTATAAAAATAGGGTAAACGCCTACGATGGAAAGAAAACTGAAACCTCTCCCCCCATATGGCCATAACCAACCCCAAAATAGTCAATGTAGATAGTGTAACGCCTGTCTGCACCAACCACCTAAGCCTTCGGACCGGGCTTGAGCTTCCATAGCAGCTCAAAAACAAGATCAAGAAAAACCCCCAACGCAAAAACCGTCAATCTGACTGATACCTCACGACACAAGAATAAAATTCATTTTGGACGGCTAACTACACAATGGCGGGAAAACCTAGCCAAGGGAAGACCCTAGTTCCCAAAATGACCAATAAAATCAAAAGGAAGGAGAAACCATGGTTGGCCTACCTGGCGAGCAAGCTGTGCAGTCGATAGGAAGGTCTGAAACTTCCACAGCAGCGCTCCAAATGAACGAAACCCCGACAGCTAAGCACGTTGGTACAATTTGACTCGACAAGGACAGCGCAAACTTGAGTTTTCAACTAGGGTAATAATAAAAAAATACCCTTCCCCAATATATATATATCTTCTAGTGAAAAAGACGGCAGGAAAAACCTCAATTGGCAGTTGAAACCACAATAGCATCGGACGATTAGTTCACTAAGGAGCCGCAACGGCGGGCAACGGACAAACTATGGGCTCCGTGACCAACTGAAAACATCGGTGATCGGAGACTCGGAGAACTAACTAGTAATGCGTCAGCAAATAAACCAATTAAACGTCGGAGAGATAGTGTACTACACAGACGCAACGACGGAAGATAATCAGACTACGGCTTCCGCGATCAAATGAAAACCTTGGCGATCGGAGGTTATAAAGACTGCGTATCGGCGGGTCAAGACACAAGATAATCCGCAATATCGGCAAGACAAAGAGGAAAGTTTCCGCAATGTCAGTGGTATAAAGCACTAAATTCCGCCGAAGTCCCATATCGGAAATCGGAACCACTATTCAATAAACACATCGGCATAGGCGAGTGGAAGGACTAATGCATCGGCGGGATAGTTCACTCAGCAACCGCAACGGCGAGTAGCAAAGACTATAGGTTCCGCGACAAAGAAAACTATCGGCAATCGGAAGAACTAAGAACTACGGATCGACGAGTTTAAAGCTTAACGCAGCCACCGTGTCGGCAACAAAAAAGACTAGCCCTCCGATCAAAATCATAAACCGTTCCGATAGTGAAGAGAAAACAAAAATAATGTAAAGCAATAAACCACAAAATCGGCAAGGATAAGAACTATCCGTCGGAACGTTTGCCATCTGCCCTCCGAAACGGCGGTGACTTAGAGGACTAATGCTCCAACAGTGATAAAACAAACAAAAAAATGCCGATAGTAAAACAAAAGAGATAAACGCGCATCGGCGAAAAACTGGACTTTCAATTGGGTCACTCATTATTTATTTTCCGAAACGGCGGCTACATAAAGAACTAGTGGCCCGACTCAAACATAAATAGACTTCCGATAGCAATGAAGGAAATCATTCAGATCAAAAGGACATCATTTTCAAATCAAACTTTAAACTCCACAGTCAAAAGCATTGGCAGACAAAAAGGTAATCATTCAACTTCCGAAATGAAGGAAAGTAGTCTACCTCAATTCATCCTCACAAAATCCAAACTTGTAGCGGAATGACAACAGAGTTCAGGAATCCAAAACAAATCCAGGCAAGATAAAATCAAAAGGAGGGTCCAAAAAAAATTTTAAATTTGGGAAATAGTGGCAGCTGCAACACTTCCTTAAGGCCAAGAGTGAAACTTTTGACAGGTTCAAATAGTCCAAAACACTGATTGAAAATCATACTAGCAGACACATCCGTATCTTGAGATCAGATAACGAAGGTGAGTATGAATCTAATGAGTTTGATGACTTTTGTCAGGAAGCAGGAATCAAGAAAGAGCTGACAGTACCTTACAACCCTCAGCGGAATGGGGTTACAGAAAGGAAGAATAGAACGATCTATGAAGCTGCCAAAGCCATGCTCATCGATCTAGATCTTCCTCTATCCTTGTGGGCTGAAGCTACAGGTACTGCTGTGTATATTCAGAACAAAAGCCCTCATGCTATCTTGGGGGAGAAGACTCTAGAACAACTTTTCACCAAGAAGAAAGCTGTAGTTGACCACATGAGGATATTTGGCACTCCGGTGTACATTCATGTGCCAAAGGAAAAGAGGGCCAAGTTAGAGACCTTTGGTAAGAAAGGTATATTTGTCAGGTACAGTGATTGCTCAAAGGCTTATCTAGTCTATATACCGGGACAAAAGTACATTGAGGTCAGTAGAGATGTGATCTTCAATGAGGAAGTTGTGTTTCGTAAAACATTAGAGCTTTCAACGAAAGATGAAGTTTCTCCACTTGAGTTTCCAGATTCAGAAATTCAAAGGGAGGAAGAGGAATTTGAAGATCAAATTCCAGATGCACCTGAGGACACTGAAAGTCCACCAGAAGAATTGCTTAAAGTTCCTCCTTCCAAAAGGAGACCTGCTTGGTACCGAGAGACGGTACAAGAAGGCGAGAAGCATAAAGCTTCTCCCGGGACTTTCATAGAAAGCATAAGACCACAGAAGTACTCTGGTCTTATGAGCCAGCTTATTAGTGTAGAACCTTCATCATACGAAGAAGCAGCAAGTAAACAGGTATGGGTTGATGCCATGATTGAAGAGTACAGTTCAATCATGAAGAATGATGTGTGGGAAGTTGTTCCCAGACCAACAGCAAAGTCAGTAGTGACTTCCAGATGGCTTTATAAAATCAAGCATGCTGCAGATGGCAATGTGGAGAAGTATAAAGCCAAATTCGTAGCTCATGACTTCACTCAGAAAGAAGGCATTGACTATGATGAGACATTTGCACCTGTTTCCAGGTATAATACCATTAGAACCATCATTTCACTGGCTGCAGTATTCGAATGGAAGTTACATCAGATGGATGTAAAGACTGCCTTCCTCAATGGCAAGATTGAGGAGGAAGTCTACATTAAACAACCTAAAGACTTTGTGACTCATGGGAAGAAGTCCCATGTATGTAAACTGAAGAAAGCCTTCTATGGACTGAAACAGGCTCTGAAAGTATGGTACACCAAGATGGATGGATTCCTCCATAGCTTGGCGTTTTCCAAAAGTACAACTAATTCTAACTTGTAATTTAAGGTTGTTCATAATCATGTCTCGATACTTGTTCTATATGTAGATGACTTGTTTCTTACAAATGATGAACAGTTGATAGAACAGTGTAAGAGGGAGCTTACCTCTGAATTCGAGATGAAAGATGTCAGATTGATGCATTACTTCCTTGGCTTAGAGGTCTGGCAAAATCCAGGCCAGATATTCCTGACACAAGGAAAGTATGCAGTGGATATCTTGTTGATATTTGGGATGCAGGACTGCAAGTCCATGAGTGTACCTATGACTACCAACTTGACAAAGTTGCGGGACTCAACCACCAGTTCACAGAGTGTGGACTCTACTTTGTACAGACAGCTTATTGGATCCCTGATGTATCCCGTGCATACGAGACCAGACATTTGTTACACACTGAATGCACTGAGTCAGTTCATGTCTGATCTGAAGCACATACACTTGGTAGCGGCTAAACATGTACTCAGATATGTTTGAGGTACTATCACTTATGGGCTCGGGTATACTTCTAGCAGTGGAGTATTGTTATCTGGATATACAGATTCAGATTGGGCTGACAGTGCAATTGACCGGAAAAGTACCTATGGTTATTGCTTCAATCTGGGATCAACAATGATCTCTTGGTCCAGCAGGAAGCAGGGTTCCATAGCTCAAAGTACAGTTGAGGCAGAGTCTATTGTTGTAAGTGATGCCTGCAAGGAAGCAATTTGGCTCAGAAAACTTGTAACTGATATGTTCGGGGGATAGCTTCACTCAATGATCATCCATTACGATAATCATAGTTGCATAAAACTTTCAGAGAACCTAGTGTTTCATGACAGATCGAAACACATTGAAATGAGGTATCATTTCATCAGAGACATAGTGCAGAGAGGTGCTCTGAAGTTGCAGTACATTCGTACGGATGAACATATCCCAGACATCTTGACCAAGCCTCTGACAGCATCAAAGTTCGTGTACTTTCGTGACAAGCTTGGTATGGCAGAGAATGCCTCTCTCGCTAAGAGGGAGTGTTGATTTTTCTAAGTAGCATCGAGTGTCATTCTCTTAGGAGAATGGGGACACCTGGTCCGGCACCATGATGTGGACTCAACCTAGTGTTGAGTGATCATTCTGCTGAATGATGATATCTAGTCATTGACCATGATATGGACCTGCTCTGCCTTGGGGGGACTCGACCTTGTGTTGAGTGACCATTCTGTTGAATGGTAGACATCTGGTCCGGGACCACGATGTAGACTAGTCTAGTACCGGTAGACTCAACTTAGTTCTGAGTAGCCATTCTTTTGAATGGAGGCACCTGGTCAGACACCAGGACTCAACCCGGGGCTGTGGGCCTTTCTCTTGGAAAATGGAGGCGCTTGATCTGTTACCAAGTGTTTGACCAAGTGTCAAATTATGCAGCCTATGGCTGAGGCACCTGGTATGTTACCAGGAAGGCACTATAAGCCCTAGACTGGGTCTAGGCCTGTGTGCCACTCTGACCCTTGATCAATGGGCTTTGCGATCTTCTCCAACGCTTAGCTACCCTTGGTTAAAACACCCTAGTACCTGATCTTGGTGTCACACAGAGTGTGAGATAAAAACATTAGTAATTCTCTTTGTTTATGATGATGTACTTTGAATGGAAATAAAAGACCACGTTGACCACAGGGGCACTTCAAGAAAGCTAAAGCAAAAGTCAAAAGTACATGAAGACCCTTAGTACCACTAAGGTGTAAAAGTTAAAGTGCAAAAAGACCTTTAGCACCACTAAAGGAAAAAGTCAAAATTAGAAAAGAATAAAATATTATTAGTTTGAGATTTCTAATTTTGGCCCACTTACAAGTGAATCAAAGGATATAAAAGAAAATCAATCCAATTCATTATCACATACACACTTGCTCTCAAAGGTACAGCTGCTCTTCAGAAGATCTCACAGGTTTGAAGAAGAAAGTGCTTATGATTGTGCCCTAGCATGGATGAGTCTAGCTAGGGCATCATCATCATCCATTGAAGACAAAACCCTAAGCTAGGGTTTCTATCATTTTTCTGTCTTAAGGGTTTTTTATCAAACCCTCCTCTTCAACAGCAAACTTCTTCCGAGAAGCCATCCTTCCCGAACTCCACGGGCAACATCTTCTTCTTCACGGGTTGCCAGCATTTTTCCTTGGGCAGCGTTTGAGGGCTCTGCCCTCTCTTCACCTCACGGGCAAGCCACTCGAGGGCTCTTCCCTCTCTGCACCTCCAGGAATCCCCTAGCAGGCCTACCCGGGAGGGTCCTAGCCCTTACAGCACCCTCGGTAGCCACTAGGCAAACAGTGAGGGCTGTCGTGGACACATAGGCCCTCTGGGCAGCCTATGGGAAAACCCGTGAGGATCCTGTAGCAGCCTGTAGGGTTGTTGGGCCTACACAGTCTCTCAGGCCAGCCCGTAAGGCCACGGGCTAAGGTTGCTTACCCTCTGAGCAGCAGCAGAGCTGCCACAGGGCAGTCGAGCAGGAAAAACAAGTCAATGGGCATGTCAACGGGAAGACAGCCGAGCAGAAACAGAGATCAAAGCAGGTGTACGGTCGAGCAGACTAACAGGGCAGGTACCGTGGGAAGATCCAGGCAGCTGACAAGTTTTCCGGGCAAACTGTAATTTATTGGGCAGTAGAGAGAAAAGGGCCACAAGCCCTAATTTCTAGAAGAAGCCCTAATTGGGCATTTTTTATGTAATTGGAAAATTGATCTTCATATATTGTGGTTTAACCCTGTTGGGGTTTGAGGAACTTTTTGAAGAATTTTCAATCATATCATTTACGAGCTGAATTACTAATGCTCTTCGGGTTTTTGTCCTTTAAAGGTGTCCCGATGAAAAATTCTTTTGTCCATTGTGTTAATGTGATGAATGTTGTTTACTGCACTTAACATTTGTTTATGTTAGTCTGCAAATTTTAAAGTATCATGCTCATGCTCAAAACTTAACATTCTTGGAGTATTGTTTTGCAGTGTGGATCAAGAAGGAGCACACTGTGCCCCATACCCCATAGCAGAATGGAGTTGCAGAGCGTAAGAACAGGACTACGGTAGGAGCAGCCAAGGCCATGCTATATGATCAGGGATTACTACTATTCCTTTGGGCTGAGGCATACAGGACTCCAGTGTACATTCAGAGCAGGTGTCACCACACAACTTTGGGGAGCAAGACACCCGAGGAGATCTTTACAGGCACTAGGCCAGATGTGAGTCACATTTGCATATTTGGCAGGGTTTTCTATTGTCATGTTCATGCCGACACTCGGAAGAAGCTAGACCCTTCTGGAGAGAAGAGGTTACTTGTTGGATACAGCGAGACTTTGAAGGCATACAGACTTTACATTCCTGCTCGCAAGAGGATCATTTTGAGAAGGGATGTCTAGTTCGATAAGGACAAGGCCTTACAGAGATCTATGGACTTACCAGCAAAGCAGCAGCCAGCACAGGATTTAGGGGTCAAGTTGGAGGAGCTAGATGTACAGGTACAGGTACAAACCCAAGGCATAGGTTTTGAGAGTCAGAGGGAGTCAGGTGGACAGGATCCTTCAGTCATTGACTTGGAGGATGAGTTGCAACAGGAGACGGATATCCAACAGCCGCAGCAAGTAGACACTAGGCCAAGGCCTAAGTGGTTTAGGTCCACAATTCAGGATTCCAGGCAGGTAGATCCTCCACAAAGCTCCATGAGAGGGAACAAACCACCGGTGAGACTCAGTTATATGGCACTGATGACAGAGTTGATTAACTCTGAACCTTCCAGCTTTTAGGAGGTTGCACAACATGACGTATGGCAGAAGGTTGTGGTTGAGGAGTATTGACTCCATTATGAAAAACCAAGTATGGAAGCTTTTTCCAAGGCCTAAAGGCAAGAAGGTGGTGGGATCCAAATGGATCTACAAGGTGAAGCATGCAGCAGACAGAGGTGTGGAGAAGGTACAAGGCGCGCTTTGTGGCAAATGGGTTTTCACAAATGGAGGGTATTGACTATGAGGCTAAGTTGCACGAAACGTGGAAAAGTTTCTGAGTTTCCAAAACGGGGACGCCTAGAAACGTGACCCCCAAAAACTGGGTACGCCGGGGGAAACGTTGTATATATATATATATTATTTTAAAATACCTTATTGTTTTGTAAAAAAATAAGAATGAGACAAATAAACAATAATTGAGAAGAAAATCACACCTTTATTAACTGATCCTTTATCAGATGAGGCTTTACATCAAAATTAGCCTTTATAGATGAGGCTTTACATCCAAAATTAGCCTTTATAAGTTTATACTTGAGGCTTTATGTGCTGCACAAACTTAGCCTTTATAAGAAAAAGATGTTGCACAAAAATAAAAAATAAAACATTGATCAATATTTTAATCAAAATGTTGATCAAAGGACGTTGTGATCAAAACGTTGGTCAATATTTTAATAACAGAGTTTGGACTTTGCTTATAACTTGTCAACGGCCGCCCCTGCTGTACGGTTGCAAGAAAAAGACAAACAAACAAATTTTTTTTTTATGGAATCTCACTGCTTAGTCACTTTTGAAGGACGCTCTTCTCAAAACATTGTGAATAGTTTATGACAAACATGTGCTTATAAAGATTTTTGAATAGGGTTTTAGATGTTTCTAGGTGTTAATTAGGTAAACTAAAAATTAATTTTAAGAAAAAACACTGTTTTTTGAACCCAACAACCGAAAAAAAAATTGGAAACACGCCGTACAACACTGAAAGTACCCGAAACTCCGCCAGCCATACCGTACGAGGTTTCCAAATCTGGAAACACCGTAGGGTACGACTGGTGGCGTTTCGACGGCGTTTTGTACCAGTACCCGCGTTTCGGGGAGTTTCCGGTACTGGTACGCCCTTCCCAACGGAGTTTCCTGCAACTTAGCTATGAGGAAACCTCCGCCCCTGTTGCCGGGTATTCTTCCATTCGGACCATCATCTCTTTAGCAGCAAAGATGGGTTGGCGAGTCCATCATATGGACGTCAAGACTACCTTCCTTAACGCAGTGATAGAGGAGGAGGTATATATTGAGCAGCCAGAGGGGTTTGATGTGGAGAACAGGGAGACGCATGTATGCAGACTGCATCAAGATATTTATGGGCTCAAGCAAGCACCTCGAGCATGGTACTCGAGGATAGACAGTTATCTACAAGAGATGGGATTTCAGCGGAGTGAGGTTGACCACAACCTGTACTTCTTGACAGGTGAGGTGCCTCTCATACTGGTCCTCTATGTAGATGATCTCTTTCTTACACGAGATGAGAGGCTGATTAGAGACTGCAAGTCCAACCTTGCAGTGGAGTTTGAGATGAAAGACCTTGGTTTGATGGATTACTTTTTCGGCTTGGAGGTTTGGCAGAGACATGGATGCTTCTTCATTGGACAGGGGAAGTATGCAGTAGAGATCCTGAAGAGATTCGGGATGGAGGACTGCAAGCCTGTGGCCATACCTCTAGTTTCCAACTGGAGGACAATAGATGCATCAGGATTAGACGGATTTGATCCTACCTTGTATCGCCAGCTTATCGGATCACCTACGTATCTGGTCAACACACGGCCAGACATCCTCTTTGTAGTCAACTCTTTGAGACAATTCATGGTGGACTCTCGAAGAGTGAATTGGACGACTGTGAACACATACTTCGGTACATCAGAGGTACAGTGGAGTATGGATTGGTTTATGAGCGCAGGGGGAGTGTACAGTTAGCAAGATTCACGGATGTTGACTGGGAAGGATGTGTAGAGGACAGGAAGAGTACTTCAGGTTGTTGTTTCAGCATTGGATTGGGGGTTGTGTCTTGGTTCAACAGGAAGCAGAAGTCAATTGCATTAAGTTCGGCAGAGGATGAGTACATGGCAGCCAGCATGGCTGCTTGTAAGGGTATGTGGCTGAGGAAGTTACTTTCAGGGTTGTTCGAGTGTGAGCTAGAGGCTACAGTAGTTCACTGTGACAATCAAAGTGGCATCATGCTATCTGAAAATCCAGTGTTCCATGGTCGAAGCAAACACATAGCCGTTGGGTACCACTTCTTGAGAGATTGTGTTCAGAGAGGAACCATTCAGTTGGAGTACATACAGACAGATGAGCAGATGGCTGACATTTTCACCAAGGCACTTTGCAAACACGGTTTTGTGAAGTTCAAGAATAAGTTGGGGTTGTTACTGAATCCCTTCCTCATTGAGAAGCAGTGTTAGAAAGTGACAACAAGGAAGGTCTTCCTGCATGCATGTGTCCTTGCATGCAGAAGACTTAAATCAGGAAACCAGTTGTATATAATTTATTTTTCCTAAGTTCACTTTAGTAATTAAATTAAAGTAATCTAGTTATTTAGTGACTTTGAAAGTGAAATTAGGATTTTCACTTTACCTAAGGATATAAAAGAAAGGTCAATTGGTGGAGAGGACACGCACACTTGTATTCTGATAGAGACATGATACAAAAAGGGAGAGAAAGTCAAACAGAGGATTTAGCTGGGAAGACGGAGGAGCGAGCTAACAGGATCATCGAGCTACCAGGCAAGACAAAGCCCGTACGGATCAACAGGCAGCAGTTGCAGGGAAGACCGAACAAGACCGTACATATTTCGTAAAGCTGTCATACAGACCGTAGGGATTTCGTACAGCAGTCGTACAGCCGTATGGATCCACACGTGTGGGAGGTCGTACAATGAGTTGTACACTCACGCGGGAGGGTGATGGGGTTTAGCTGGGATTTTCCCAGTGATTATGCTAGGGTAGTGCATTCGCAAGGTTTGGCTGAATTTGCAGTGATTGTAAACATTCCATATTTTCTCATAATAAAATCTATATCTGACTGGTGCACTGGTTTTCTCATCTTGATTTTTTCCGGGGGTTTCCATACCCAAAATAATAGTGTCAATTTTGTGATGTGATGTTGTGATTTATTTCTCAGTTTTATATTCCGTTGCATTTTGTAAAAGATATTCATGTGTGGTTATCAGTAGAGATTTGAATGCACTGTTTAGCCCTAGTTGAATATTAAATGAAACTTTACAGGAAGAAGATGGACCCTTCTGGATAGAAGGGGTTGCTTGTTGGATACAGCGAGACGTCGAAGAAGGCCTACAGAGTTTACATTCATGCTCACAAGAGGATCATTGTGAGCAGGGATGTCCAATTCGATGAGGACAGGGCCTTGCCGAGATCTATGGACTTATCAGCAGAGTAGCAGCCAGCACAAGATTTGGGGGTCAAGTTGGAGGATCCAGATGTACAGGTACAGGTACAGGTACAGACCCAAGGCATAGATTCTAGTAGTCAAAGGGAGTCAGTTGGACAAGATCCTCCTATCTTTGATGGGGAGGATGAGCAACAACAGGAGGAGGACATTCAGCAACCGCAGCAGACAAACACTAGGCCACGACCTAAGTGGTATAGGTCCATTGTTTAGGATTCCAGACAGGTGAGTCTTCCACAGAGATCTTTTAGACAGAGCGTACCACCAGAGAGACTCAGTTATATGGCACTGATGACAGAGTTGATTAACTCTGAACCTTTCAGCATTGAGGAAGTTGCACAACATGAGGTGTGGCAGGAAACTATGGTTGAGAAGTATGACTCCATTATGAAAAACCAGGTATGGGAGGTTGTGCCAAGACCGGAAGGAAAGAAGGTGGTGGGATCCAAATGGATCTGCAAGGTGAAGCATGTAGCAGATAGAAGCGTGGAGAAGTACAAGGCGCACTTCGTGACAAAAGGGTTTTCACAAAAGGAGGGTATTGACTGTGAGGAGACCTTCGCCCCAATTGCCAGGTATTCTTCCATTCGAACCATCATCTCTTTAGCAACAGAGATGGGTTGGTGAGTCCATCAGATGGACGTCAAGACTACCTTCCTTAACGAAGTGATAAAGGAGGTATATATTGAGCAACCAGAGGGGTTTGATGTGGAGAACAGGGAGACACATGTATGCAGACTGCATCGAGCTCTTTATGGGCTAAAGCAGGCACCTCGAGCATGGTACTCAAGGATACACAGTTATCTACCAGAGATGGGATTTCAGCGGAGTGAGGCTGACCACAACCTGTACTTCTTGACAAGTGAGGTGCCTCTCATAATGGTCCTCTATTGTAATGTCCTCTTCTGCTTAGGCATTGAGGACCAACCCGCTAACCTATATGATTCCTATAGGTTCGAGCGAGTACTGACAGTTAAGGAATCAGCCGAAGACTGATGCCATATATAGAGGATCTAGGGCATCAATATTATATCACCATTGGGTCAAAGAGGGCCACTAGAGCCAAAGGCCACCTGCATGCATGACATCCGGGCATTATTTAATGATGCATGCACCCGATTAAGTCTCCATGCGCATGCATGCAAGTCAACTGCAAATTAGAAGATAAAGTGACCTAATTAGGTCAAAAGTTAGGGTTTTCGCAGTTGAGAGTTATAAAAGAAAGATAAAGTGAATGGAGAAGTCACTTATGTGATATTTGATTTGTGGAGTCGAATTGGAGAGCTCGATGAGCTAAGTTGGGGTTGAGCGCATGCTCAACTAACTGGTGTATTTCGGCAACGAAATCTATCTGCCCTAGTTCATCATCAGGTTGGATCATCCAGGTTCAGGACTAGTTCATCATCAAGTTACATTCAGCAGTTATTCCGGGAGGTTGATTATTCATCCAGCCAGAGGGTTTCACCGTCACACCGTGTCACCGTGATTAGAGACAAAGCAATTCGTTTTCCTACCTACAGGGTTCAGAACTTCTGCATGCTGCTTCCATCATCATCAGAGGGGTATTATAACCCTAGTGCACATCATCCGGGCTTCCAGCAGCAGCTTATTTATTATTCTGGAGCTTATATAGTCTGAGAGGAGGGCGCATTCACCTGTGGAGGACGATTTGGTGTATCTCCTTATTCCTTTGGCAGAATCCTTGCATGTTGGGACCAATCTCTTCACCATCAACCAATCTATATACTGGTATGTACATGCATTGATTTCTCCTATTTTATAGCATCTCAGTATTTTTCTAGGGCACATATTTGCATGCATGCAAAGTTCGGGGTTTGCTTTCCTATTTGATTAAGAGTAAGTCTATTAGCCATCTACAATATACACATAAACAGGAAAATATCGATTTGGGATATTACATCTATGTAGATGATCTCTTTCTTACAGGAGATGAGAGGTTGGTTGGAAACTGCAAGTCCAACCGTGCAGTGGAGTTTGAGATGAAAGACCTTGGTTTGATGCATTACTTTTTGGGCTTGGAGGCTTGGCGAAGAGATGGATGCTTCTTCATTGGACAGGGGAAGTATGCAGTAGAGATCCTGAAGAGATTTAGGATGGAGAACTGCAAGCCTATGGCCATACCTCTAGTTTCCAACTGGAGGACGATAGATGCATCAGGATCAGACGGATTTGATTCTACCTTGTATCGTCATCTTATCAGATCACTTATGTATCTGGTCAACACACAGCTAGACATCAGCTTTGCAGTCAACTCTTTGAGCCAGTTCATGGTGGACCCTTGGAGAGTGCATTAGACAGCTGCGAAGCACATACTTCGGTACAGTTGAGTATGGATTGGTTTATGAGCACAGGGGGAGTGTACAGTTAGCAAGATTCACGGATGCTGACTGGGCAGGATGTGTCGAGGACAAGAAGTGTACTTCAGGTTGTTGTTTCAGCATTGGATCAGGGGTTGTGTCTTGGTTCAGCAGGAAGGAGAAGTCAGTTGCATTAAGCTCGGCAGAGGCTGAGTACATGGCATCCAGCATGGCTGCTTGTGAGGGTATGTGGCTATAGATGTTACTTTTAGGGTTGTTCGAGTGTGAGCTAGAGGCTACAATAGTTCACTGTGACAATTAGAGTGGCATCAGGCTATCTGAAAATCTAGTGTTCCGTGACCGAAGCAAACAAATAGACATCGGGTACCACTTCTTAAGAGATTGTGTTCAGAGAGGAACCATTCAGTTGGAGTACATACAGACAGATGAGCAGGTGGCTGACATTTTCACCAAGCCACTTTGCAGACACAATTTTGTGAAGTTCAGGGATAAGTTGGGGTTGTTACCAAATCCCTTCCTCGTTGAGAGGGAGTGTTAGAAAGTGACAACAAGGAAGGTCTTCCTGCATGCATGTGTCCTTGCATTGAGTAGACTTAAATTAAAGTGACCTAATTTTTAATTGACTTTAATGAAACACTTTTTATAAGGTGAAAGTGAAATTAGGGTTTTCACTTAGCATAAAGTTATATAAGAAAGGTCAATTGGTCGAGAGGACACAGTTGCATTCCGACAGAGATGGAGGAAGAAGTGTGAGAGGGAGAATTTTGGCAAAGAAAACGGAGGACCAGAAACTCAGGAAGGAGACCGAATTCCCCGAGGAGAGAGACAAGCAGAGCAGGCAGAGGGACCATACAGCAGGAGGTCGTACAGTCTTACAACAGGAGGTCGTACAAACCGCACAACCATACAGATCTGTACAGCAGGTCGTACGGATTCCGTATAGGTCGTACAGCAATCGGTCGTACCATACAACAGCAGTCGTACAGCTGCCTTGGGATTCGTGCCCTACCTCCAGGTTTTTTTTAGTGATTTTGGGTGATTTGATTTTGCCATCTAGGGCATAAATCAAAATTTCTGATTTGTAAAAACTCAATATTTTCTTAATAAAAATATCATCTCATACTGTTGCACTGGTTTTTCCATCTTCAGTTTTGTCTGGGGGTTTCTACCCAAAAAGTTTGTGTCATTTCTATTGATGTGATTGATGTTTTAAATGGTTCTCAGTGAGTTATATTCCGCTGCATACTAGTAAAGAAGTACATGCATGGTTATTTCAGTACTCAAATTAAATATATTGTTTTAGCCCTAGTTGTACTTTGAAGAAAAATTTACAAATTTCTCCATGTGTTTCCAGTTATGGGTTGTTTATGAATAATAATTCATTTGTAGCAGTCATGTTGAATGGGTTGAGCATTATACAATGAACAGTGAAACTTGAAACTGGGTTGGGGAAGTGAATAAGTTTTTATATTTACTAGTGATGCAATCCACCCATTGGGTTCCCCCCCAAAGTTTTCCTTGGAAAAAAAGAAATAATAATGAATATTGCAAAGTTTCTCAAAGCAAGGACCTAGACTTGCAGATTGTCTTTCAGTTTTAACAGATAGAGGCACAGCATGAGCTACGAACCTCTGTTAGTTCTGGATGTTCTTCAAACCTCTTTTTCAAAACATACTCGATAGCCTTGACATCATGATTTGTCACGTTCTCAACTCTCTTGACTTCAAGGGCGTCCTCGATATTAAATTTCCTCACAATATCTTCTAAATATGATTTGGTTTCATTGTTGAAGTTTGAAACTTCTCTGATTTCAGGAATTTGAGATAGTTTTAGTAACCACTGAACCTGGCAAATGGCAGTACACAATTATTATGTATCCATTTATCTGAACATGAAGATTGCATACTGTTAGTGGTGCAAAAAGAAGCATAATGTATACCGGAAAGAAAAACTTACAACGCAAATCAATAGAAGACAATAAAAAGGAATTTTAAATTTGAGAAGCACATTGCAATAAGTACAATTTCCAACATTACCCTCTTACAAACTATAAATTTACTTTTTAAACAGATCTTGTGAAAATATGTTGAACATAATTTCTCCACCCAGGTTGTGCAGTTTGGAAAGACAAGAACAAAGTTAATTAGCATGTGTGTGCAGATGACATTCATAAGTCACCCCTACACATGAACACTGGTAATACCACGATATGTACTCAACAGAATGTTCATATACATTACATCTTGGTAGTGATGACACTTCAATTTGCCTCTTTATACACATGAGGCAACACATTCTATGACTGAGTTGGGGAGGCATCAGTGCACCAACATACATAAGTTATAACATAAGTACACACAACACACATATGTACATGTACACTAATGCCATGTACATGACATGTACACTAATGACCTCGTGATTATCACATGACCTGTTAGTTACACAATCATTCTTCGTTACATATACATAACTATACTAATACTAGTGACCAATTTGGGGTTAACAAAATATAATTTAAGAAGGACTTGCCGTTAATATAACTTAAGTTGCATGACAGGTTTGTCTTTCTGCTACCCTTATTTGCAATTAACTAAAGCATGCAAATTACTTGATCGGTGTCTTCATGCTATCATAACTGGCTTTTCTCCCAACATAAGTGGCTATGATTAAGGCCCATGGTTCATTTGTACATTTTTACTCTATCTTTTTCCTTTACACTTTATGTGCATACCATTTGAAAGTGTGCCGTCTTTTTCTTATGTGTAACTAACAACTGAAAAACTAAAATCTATGCAATTCATCTGGCATCACAATGTCCCCTCCGCTTGACACCTTCCTTGAAGAAAGGGATGTAACTTCAAGAATCTGCAAAACATTTTTCTTTGTTCTTTTAACAATTCTACATAATTTTCGTCGATGATCTGAGAGCTATTTAATCTCAACTTGGTGATTCATAATCTTCATAACACCATGGTAAGAAAAGTTTATTTTCCTTTAAAAACTGTTTTTTCAGACTTAAACATGTGAACATCGTTCAGTCTCTAGTATTTTCTGTAATCCACTTTACTTGGATGATATGAAAATGGAGAGCTTCATATTATCATTTGAAAATTGTTCTAATTACAATCATGTCGCCACATGCTATAATCAGAATATTTTTTCAAGGAACAGTTTTAGTGTAACTACCATTGTCAACAATGTATAAATATCTCTATCATCTACATCAGTATATCATTGTCTTTCAATCTTCACCTAATTATGTAAACCGGTTTCCAAAGCATTAGACTATCTATGAATAGGTTTGGAATTTGGTATTAACTGTATTGTTTTATTTTGTCTCAACTCTCTACTGATAGGTCCACAGCTGAAAGCCATAATTTGATCAAATGGAACAACATGGGAGTTATGTTAGTTTTTGGTTGCTCTCAGTTGTTATCATGGGTGTTAAAATTTAAGGGTTAGATGAGTTTTTAACACAAGTAGTAAACTTAATGCATCAACATATAAATTGAGATTTACAATAGTGCTGCTTAATGAAATTTAAACTGTAATAAAACAAAACAACATAATTTTCATCTCTTTCAACTTAATGCTCCATTTAGTCACTGCATTAAAGTTGGTCCTCAGGAATCATCAAATGCTATGTACAGTAAACTAATAAATCTCAAATGCCATGTACAGTAAAATAAATTTCGAATAAAGTACATAGGATGACAGAGCTAAAGAATCATAACCATTATTTGGATCCGCCTTATACTCAGATATTTCTGAGTTTGATCTTGTCACCGAAGGGACAAGTCAATCTAGGTAAACACGTTACGTACCTTGAGAGAGAGAGTTTAGGTAGAAGTGAACAGACCTCAGATTCTTCAATCAAATTAGCAGTTCAATCATACTGACACACAGTCATATTGCTGATAATGACTTACACAGTCAAGCTGAAAGTAGCTCACGAAGTCACAGGTGTGAGGTCACGCTGGTGTGTACATAACCAAGATAGGATAGAGACCGCAGGCAAGAGGAAAAATGCGCTGGTGTGTGCACAGTCATGGTGGAGGGCAGCAAAAATGTCACGGTGGAAGATCCCGCTGTCACAGTACGTAGGAGATAGTTCTCACGTGAAGCTAGGATAAACTGTGAGCTAGCCCAGTCACCCGCGGAGCAGGAGAGACACGCAGACACCCTCCGTGGAAGATTCGGCGGACAAGGTCACAGTGAAGCAATCGGCAGCAAATCCAGTGAAGCAGCCGGCAGACAGGGTCGAGGTGGTGGATCCGGCGGACATGGTCACGGTGAAGCAACCGGCCGCAAAGTCGTAGTGATGGATCCGACGGGGGTCACGCTGGGAGGAGCCAACAGACTGGGTCGTGGGAGACTCACGGGGGAGATCCAGAAGGAGTATGATGCAAAAACTTATGGAAAAGTTTCAGTCCCGATCAGCACAGGCACAATCAACAACGGTCAGAGGTAAGACATGCTGCATGCAATGGAGTTGCAACCGGCGACAGAGGTGAGACACGCTAGAGAATGTCCACGTGTGCAAATGGAGTCGCGACCAGCAACAGAGTGAAGACATGCTAGAAAAACATACACGCGGGCAGTGAGGTCGTAACCGGCAGCAGGCAGAAAAAATATGTGAAGGTATGTAGGATAGCTTCAAAATCGATAATGACATGAAGGTTAACCTCATCTATTTATAAGGTTTAGTGGTACGAAATTAGACTCACGTTAGGATAGTGCCAAGGATCCCAAATAAAACCAAAACATAAAGTGGTCCAATAAAATAAAATAAAACCATAAAGTAAGTTTAGTGGTTTTATATATAAAAAGTTCAAGGGGTAAACATTCAAAAAGATTTATATAGAGGGTCAAAGGTCCTTTTAAAACATAAAGTAACCATAACAATAAATGGTCCAATGGTCCTTTAATAAACCATAAGTTAAATACACTTAAGGATAAGAAATCCATAAAGTAGGAATCATCATAATCAAAGTTGTACACAAGTAAGAGTGCCAGGACCAAGTAAGGTAGAGGACCAAGTGTCAACCAAGAGAGTCACAACAGCCCACATACTCACAGGATCAGGTGAATATAAAAGGTGGACAAATGACTCCTTTATAGGACCAACAAACCAATAAACTTTTCTCTCTCAAAGTGCATAGTTTTATATATTTTTTGTCATCACTGTATAAGGGAAAGATCCAAATGAATGGTACAATCCTTAGGTCCTCCACTGCTCCTAAGGGTTAGTTGCTAGGGACATCATCAAGGGGTGGTCAGTCCCTTGAGAAGCAACCTAGCAATAACCGATTAGGAGAGGAGACATCATTATTTTTCATTCTTAAAGAATGGCTTTCAGCCCTAGGTTGAGTTTCAGTCTCACACTGAATCATGTTGATCAACCCATGAACCCTGACCAGGTCCTCCATTCTCTCGAAGAATGGTTCTCAATACTAAGCTGAGTTTCAACCTCACACTGAAAGTTGATCAACTACCTGCAGGGCTTACTTAGACATTGTGCCCCTGGTCCCAGACCAGAATATGTCTATGCCTCTACCTGCAGGACCTACTTGGACATCACGTCCCTGGTCCCAGACCAGAATACCCTAGAGGCACCTAGGGGTCCTAGCCACATGCTAGGGGCTTTTCCATGGCATCAACCTGCTTGGTTCTAGACCAAGAACCACATGAGACTACTGGAGGCCCTAGGGTACCTTCTAAGGTCTTACTCTGCCTTAATAAACTGACTAGGGTACCATCCTCTCTGAGAATGGGTCTCGCAGCTACACTAACTTTAACAATAGGAAGACAGCACATGAGTGTTGGAGGGGATTCCTTGCAGGATAGGTGTGCCACGTAGGAGAAATGTCCTTACATTCCTATGACAAATTTCATACTTGATTGCAGACCTATGACAAATTTAACATGACAAGGCTAAAAATAGCCACCAAGAGGGCGCACTTAGGGAGTTAGAGGCAGCAATTCGAATTGGGGAAAGAATTGGAGCATGAAGAAAGAAGACAAGTGTCATAGGAGTTACTAAACCACTAAGTTGAGTTGGAGGAAGCCTATGGAGGGTAATTCGAACTTAGGAGGCCTCGTGAATTTAATAAAAGGATGTCTTAAGGAAAGAGAACAGCTTTTGATCATTTATTAATTGGCCTTTGGCGTTTTGGAGAGCTTTTGCTTGTCCATTGCATAGTGAGTGTTTACTCTCCCTGCTTGAACCAATTTCAAGGGAGTTGGATTCCTTTCCAAGTTGGTTGATGGAGAGGCCATTCAGACCTCTCAATGGAGCTTATTGATGGTGTTTAGTTGCAGGTGGAATGTCCATACATCTTGAGTTTTCATCTATCTCCCCCTTCTCTCATTCCTTCTTCTCCATTCCCCCATACCCTCATGTTGATGGTGCACTTGTTGGAGTGGTGCTTGAGCTTTGTTGAGTCCATTTGATGCCCAAGCTTCAGTATATGATGTATGGCTTTGTACTCTTATGTCCATATGCTCTGTGAGTCGAAATATAAGAAATCCATGTATGAAAATCTTGCACTCTCATGCCATTGAATCCCTAGTTTTCATGAATTTGGCTTCAAGTTTAAAAGAGTTTTATATCAACTTTATATGAGGGATTTTCTCTGAATTTGATGTTGTTGGGACAACAATTTGTATGTTGTAGATTACCATTATATGTCATGTATTATCTGAACCATCTATTATACTTTTCATGTGTCAAATTTAAGCTAGTAATGCAATTTCCCCATGAGCAATTTCCACGAAAGTTACCATAAAAATGTTGCACATGATAATCAGTTTGCAGAGCTTAATAACCTTGATTAATGACAGCCATTGATGTCTGATATGCATTCCCATACTCCGTCTAAAAGTTAACAGGGTCGTACTTGAGTTGGAAATCCAAATTGGTCTCCACCCCTGGGGGGAATTTGACCTCAATTTCCTAAGAAATTTGCACTTTTTCTCCTTAGCCCCAAACCAAGTTGCAGAAGCTTAAAGTCAGATCCATAGTGCTCATAGGACATGTTGGGATGTTCTAAGACTCACCATACCCTTGCATTTCATATTCGAGACCATTTGGAATCAGTTGGAACCCCTTACAGTGTTCACTAGTAAAACTCGAAATTGTCCAAATTGCACTTTTCTCCAAAATCTCAAGTAGGGACTTTTCAACTACTGCCAATAAATTACAGCAGTACAGTACATTCAAACAAAGCAAGAAATCTGCAAACTTACAAGATAAATCTACTTGCCAAAACTAAGGAAAATTATCCACAAAAACCGAGAAAACTTGTTGCAGACTTACGCCCTGTTGTGCAGCCATTTGTACGACTATACGGACCTATTCTATATGGCTATATGGACCCATCCATACGACTATACGGAATCCATACAACCCTGCTTTGATGATCCGTACACCTACACAAATCGTTGTCTCTACTAGATGCAACCTAGAATTTGCCTAGTAGCTCAACTGGGATCCTCTTCAATGCCTTAATTTCGCTTCTTTGTCGAGTTTCTTCACCTTCCGATCAACCTGTCTTCGTGAAGAACGAATGTGTCTTTTCCCTCTACTTTGTCCTACCTTTATACTTTAGTTGAAACCCTAATCTACCAATAACCTGAGCTCATGTTGAGATCAACAATTGAGATTAGTCTAAATCACTAATGCATTAAAATGCACTTTTAGACTCGGCAGCTAATCAAAAGCCTTCCACTTTATAAATAAAGTGAATTACAAAATAGATTTATTTGGACAACTTCCTGCATGTTTGACACCTAACCTATGCTGAAGTTCTTGTCCAAGCTACAAAACATCAACAATTACAGACACCCCCCCTTAATGTTGAACCAAGGCTACATAGAGAAGACAATAAATATCACCTGCCCTGAACACCGAATCTCTCCCTGTTGTATCCAATAGGATCTTTGGTAGCATCGACCATGTAGCAAAGAATCAGTGGTGGATGAAGCTTCAATTAGTGGGTATTCTATCAACTTTAGTCAGAAGGACCTATGGTGGAGTAGGCTTATGATGATGGTCCAATTCACCTTTTAGTGCAAGAAAATCGACGTCTACAAGTGTGGATATGGCTCACTTAGGCATAGGCCTTAACCTAGGTGAGGTAGAGAAGTTGGATCATATAGATTGATCATGAAGTCTTTGAAGTTATTCATTATCATTGAACCACTTAGCTACTAGAGGAGTGTTGGAAGAATCATTTAGTACAAGAGAAGAGACTTTCGCAAGATTGGAGCCAAACTTGTCATGAAGAAGGTCCTCATAATCATCATATGTCTACATAATCACTGCAGAAAGAGCACTTGAAGAAACACTCATAGGGTTAAGAGGACGAACAACATCATAATGTGAAGGAGAAAGATCCACTTAAACATGTTGGGAATCATCTCTAGGAGAATCATTTGTGAGAAGGCGCGAGAAATATCCCAGCAAATGATAAGAAGGAACTTCATAAAAGATAGCATCTCTAGAATACGCTTTTGAAACTTCATTGTAGCCCACCAAAATGTCGCAATGATTTCTAGGTTTTGATTTGTTATGCCTTTCACTTGGAATATGAGCCCATGCACTTGATCCAAAACTTTTGAAACACAAAATAGACATTTTGTTTCAACTTTCCATACACCATTTCTCATATGGAACCATAGCTTAAATAGCATAAGCAGGTGTCTAATAAATGAGGTGCACTACACGAAAAATCACTTCTCCCCAAAATTTAAGCTCCATTTGTTTGAAGTGAAGCATGCATTAGCCATCTCCATAATAGCTCTATTCTTCCATTCAACTACTCTATTATATTGTGGTGTAGGGACTAGTCATCTACCAATAGATGCCATGAGAAACAATAAATGTTTTGAAATTATTGTCGATATATTCTCCTCCAACATCATCCCTAATACACTTAATTTTTTTCTTGCTTTCATTTTCCACTAATGATTTAAATTCTTTGAATTTCCCAAAAATTTCATCCTTGGATTGGATGGTATATATCCAAAGAAAGTGAGAAAAATCATCAATGAAGGTGAGGAAGTACTTAGCTCTACCAAGAGAACAAATGGCCATGGCTACATAAACATCACTATAAACCAACTCCAAGAAGCTGAGAAATTTGCCTCACTTTGTCCTCAAAATAGATTCTTTATGGTGTTTCCCCAACATACACACTTCATAGACACCACTAGGTAGTTCAATCTATGGAAGATCATTGGCCATGTGTAGATAAGTCATATGTCACAAGGACCCAAAATTTGTATGTCCCAAATGTTGATGCCATAACATGTTGGGGGCCTTGGCATTGGCTACCATAACAATATATCCTTTCTATTCCAAGGAAATACAAGTCTTCCCCAACTTGTACATATGATCGAATTCATCTCAATATCCCAAGGCAACCCATTTAAAACCATCATTCATGTCCTTTACAGTTCCCCAGCTCATCATCTAGGCAAAGTTTGGAGTCCACCACTTTCATCTCGAGGTCAATTTTCATCTGGTCTCCTTCCTACATAGAGTCAGGGCCTTCAAGGACTCGACCTTAAGGGGAGAGAGGTACCCCTACCTTGCACTTTGCTTATCGAAGGCCCTTGTCTCAAATTGCCACAGTGGTTGGGCAGGAGGTTGGTTTTCACTCTTCAAAGGCCACCTAGCTCCTCCAGTCAATGACCATCTCCCCAAAGCGCCTTCCCCACTTCCAGTACTCTAGATGCATTGAGCCATTTATTATTGACTAGACAGGATCTAAATGGGGCCATTCAAGAGGACATCCATAGGCTATACATCAGGTTACTTGGACCTCACCTCCGAAGTTCCTGGGCCCGAAGATGTCCTACCGAGAGCACTTCTTGGAGTTACAGGATGGCACCATTGTTCGCACCCCATACACACTTCGACACTAGATGCACTAATTCAGGATCCCTCTGGGAAAGATCTAGGTTGGTTCTTACAGACTCTAGGTGGAGACCATAGTTTTAAAAATCGTTAAAATCAATTTCGGTTTCGGTCGATTTACTAGTTTGATGGTCGACCAAGTCAAATCGATCTATAGATCGATTTAGTTGACCGATTAGATACCGAACCAGCTGTTTCAGACACCAAATCAACCAGTTTGGTATCGAACCGATTGGATCGGTCGATCTTCATAATAAATCGGCGAAGTTATGCTTATTTTCATGTGGGATCCGCATACTTCAAAAACACAAGATTTTCGTTTTTTTGGGCGAGGGTTCTCTATTCTATGTTTCATGAGTGAAGTTGAACTGTGAGACAGTTGTGGGGACAGTGTTGAATGGATTGTGGACTTGAGTGAGTAAAGTTGAACGGTGAGACAACTATGGGGATAGTGTTGAGTGGACTGTGGATTTGTGGAATAGACTAGTAGTGGAGCAGTGGAGCAGTGGACTGTGTTCATTGCAAATTTGCAAAGTGCACTTTGTGCCATTTTGATATATTCCTAGTCTCCTAGATATGTAATGCACAGTATATTCCCAATCTCCTAGATATGCATTTACAGTACAATTGGTGTCATTTTGATATATTCAGTCTTATATGGTATATTCATGAGCAAACATTAGATATTTTGTCTCTAATGCTTTGGAAGCATGGAATGGAATCTTGAAAATATTGTTTTTCTTTAAAATTTAAATCTTTTATGTATTTTTTAGTAAATTGATTCATTAAATTCAAATCGACCGATTCCGAGTCTAATTCCGATTTTTAAAACTATGGTGGAGACCAATCACCATATTCCTCGACCAAATAGGATATGCCAAATGTGCCACTTACAAGCGCTGGAGACAAAGGTGACCTCATTTTCAGGTGCCCTTTCTATTATGAGACCAAGGACGCTACCATTAACTTTATAGGGACTCGAGGAGCTCCCTCTCCACTTTCTTTCGATATCGAGATCAAATATGCCTAGCCCTTTTCATTAGGGAGATATTCAGCCACAAATCCCAGTTCTTACAGGCCTCGCCCCAACATGGGACTACCAAGATGATAACCTCATACTTTCATGTTGCTCTGTCAAATTGGGGTAACAAGAGACAAGCAAATCTCCATAGTACTTCAAACCGTAGAGTGGTGAGACCTCGTGTCTCCCCTCAACCTCCCCCCTTGAGAGATCGACTAATATCTTCGAGACCGATTTAGAGGTGTCAGATTAGACATCCGACCACGCATCTTCATAGGGACAGATTAATCAACTCTAGACATATCCATAGCAAGGCGCTTGCCACCCATCAAATTTCCTCTCAACCCCAACTGAGCAATTAGAGATCTATCTGGCGTTTCTTTCCTTCGACCTCAAATGGTAGGAAAGCAAGGTTCCCTTGTTCCTATGTTCCTCCCAATATCATACAGTCAGATCCCAATATGGTGCCCAAGGCCTCTGACAGCAAGCCAGTGCCTCAGTCGCCCCCCTTGCCCTCTATCATCAGGTTCAGGAGACCTTGACATCATTGTTTTCATCTTCAAATCTCTCTCTCTCTACTAGCACCAAGATGCACACTTCCAATCTCAAACATTCTCACTTTGTATCACCACAACTATGACATACTAACATAGTTATATACGTATTTTGGTGTTAGCTAGACCTAGTAATTCACTTAGTCAAACATCTATCTAGACGGTACTTTTTTTCCTTTAGTTTTCTCTATCTTGCTTTCAGCGTTATCTAGCAGTTGCTTTTGTACTCCCACATTGTATTCACACTGGATGTATTCACCTACTTCTGTGGCCATCCATTAGACATTAATGA
Source organism: Pseudotsuga menziesii (assembly GCA_001517045.1). NCBI lineage: Eukaryota > Viridiplantae > Streptophyta > Pinopsida > Pinales > Pinaceae > Pseudotsuga > Pseudotsuga menziesii. The sequence goes on from LPNX010509407.1 coordinate 82,349, forward strand.
AATAATATTATCTTATTATCTCCGTTATATTGTTGTTGATAATTTGATGAGGTGTTGATGCTCAATCATGTGCTTGCTAGCTCCAAAATCAACAATCCATTCCTATGAAGAGGATCAATATGCCAAGTAAAGCGAAATGTGCAGTATGAGAAATCCATTAGTATCATCTTCAAGAAGCCCCTTACCACAACTTGTTTGTTTTGCAAACTCTTGTAGTCAAGACATGTAACATTTGAAGGCTACAAATAAGTTTCTTCTTCTTGGAAGATTTTGGGTTTTCCCCTTGGCCTTCTTGACCTCATGTGTAGAAGGTGTAGAGCTAGTTATTGACTAACCTTGATCTCAAGGGGTGATTAACCCATACTCCTCAAATGTGACTTAATGTTGGACAAGATTAGCGAAAACTTAAAGTGGCGTCCCTACAAAACGAAGAGCGAAGAGGGTAGCTAGGGTTTTACCCTACCCACTTCACAATCTACCATCAAGTTCCCTAACTGCTTGTTGAATTTTAGCATTAGAATGAATTCTTTAAAAAAGTGCAGACTGTAAGATAACAAAAGACAAGTGCAGTAGTAACATCAACAACATCACACACATTGAACACAGTAGTTTTTCACGAGGAAACCTTTAAAGGACAAAATCCCCAAAAGCATTAGTAATTCATCTCTTCAATGAGATGATTGAGTTTTCAATAATTCTCAAACCCTAATAGGTTTGATCCACAGATCCAAAAAATTCACAAAAGATGATTTTACAGTAAAAATCCAAATTAGGGCTTCAATCCCTAATTTCTCTCAACTGCCCAAAATTCCAAATCTCTGCCCAGATCTGTACGACCTGCCCAGACTGTACCTGCATTGTCCAGATCTATATGGTTTCCCTGCTGCCAACCCGAAGTCCGAATTTGTTGGCCCGAGCCTGGATCTGCCTGCCCGAGCTGTTGCCTGTCCTACTCGGACCCTTTTCTGCCTTGGCCGAGCCCTATTATGCCCTTCTCGAGCTCTGTTCTGCACTTCCCGAGCTCTCCTGCTTGCACAAAACCCTGCCCGAGCCCTGCTGCTTGCCCAGAACCCTGCCTGAGCCTCACTGTTGCCTGCCGGAACTCTGTAGCAGGCACACTATGGCTGCCCGAGGGTGGTGGAAACCTGCCCAAGGGTGCTAGCAACTGCTCGAGGGTGCTGGAAGCCTATCCAAGCCCTGCTAGGGCTTGTTCTGGGTGATGGAGGGCAAAGGGAGGTGCTCGGAGAAGAGATCTGGCCTGCCCCTAAAGAGACCAAGGCTGCCCGTGAGAGAAGAAGGTTGCCCGTGAGAAATCTAAAGGTGTTGTGAGGGTTGTGAAGAAACCCTAGTTCATGAAGAGAGAGAAGATGTTGTTGCTGCAGTTCATCAAGGGTGAAACCCTAGTTTAGGGTTAAACTGTAAAAAAGTGGGTGCCCTAGCTAGAATCCTCCTTGCTAGGGAATAACCACAAAAGATTAACCCTCTCTTCAAAACCAGCGAAAAAAACTTCCTTGTGCAAAGCTACAAGATGATGAGCAAGTGTGTTTGATAAAATGAAATGGATTGATCTTCTTTTATATCCTTTGAATCACTTGTAAGTGGGCCAAAACTTAAAAGAACCAAATAATATTATTTTATTCTTTTATTACTTTGACTTTTACCTTTAGTGGGACTAAAGGTCTTTTTGCACTTTCACTTTGACTCCTTAGTGGTCTAAGGGTCCTTATCTATTTTTTACTTTTACTTAAGCCTTCTTCAAGTGCCCCTATGGTAAAAAACAAGTGGTCAAGGTGGTCCTTCATCCCCACACAAAGTACATCATCATAAATAGAGAGAATTACTAATGCTTTTATCTCACACTCCATGTGACACCAAGATCGAGTACTAGGTGTCTTAAACAAGGGTAGCTAAGCCTTGGAGAAGATCACAAAGCCCACAGATCGAGGGTCAGAGTGTCTTAGATGCCTAGACCCGGTCTAGGGCTTATAGTGATATCCTAGTAACAGACGAGGTGCCTCAACCTTGCGCTACATAATTTGACCCAAGGTCAAATACTTGGTAACAGACCAAGCACCTCCATTCTCCCGGAGAATGGCCCTCAGCTCTAGGCTGAGTCCCTCAGTACTAGACTGGTTCATCATCCTGGTAACTAACCAGGTGCCTCCATTCAAAGAATGGCCACTCAGCTCTAGGCTGAGTCCCACAATGTTGGACTAGTTCCACATCGTGGTCCCTGACCAGAAGTCTCCATTCAACATAATGGTCACTCAGTTCTAGACTAAGTCCCCCAGTACTGGACTGGTTCCACATCCTGGTCCCTGACCAGATGTTTCCATTCAACAGAATGATCACTCAGTTCTAAACTAAGTCCCCCAATACTGGACTGGTTCCACATCTTGGTCCCTGACCAGATGTCTCCATTCAACGGAATGGCCACTCAACTCAAGGTTGAGTCCCCCAGTGCTGGACTGGTTCCACATCCTGGTCCAGACCAGATGTCCCCATTCTCCTAAGAGAATGACTCTCGATGTTGCTCAGGAAAAATCAACACTCTCTCTCAACGAGAGAGGTATTCTCTGCCATGCCAAGGTTTTCACGAAAGTACACGAAATTTGTTGTTGTGAGAGGCTTGGTCAAGATGTCTATGATTTGTTCATCTGTATGAATGTACTACAACTTTAGAGTACCTCTTTGTACTAGGTCTCTGATGAAATGATACTTCATTTCAATGTGTTTCGATCTATCATGATACATTGGATTCTCTGAAAGTTTAATGCAACTCTGATTATCACAATGGATGATCATTGACTCGAGCTTTCCACCAAACAGATCAGATAGAAGTTTCCTGAGCCAAACATTCCTTGCAGGCATCACCTGCAACAATATACTCTACCTCAGCTATACTCTGAGCTATGGAACCCTATTTCTTGCTGGACCAAGAGATCATTGCAGATGCTATACTGAAGAAGTAACCAGAGGTGCTTTCCGGTCTATTGCACTGCCAACCCAATCTGAATCAACATGTCTAGCTAACAATACTCCACTACTGGAAGTATACCTGAGCCCATAAGTGATAGTACCTCGCACATATCTAAGTACATGTTTGGCAGCTACCCAGTGTATGTGCTTCGGATCAGACATGAACTGACTTAGAGCATTCACTCTATAACTAATATCTGGTCTCGTGTGTACGAGATACATCGAGGATCCAATGAGTTGTTTGTACAGAGTAGAGTCCACACCTTGTGAAATGGTGGCAGAGTCTCGCAACTTTGTCAAGTTGGTAGTCATGGGTACGCTCATGGACTTGCAATCCTGCATCCCAAATATCTGCAAGATGTCCACTGCATACTTCCCTTGTGTCTGGAAGATCTCTTCGGGGTTTTGCCAGACTACTAAACCAAGAAAATAATGCATCATACGAAGATCCTTCATCTCAAATTCAGAGGTAAGCTCCCTCTTACACTGATCTACCAGTTGTTCCTCACCTGTAAGGAACAAGTCATCCACATTTAGGACAAGGATCAAGATACGATTATGAACAACCTTAAAATACAAATTGGAGTCAGCAGTACTTTTGGAAAACCCCAAGTTGTGGAGGAATCCATCCATCCTCGCATACCAGACTCTCGGAGCCTGTTTGATTCCATACAAGGCTTTCTTCAATTTACACACATGGGTTTTATTCCCATGAGTTACAAAGCCTTGAAGCCGTTCAATGTAGACTTCCTCATCAATCTTTCCATTGAGGAAGGTTGTCTTTACATCCATCTGATGTAACTTCCATCTGAATACTGCAGCAAGAGAAATGATGGTTCTGATGGTAGTATACCTTGCAACAGGAGCAAATGTCTCATCATAGTCAATGCCTTCTTTTTTAGTAAATCCACGAGCTACAAATCTAGCTTTATACTTCTCAATGCTGGCATCAGTAGCATGCTTGATTTTGTAAAGCCATATGGATGTTACCACTGACTTTCTTGTTGGTCTGGGAACAACTTCCCCCACATCATTCTTCATGATTGAACTGTACTCTTCAATCATGGCATCAACCCATACCTATTGACTTGCTGCTTCTTGTATGTAGAAGGTTCAGCACCGATGAGTTGGCTCATAAGACCGGAGTACTTTTGTGGCCTTAAGCTTTCTCTGAAAGTCCCGAGAGGAGCTTTATGTTTCTCAGCTTCTTGTACCATTTCTCGATACCAGGAAAGTCTCCTTTTGGAAGGAGGAACTTCAAGCAGTTCTTCTGGTGGACTTTCAGTTTCCTCACGTACATCCGGAATTTGATCCTCAAATTTTCCTCTTCCTCCCCCTGAACTTCTAAATCTGGAATCTCAAGAGGAGGTCCTTCATCTTCCTTTGAAATCTCTTGTGTTTGATGAAACATAGCTTCCTCATGGAAGATCACATCTCTACTGACTTCAATGTACCTCTATCCAAGGACATAGATGCAGTAGGCCTTCGAGTTGTCACTGTAACCGGAAAATATACCTTTCTTTCCAGAAGGCTCTAGCTTAGCCCTCTTTTCTTTTGGCACATGAATGTAAACCGGAGTGCCAAATATCCTCATGTGGTCAACTGCAGGTTTCTTCCTGGTGAAGACTTCTTCTTGAGTCTTTTCCCCCAAGATAGCATGAGGGCTTCTATTTTGGATGTATACAGCAGTACATGTAGCTTCAGCCCACAAGGATAAACGAAGATCGAGATCAGTAAGCATGGCTTTAGCAGCTTCACAGATCGTTCTATTCTTCCTTTTTGCAACCCCATGCTATTGAGGGTTGTAAGGTACTGTCAACTCTTTCTTGATTCCTGCTTCCCGACAAAAGTCATCAAACTCGTTAGATTCATACTCACCTCCGTTATCTAATCTCAAGATACGAATGTGTCTGCCAGTATGATTTTCAATCAGTGTTTTGAACTCTTTGAACCTGTCAAAAGTTTCACTCTTGGCCTTAAGGAAGTAAATCCATGACTTTTGAGAGTGATCATCAATGAACAGGACATAATATAAACACCCACTCAAGGAGGGTGAAGACATAGGCCCACAAATGTAAGAATGAATCAAATCCAATATACCTTTACATCTGTTCTTGCTTCTAGAAAAAAATATCTTAGTGTTCTTACCTAGAGCACATCCTTTGCAAATTCCATCATGTTTGGGAGAGACCTCTGGCATACCTGTAACCATCTTCTGTAAGCCTAGAAGAGTTGTATAGTGAAGGTGTCCAAACCTCTAATGCCACAACTCACAAGGATCAACTGTGTGACGAACCAAAGCATGAGTGGAATTTTCGGAAGCCTTATAAAGACCTCCCTCTCAAACCCCAATTTGTACAGTTGAGCCTAGTTTCTCATTCTTTTCCCATAGTAGGACTTTCTTGTCCATGAAGAGGACTCTGTAGCCCTTGTCCTCTAAGCCAGCAATAAAGAGAAGGTTCTTCTTCAAACCAGGAACATATAAGACATCATCAATATGTAAAAACGTACCTGAATCAAGTTGAAGTGAAGTTGAGGCAACTCCTTCAATCTTGTAAGTGGAGTCATCTCCAAGTTCCACTTGTGTAGTGAACTTCTTCTTTCTGTAGCTGGTGAGTGCTCCACGGTTACCTGTCATATGTTGGAGGCACCACTATCTACTAGCCAAGAGTTGGCACTGTCGGTGATGGATTCGGAGAGAGCAAAGATCAGGTAGTACTCTCTTCTAGGTTTGTCTTCTTTGGTAACCCTGGTGGTCTTCTTCTTCTTAGGTTCTTCTTCTTCTTCTGCAGCAGAAGCTTGGAATCTTCTTTTGATTTTCCTCTTGGGTTGCCTGCAATCCCTAGCAAAGTGCCCAAACTTGTGACAATTATAGCATTCCACTTTTGAAACATCAATGTGTTTACCATGTGGTTTCTTTCCCTTCTTTTGTTGAGGGGAGGGCTTCTTGAACTTCTTCGTCTTTGTTGTAAGTGCAAAGTTCCCTTCCTTAATTGGCTTGCCTGAAGTCCTTCCTTCTTATTCCAAGCAATCATGCCAAAGTCTATCAAAGTTTGGCTGATCCTCACGTCCACTTACAGATGCCAGGAATGTTTCCCAAGAGTTTGGGATACCATCGACTACAGTCTACACAAGATCATCGTCATCTACAGCAATACCAATAGCAGTAAGTTGATCTCTTACCTGTGCAATCTTTGTGAAGAAGGGTCCAACTCCTTCATCCTTGTTCATCTTCAAAACTCTCTTCTGACTGGGAGCATTCTTCTCATATAGGTTTTTCAAGGTGTCAAAGCATTCTTTGGCAGTCTTCAATGATGTGATGTTGGGCATCAAGGTTTCTTTGACAGAATCATAGATGATCCTTCTAGCCTTAGCCTGCTTCTTCTTGTAAGCAATTCTGCCAGCATTAGATGTTGGCTCTTCTATGGTGTTGAACACCGTGTCATCAAGGTCATTTTCCTCTAGTATGGCTGTAAGCCTAGCTTTCCAAGAATTGTAGTTGGCTGAACCTTGAAGCTTCTCTTCTGGTCTGAAAATGTTGGTAGCCATCTCTACTACTAGTCAATTGTCAAGTCTGCAAAATATCCCAAGGTCTAAGAATACAACAGTAATCTACCTTTTACTGGGTCTTCACATGCTAAGCTCTGATACCATGTTGAATGTTAGCATTAGCATGAATTCTTTAAAAAATTGCAAACTGTAAGATAACAAATGACAAGTGCAGTAGTAACATCAACAACATGACACACATTGAACACAGTAGTTTTTCACGAGGAAACTTTTAAAGGACAAAAACCCCAAAAACATTAGTAATTCATCTCTTCAATGACATGACTGAGTTTTCAATAATTCTCAAACCCTAATAGGTTTGATCCACATATCCAAAAAATTCACAAAAGATGATTTTACAATAAAAATCCAAATTAGGGCTTTGTTGCCAACTTTTTTATACCATAGTTGGATTAGCTGAGGAGCCGCCAGTTGACAAACATGATAAATGTTTGTTTCCAGTGTATCAGATGATCCGCCTTTGTGTCTAGCCAGTTTTGGCTAGTCAGTTTTTGTTTTGAATAATTATGACCATGGCCCCATGGGGTTTATAATAAAATGTGCTAGTAGGGTGTTTTTGAGTGGTTCGGTCTCCTAAGACGTAGAATTTCAACTAAAGTATTCCAGGGAGTTTTTTGCCCTTGACAATTATGCTTTGCCTATAGCCGAGTATAATTGACGAGGTTTTCTCCCGCTTCCTCCAAAGCTGGAATGCCCAATTTTGAATTCTGGGCCTTGGGGGGTTATTAGAGCCCAACTGAGTATATATAAACCTACTAGACATGGTTAGAATAGAGCATGGTCATGTCCTAAGTCACTAGGACCTACAGAAAAAATTTGAAATAATTTTACCGGACGCGTCAATTTTTTAATTTTCCTAAGTTTTTAATTAAATTTTTCCATAGTTTAAATGGAAAAATTCAATTTGTAATAAGTTAGTCATCCAGAACACGAATTCAGTGATTGAAGGCTCTAACCTTAAGCCAAAAATCATTATTGATCAGCCAGCCAGTCAGATCCAACTGGCTGGGGCCTTGGGGGGTTATTAGAGCCCAACTAAGTATATATAAACCTACTAGACATGGTTAGAATAGAGCATGGTCATGTCCTAAGTCACTAGGACCTACAGAAAAAATTTGAAAAAATTTTACCGAATGCGTCAATTTTTTAATTTTCCCTAAGTTTTTAATTAAATTTTTCCATAGTTTAAATGGAAAAATTCAATTTGTAATAAGTTAGTCATCCAGAACCCGAATTCAGTGATTGAAGGCTCTAACCTTAAGCCAAAAATCATTATTGATCAGCCAGCCAGTTAGATCCAACTTCCAGATCATCATTCGGCCACATAACTCATATTTTCTCAAAAAAGTCAATGTTGGGGAAAATATTGATTAATTATAAAAATGAATATTTTGGAGAAAATCAAAAAACTCTCCAAAATTAACCAAATTGAATAAAATAAAGGCCTAAATGACATGGCAATGGGCATTTATGATGATTGAAGTTAACAGAACTCGGCTTCAGTCGGCATTTAGTGAGCATTAAAGATACATTCAGTTAGCAATCTTGTCATCTCCAGCTAAACTCATGAATTGGATGAGTTGGAAGGCTGGTATTGGTGTGATGATAATTACGGAGCAGGGAAATAAATACAGACAGTGTTTGGTGCAAACCCTAAGAGTTTTGGCACCTATCATCTTCAGTTCACACCTCCTTCAACCCTCACGTCTCCATCCAAAGCTCACGCCCCTCCTTCCTCAACACGTTGTGCCCTCACACGCGTGGCTTCATTAGATGGTTGGATTTTGATGTTAGGTTTGGAGTGGGGGCGCCTTGCCTAGGTGGAGGCCTCCCCTCACTCTTAACTCTTCATCTTTAGGTTTGGGCTCTCAGTTGTGTGCCGCGCCGGTTAGGTTTTTTGGTTTTAGGGTTTTGGTCTTCATTCATTGTACAAATAGAAGCTCTTTCAGCTCTATCAGGGTGGAAGATTGATGTAGAGAACCTCTGGTGAAAAATTGTAATGCTTGTTGCTCTTATGCAGCCTATCTTTTAATAAAGAAAGGCTTTGGAGGCTCATGCTGTGTAGATCTTGGATGCATATGTTCCAGTTAATGAGGTGATATTATTTCAATTTCTTTGCTTTTGTTAATTTGTGGGTATTAATACATGTTTTAGAGGGCTTATAAAAGCACGTAAGAATAGGTATTTGTAGCTTTCAACTTACCTATTTATTCTATTTACTTTCAGAAATCTTAAAGAGCATTGTTTTATTCAACTATATTTCATGCTTTTGTGATTTGTTTAGTAAACAATACATGATTTAACACCCGTTTGGCAAGTGTATAACTTTTTGTCTGCAGATCACTTCACTGTACGAAGTAGAAGGTTGAGCTAAGTTGCATCTCCTTTTCTTGGAACCCAGCATACGTTTCTAGCAGTTGCATGCTATTTGGGATCCAAAGTGGTTTCAAGGATTCAAGATCCAAGAGGTTTTATCTTCTTTATTCACCCTAAACTTAAAATGTTGCAATTTCTCCACTTTATGTTTGCAAGTAAAATTATGATTTATAAAGCTAATCATTTGCATCTTACTTGCTCTCATTTCTAGATCTAGGAAGTGTCAAAATTTTTGCATTTTTACTTAGATCTAGCTAGTACTTGAAGTAGCATAAAGTTTCTATCTTTGCTTAAGTACTAAGTGTATTTTGTTAGTGTATTGTATTGTTTAATCCATCATTTTGCAGGAAAATAGCTCGCTGGTTTTTCTCTTTTCATGACAGGTTAAGCAGGAATGCTGACAAAAAATCAAAGATATAAGCCCCAAAAAACATTATTTTTTCCCCTTTCTTCATCCCCATTCTCCAGGTTGCCTTGAAGACATTCTCAAGATCACAAAGGACTCCAAACTTCAAGCATTGTAAACCAATTAATTAAAAGCAAGTGGGATTACGGCTCCCACACCCCTCTTCCCCCATTTGGGGGAAGCCTGTATCGTCCCTTTGTCATGCTTGTTTTTTTGTTTAACAAACTGCTAAGGGTAGAATAGGATAGAATAATTTCATAATCATCAGAAGATTGTTTTTCATTAAAGTAAGGTAGTTTATTTCTGATTAATTCATCATTCATAAAATATAAAAGTAAAGATGTTTCTTTGTTTATTTACTTAGTTGAATGCAAAGTTTGTTTACCTTTTTGATATAATTTTACTTACCCCCTTGCTTTCCCGATTAGGGCCTAAAACGCCTGAAAGAGACTCTTGGGTAGTTTAGCTTTCTTTTTCTTAAGGTTTAATCAATTAATTAATTAGGTCTCTTGAACTTGTCATAACCCAAGTCAAGAGCACTCTCTATCGGAAAGCATAGTTAGACTTGCATATCCTTGCATTAGGCATTTAGATTAGCTAAGTCTCTTGAACCTTTGTCATAAGACAAGGTCAAGAGCACTCTCTGTCGGAGAGTCTTAATTAATCGACTTAATAAAATTTGCAACTCACTCCCCCATAATTAATTAACTTCGTTGTCTCCTTGCCAGAGTATGCTCTAACCAACTTCAAAATCGAAGTACCCAGAAACGGCATTGGATATTTAGTCTTGCAAGAAAAACATAATAAAATTTAAACCCCATAACCAACGCACCGACGTTGTAGAGAATTTCCTAAGTTCTTCTTAGTAGAGGCGCCGGAACTCCCCGCTGTCTAAGCTTCTCAGCTAGTTGGTCAATCTTCGCGATACCAGCCTGGGATACTGGGCAGGCCGTCATGTCTTCAACAGATTAAACTTGGAACATTTTCCCGGCTCTTGAAAAACCTTCACTGACACCATAAGCAAGATCACTTAAAATCCTTAAAATATACCAAGAGCACTTTTATAACGTTACATCCACTAGCATTACTTCAGGACTTGTTTATTTCTTAAGGCATTGCAGAGTGTTGACTCCATAAAGGCACTGATCTTTTAATCTTTGCGTAATTGTTATATCTTGATCACTTGTCTTTGGCATCTTTAAATTCTTATCTGTGAATGCATCCTTATTTCGCGAAGTCTTGAATTATTATTTATCTCTTAATCCTTGTGATAGCAACGTGGATTGCTTTGTCTTATGTGTCCAATTCATAATAAACAAACACATTTAATCACAATAACTCATAAACAACACCCATCCGCATCCGTAACCAAATTAAAACACTTTAACCACATTGAGCCATAGAAAACTCTTTGTTACGGACTACCCCCCTTGGCTTCATTAGGAGTTAGCCTAAACGGAGGAGCTAGGAGTAGGTGATAGTACCTAGCTCTATGCGTGCCCCCAAGGTCACACCTCTCCCACTTTCCGAAGTGAGGAGACAGCTTTCGGAAAGTTTCTGCTGCTGGTGTGCAATCGGCGGACAACAGGCTTAAAGCCCTAATTTCTCTCAGCTACCCAAAATTCCATATCTCTGCCCAGATCTGTATGGCCTGCCCAGACTGTACTTGCACTGCCCAGATCTGTACGGTTGCCCTACTGCCTACCCAAAGTCCGGATTTTCCTACCCGAGCTCGGATCTACCTGTCCGAGCTGTTGTTTGTCCTGCCCGAGCCTTGTTCTGCCCTGCCCGAGCCCTGTTCTGCCCTGCCCGAGCTCTGCTGCTTGCCCAGAACCTTGCCCGAGCCCTGCTGCTTGCCTAAAACCCTACCCAAGCCCTGCTGCTTGCCTGTCGAAACACTGTAGCAAGCAGACTATGGCTGCCCGAGGGTGGTGGCAGCCTACCCAAGGGTGTTGGCAGTTCCCTGAGGGTGTTGGTAGCCTACCCAAGCCCTGCTAGGGCTTGTTGTGGGTGACGGAGGGCAGAGGGAGGTGCCTGGAGAAGAGATTCGGCCTACCCGTGAAGAGACCAAGGCTGCCCGTGAGAAATCTGAAGGTGCCGTGAGGGTTGTAAAGAAACCCTAATTCGTGAAGAGAGAGAAGATGTTGTTGTTGTTGTTCATCAAGGGTGAAACTCTAGTTTAGGGTTAGACTGTAAAAGAGTGGGTGCCCTAGCTAGAATCCTCCATGCTAGGGCATAACCACAAAAGATTAACCTTCTCTTCAAAACCAGCGAAAAGAACTTTCTTGTGTAGCTGCAAGATGATGAGCAAGTGTGTGTGACGAAATGAAATGGATTGATCTTCTTTTATATCCTTTGAATCACTTGTAAGTGGACCAAAACTTAAAAGAACAAAATAATATTATTTTATTCTTTTATTACTTTGACTTTTACCTTTAGTGTTAAGGTCTTTTTGCACTTTCACTTTGACTCCTTAGTGGTCTAAGGGTCCTTATGTATTTTTGACTTTTACTTAAGCCTTCTTCAAGTGCCCCTGTGGTCAAAAACAAGTGGTCAAGGTGGTCTTTTATCCCCACTCAAAGTACATCATCATAAATAGAGAGAATTGCTAATGCTTTTATCTCACACTCCATGAGACTCCAAGATCAGGTACTAGGTGTCTTAACCAAGGGTAGCTAATCCTTGGAGAAGATCACAAAGCCCACAGATCGAGGGTCAGAGTGTCTCACATGCCCAGACCTGCTCTAGGGCTTATAGTGATATCCTGGTAACAGACCAGGTGCCTCAACCATAGGCTACATAATTTAACCCAAGGTAAAATACTTGGTAACAAACCAAGCGCCTCTATTCTCCTGGAGAATGGCCCCCAGCACTAGACTGAGTCCCCTAGTACTAGACTGGTTCATCTTCCTGGTAACTGACCAAGTGCCTCCATTCAAAGAATGGCTACTCAGCTCTAGGTTGAGTCCCCCAGTGCTGGACTGGTTCCACATCCTAATCCCTAACTAGATGCTTCCATTCAACCAAATGGTCACTCAATTCTAGACTGAGTCCACTAGTACTGGACTGGCTCCACATCCTGGTCCCTGACCAGATGTCTCCATTCAACAGAATGGTCACTTAGTTCTAGACTAAGTCTCCTAGTACTAGACTGGTTCCACATCCTGGTCCCTGACCAAATGTCTCCATTCAACAGAATGGCTACTCAACTCAGGGTTGAGTCCCCTAGTGCTGGACTAGTTCCACATCCTAGTCCCGAACCAGATGTCCCCATTCTCCTAAGAGAATGGCTCTCGATGTTGCTCAGGAAAAATCAACATATCTGCTATCAGGCATCCTAACTACCCTTGACTTGGTCAATTGCTCATTCCAATCATCACCATTCTCCTCTGTTGGTGTTTGAGAAGAATCGTGTTGTCAAATGTCTACTAAGTTGTGCCTAGGTTACCACAAATGCCTCCAAATGGAGCCACAAGTTTCAACATCGACGAAGGATTGGTTTCAGGGTTTTTGAATGGTGGTGGCATTCAGAGTTCTTCTCACTTTCAAATCCATGGGTTTTGTGTTGGAGGCTTGGTTTTCGGTTCTCTAGAGGTTCGGCTTGGTTATGCAGGAGGCCCTGGTGGTTTCCTTTTCATAATTGCAGTGGTTCTCTTCTTTGTGGTGATCTCTTTTGGCCCAATTCTTTTCGACTCCGGCATTAGATGGAGGATGAGGGCCTCAGCCTTGTTCTTTTCTAGTCCTTTTGTGCAAAGTTATAGGGGTTTCTTCACTTGAGATTTTTGAGTCCCCAATTTTTTGGCGGGTTCAAGCCTAGGTATTTCTATTTGGTACTGACATATTCAAACTGATTCTTCCCTTTGTGGTGGTTTTCAATTCAATTGGCGTAAATACTCTATTTCCCATTGTTAGATTTGTAGCTCAAATAGGTACTTCTACACGGGAATGTCTAGCATGTAGAAGTAGTCTGAAAAAAAATAACTCTCTAGACAAACTTTGTAAAAGTGTCTTTTGTAATACTTTATGTAAAAGGTCAATTGTATTGGGTGGTAACCCATGGTATTGGGTGTCCCATGGTATTTCCCATGATATTTGCATAAAGTGAATGTTAAAAAAGAGTCTATGGAAAGTTGTATAGTACCACAGTTGCAGGAATGAGTCATATCTCTTGTGTTGGTTAGGGATCAGTGAGTGATCAGATCTGAGAGAGGGAGTCTCTCAAAATCTTTGGAGTGAGGGAGTCTCTCAGAAGCTTTCGAGTGATGGATGTTGATTTTTCTGAGTAGCATCGAGAGCCCTTCTCCTAGGAGAATGGGACCACCTGGTCTGGGACCATGGTGAAGACTCAACCCAATGTTGAGTGACCATTATATTGAATGGTAGATATCTGGTCTAGGGCCATGATATAGACCCAGCTCTGCGGTGGGTAGACTCAACCTTGTGTTGAGTAGACATCTGGTCCGGGACCACGATGTAGACCGATCTGGGACTGGTAGACTCAACTTAGTTCTGAGTAGCCATTCTCTTGGAGAATGAAGACACTGTAAGCCCTAGACTAGGTCTGGGCATGTGTGTGGCACTTTGACCCTTGATCTATGGGCTTGGTGTGCTTCGCCAAGGATTAGCTACCCTTGGTTAAGTTACCCTAGTACCAGATCTAGGTGTTACATAGTGTGTGAGATAAAAGCATTAATAACTCTCTTAGTTTATGATGATGTACTTTTGAAATCAAAAAGGACCACAGGTAATGACCACAGGGGCACTTGGAAAGAGGCCAATGTCAAAAGTCAATATAAATAAAGACTTTTTGACCACAGGAAAATGACCACAAGTGAAAGTCAAAATAAATAAGAACTTCTTATAAAAGTCAAAGGAAAAATAAATGGACCTTTATGGTAAAAGTGAAAGTGAAATTAGGAAAAGATTAAAAATATTATTATTTTTATCTTTCCTAATCTTGTCCACTTACAGGTGAACAAAGGCTATAAAAGAAGATCAAGTCTTCTCATTACACACAAGTTTTGATCCCACAGGTGAAGCTGCTATTTTTTAGAAGGCTCCTTTGAAGATTGTTTTTGCCTCAACTAGGGCATCCATCTTCTACCATTAAACCCTCAGTTAGGGTTTCAAGCTTCAGCAAGTTTTTGACAGTCATCTTCAGCTTCGGCATCTTAATTTTTTCCAGGCAGCACACTCTCTCTCTTTCCTCACGGGTTGCTTGTCTATTCTCTTTTTCGGGCTGAGTTTTCTTTTGGGCAGCCCTGCTCTCTCTCCTTTCGGGTTGCATTACTTTCCGGGCAGCCATACTAGGGCTAGGCCCTTATCTCCTTTCATCCCACGAGCTCACCCTAGGCAGGCCCTACTAGGGCTGTCATGGCCACAGGCAGAGGAAGGAGACCACAGGCAGCATACAGGAAGAGGGAGCAGGCCACGGGCAGGGCAACAAACCCTCTGGGCAGTCCAAGAAATTCACGGGTAGTCAAAACAGTCAACAGGCAGCAGTAAATCCAGATCGGTACGGATCAGTACGGCCGTACAGTTGTACGGTAGCAAGGTACTGTTTGTCAGGTATTTCCAGATCTGATTTGGACAGTCTGTATTTTTCAAGGCAGGAGAGAGAAGATCTCATTTTTCTGGAAAAAGCCCTAGATTGAAAAATTTTGTAATTCTAGAAATTGTGGTTGAATTTTTCAGTCTGATTTTTTTGATAAATTTTACAGTTACTGTGGGTAAATTCCAGATCTGGAATTGAGGAACTTTTTGAAGAATTTTCTGAGTCATTTAATTTACGAGATGAGTTATTAATACTTTTGAGGTTTTTGTCCTTTAAAGGTTTCCCCATTGAAAATTATTGTGTCCATGTGTGCTGATGTGATGAATGGGTTTTTACTGCACTGCTAATTTGTTTATGTTTATGTTTATCTACAAATTTTAAAGTTTATGCTAATACTAAAAATTCAACATGGTATCAGAGCTTAGCATGTGAAAACACAGTAAAGGGACTTTGCTGTTGTTTTTCACTAGATCTTGGAATAAGGTTTGCAAATCTAACATTTTGATAAGTGACAAAGATGGCTACCGTTGGTTTCAAACCGGAAGAGAAGCTCCATGGTTCATCAAACTTCAATTCCTGGAAGGCCTGGTTGACAACCATTCTTGATGAGAATGACTTGGATGACATTGTTCTTAATGTCACAGAAGAGCCAACTACAAATGCTGGTAGGCTTGCCTACAAGAGGAAGCAAGGTAAGACTAGAAGAGTCATTTATGATTCTATCAGAGAAGAATTGATGCCTAACATCACAGCCTTAAAGACTGCTAAAGAACGCTATGATACGTTGGTAAACCTCTATGAAAAGAAGGCTCCCAGTCAAAAGAGAGTCTTGAAGAAGAGGCTACGAACTTTGAAGTTGAGCAAAGATGAAAGTGTTGGTTCCTTCTTCACCAAGATCAAACAGGTAAGGGATCAACTCCTTGCTATTGGTGTTACTGTTGATGATGATGATCTTGTGCAAACACTAGTTGATGGTCTCCCAAGCTCTTGGGAAACCTTCATGGCAGTCGTCCATGGACGAGAAAATCAGCCAACCTTTGAAAGGCTTTGGCATGATTGCATACAAGAATAAGCAAGGATCACTGACAAGGTAATCAAGCAGGATAACCTTGCACTTGCAGCAAAGACCAAAAGGTTCAAGAAACCTTCTTCTCAGCAAAAGAAAGGGAAGAAACGTCAGGGTAAGTTTTCTGACATGTCTAAGATTGAATGTTATACTTGTCACGAGTTTGGACATTATGCTAGAGACTGCAGGCAGAACAAGAAGAAACCCAAGAGAAGATTTCAAGCATCTGCTGCAGAAGCAAAGGAAGAAGAAGATGAAGAACCAAAGAAGAAGAAAACCAAGGCTAATAAAACTGATAAGCCTAGAAGAGAGTACTATTTGATTTCTACTCTAACTAGTTCTTTCTCAGCTTGCTCCACTTCTTGGTTGGTGGACAGTGGTGCCTCCAGGCACATGATAGGTAACCGTGGTACCCTCGCTAGTTACAGAAAGAAAAAGTTCACCACTCAGGTAGAACTTGGAGATGACTCCACTTACAAGATTGAAGGAGTTGGCTCAACTTCACTTCAACTTGACTCAGGTACGGTTCTCCATGTTGATGATATTCTTTATGTTCTTGGCTTAAAGAAAAATCTTTTATTTGTTGCTGGTTTAGAAGACAAGGGCCACAGAGTCCTCTTTATGGACAAGAAGGTCTTTTTATGGGCAAAAGACACAGATCTAGACTCTGCAGTACAGATTGGGGTTCGAGAGGGAGTCCTTTACAAGGCCTCCAAAGTCTCCACTCATGCTTTGGTACATCACTCAGTTGATCCTTGTGAACTTTGGCATAGAAGGTTTGGACACCTTCACTACACAGCTCTCCCAGGATTGCAGAAGATGGTCACAGGTATGCCAGAAGTTTCTCCAAAACATGAAGGAATCTGTAAAGGATGTGCTCTAGGTAAGAACACTAAGAAATCCTTTCCCAGAAGCAAGAGTAGATCTAAAGGTATTTTGGATTTGATTCATTCTGACATTTGTGGACCCATGTCTTCACCCTCCTCGAGTGGGTGTTTATATTATGTCTTGTTTATTGATGACTACTCTCGGAAGTCTTGGATTTACTTCCTTAAGGTCAAGAGTGAAACCTTTGACAGGTTCAAAGAGTTCAAGACACTGATTGAAAATCAAACTGGCAGGCACATCCGTATCTTGAGATCAAATAACGGAGGTGAGTATGAATCTAGTGTTTGATGATTTTTGTTGAGAAGCAGGAATCAAGAAAGAGCTGACAGTTCCTTACAACCCCCAACAGAATGGGGTTGCAAAAAGGAAGAATAGAACGATCTCTGAGGCTGTTAAAGCCATGATCACTGATCTAAATCTTCCTTTGTCTTTATGGACTGAAGCTACCGGAACTGCAGTATAGATTCAGAACAGAAGCCCACATGCTATCTTGGGTGAGAAGACTCCTGAAGAAGTCTTCACCAAGAAGAAACCTACAGTTGATCACATGAGGATATTCGGTACTCCAGTGTATGTTCATGTGCCAAAAGAAAAGAGGGCTAAGCTAGAACCCTTCAGTAAGAAAGGTATCTTTGTTGGGTACAGTGGTTGCTCGAAGGCTTATCGAGTATATATACCTGGACAGAGGCAGATTGAGGTCAGCAGAGATGTGATCTTCCATGAGGAAGGCGTGTTTCGTAAAACACTACAGCTTTCATCGGAAGATGCAGTTGCTCCACTTGAGTTTCCAGATGCAAAAATTCAGAGGGAGGAAGAGGAATTTGATCATCAAATTCCAGATGTTCCTGGGAACATTGAAAATCCACTAGAAGAACTACTTGAAGTTCCTCCTTCCAAAAGGAGACCTGCTTGGTACCGAGAGACGGTACAAGAAGCCGAGAAGCACAAAGCTCCTCCAGGGACTTTCAGAGAAAGCATAAGACCACAGAAGTACTATGATCTTATGAGTCGGCTCATCAGTTCAGAACCTTCATCATACGAAGATGCAGGAAGTAAACAGGTATGGGTTGATGCCATTATTGAAGAGTATAAGTCAATCATGAAGAATGATGTTTGGGAAGTTGTTCACAAACCTACAGGAAAGTCAGTAGTGACTTCCAGATAGCTTTATAAGATCAAGCATGCTGCAAATGGCAGTGTGGAAAAGTATAAAGCCAGATTCATAGCTCTTGGCTTCACTCAGAAAGAAGGCATTGACTATGACGAGACATTTGCACCTGTTGCCAGGTACACTACCATCAGAACCATCATTTCACTTGCTGCATTTTTCGGATGGAAATTACTTCAGATGGATGTAAAGACAACCTTCCTCAAAGGTAAGTGTTATCACCAACCTTGTAGTTGCCTATGTATGATGAACCCAGGATGGATGGTAGAGGGGCAAGCAACTAGGGAGGTGGAACCAAGACTGCCTAGACTCCCAAATGGATGGTCGTCACGTCAATCAAGGCAGTCTTCGCTTTATGGTTATCCAAGTCCAAGACAACAACAGGGGAGACTCGGATCTACTCCCGACAGGAGAGATCAGACCTAGACACCAGAACAGATCAAATGCACTTTGAGGTACGTAAGGTGTAAGGTGTTCAGAAACTCTAGATCTACAGTAGGATTCAGTAGACGGATCAGGCCTTCAGCAGTATATTGGCTGAACCAAAGCAGAAATCGGATGACCTTTGGGGGAAATGGTTAGATCTAGGGTTTTGGTACTAGCAACTAAAGAAGATGATCTCTGCCTTGGGAAGCGTAACCGAGGCAGGATGGGCAGAAAAATAGTCGGGACTATCTAGTACCTGGCTGACAGACTCAATGAAAAAGGTGAACAGGTGTGATTGTCTGAGTCATCAAGGAACAGGCAATTTCAAGGGGAAGAGATCAATTCAGGGCTAGCGCTAAGGATGGGAGATCAGTGTCTTTCGTGCATTGGGCAATGGAGTCAGTATACACCCAGCGTTGAGGTAAACCCACCTAGGGTAGACCCTGATTTGTGGACCCAGATAAGTGTTTTGGTCCGAATGACTCAGTTAAGGCAGGAATTCAGTCAAGGAAGGCTAGCGCTAGGGTTGGATAAGACAGATCTGTAGATCTTAGGCCATCAGCAGACAACCAGCTCAGCGTTGAAGGTGAAATGGGATCAGGAGGGGCTGATCTACACATTTGGTTCAGAGAAATTTGGAAAAAGTCAGATCCTGAAAAAGTCAAAGATGATGATTGAGGATGAGAGGGTGAAAAACTGATTTCTTTAGATCTAGGGCAAGCAAGCTGAATCTAGCTCAGCGTTAGGGGTGTTCTGAAGTGCTCAAGACCTGATCTATCAGCCTAACCTGTCAGATTTCGAAAACAGTAAACTCCGGAAAGGTCCAGTTTTTCAGTGATGGCACTAGGGTTGTTTTCAGTCTAAAATTCAGATCTAGGTCACACTGTCATGAATTTGGACAGCGTTGGGGGTGATTTGGACTGTGTGAGACCCGATCTATCAGTCTATGAAGTCAGAAATCAGAAAAAGTCAAAACCCTAGCAGGTCAAATTTTCAATGGGGGCGTTATGCAGTTTTCAGACAATATTTTAGATCTAGGTCAAACCAGCAGGAATTTGACCAGCATTGCAGTAGATTCAGTGAGGGGGAGGCCCGATCTATGAAACCCAGCAGTGGTTTGGCCAAAGATAGGACGATTCCCGGATTTAGTATTTTTTAGGGGTTTTTTATTATTTTAAGGATTTTCATAAAAATGAAAGGAAAATAGGTACAATGGATTGAGATCAACTAAGAGAAGAGAATTACCTGTTGGATCGTATCTGGAAATGCTTGTAGAAGCCTTAACAACGATGAACCTTGCTATCCCGATCAATTCTGGAAGATCCACGTGATTTCTATGACGGATGTAAGCCCCAAGCCACCAATGCGCCCCCTACCCTGCATGAGCAAACGTCAACAATATCAGATTTGCTAAGACAAGATAAAGAAACCAAATGCTATAGGAAAGTAAAAAGAAGTAATCATAGATCACAATGACACTAATGAAAACCCCCTGATCCAAGACGAAGATAACCGAACGAGTTGAGGTCCCGCTGCAAAAACGCTCCAGCCAAAACGCCCTCTTGTCGACAAGACAATGATAGCAAAAAAAATATAGATCTCACATGAATTTCCACAATGCTAGGAAGCAGAAAACTATCCAATCACCATTTGAGAACATCAGATGCAAAGCGGATCCAGAAAATATCCACGGAAAAATCTTTCTATTATTCAGATCCAAGAGCTAAGGACCCCTTACAAATGAGAAACTCTCTCCTTTAAATAGGAATGAGAGAACCACAATCATAACCGAATCCTAACCACTTTCAAAACGAGTGGCTAAGATTAAAAGATAAAATATTCCAATCAATGGTTGAGATGAGCTCAACATACAATACATGGATCAATATAACCATAAAGTACCAAAGTGGACTAAAACACCCAACAAGAGGGTACCCCACTCAACAAGAAATAAATGAAGCACATGGTGGGTCCATGGAGTGTTAACTAACTCCCTATGGGTGCCCCATGGCACAATAAAATAATATAATATTTTAATTCTTTGACTTTGTGCCTCCTTGAGGAAATTGTGAGCCTCCCAAAAGCTCCAGAAAATAATATAAAATGCCCAAAAAAATAGGTGTTGGCCCAATCAGGTGCTGCAACTGCTGGAAAAGGTGCGGAGGACATCACTCTCATCATCATGACTCATTCCATGTCATCTCCTTGCCTCAGTAGCCCAAATCGATTTCTTCAATAGCCATTTAATCATTTTTTAATCTGCCTCGGGAAACGTAAACCTACCAAAACAACCTCCTAGGGTGCCTGCGTTGTCAAACTGAGCCCACCAGGCTCTCTGGGATGGGGGTATTATGGTACAAACAAGTGGCTGCAACCCCTATGTCCATACAACGCCCTAGGAGATCCAAATAAAACATTTCCCTACTCAGACACATCATCCTGTGAAGCAAAACTTCATCAAAAAGGTAAAATGAGCCTGATCATTTTTGCAAGTGCCCAGAACTGAAAAATAACTGTCTCATTAGACTCAGAGAGTCCAAATCCATCTAGGGTGTATACTTATACCCCTCTCAGGTCTCTACCTGATCATCAACCATATCCAATAGACAATATAACCATCTGTAAATGATCAAATACCAATAATATAACTCATACTATCATCCATCTGCTACAAGTGTTATAAGGCTAAAACATGCTCTACAACTCATTTAAACAACAATCACAACAAGTAGCAGTCATTTCACTGGCGGTACATCAACCAAATACATATATAGGGTTTATTTATTATTACTCAAACCAGACTTTCAGGACTATACTCACTTCATAGTTGTAGTCAATTTGTTAGTGACGGGTGAAGGATGAAATTTACAAGGCTAAGGCAAAGGATGACCTCCTACTTAACATCATGACACTTTGGATATGGAAAGGAAAAACTCACTAAAATCAATGTCGGACAAACAACAACACAAGGAATGGCAATGCATCACAAATGGTTGAGGTATTTAGAGAGTGCTTATTCAACTTAGGCATCATGACTACATCAAGTTTGATCCAAGTTCATTAGGATCCTCAAGTTTATTTCCATGGCCTTTTTGGCCTATATGTCCTTTTGGGGACTTCACCAATGCTTAAAAGCACAGCTAATTGCAGCTTTCATCTAGGACATATTCACATTTATAAGGTCAGCAATATTTGGATATAGCATATATTTAACCATTGCTTTTTGGACCTTTTCTTATACCCTTCAAGGGGTATTTTAGTATTTCATTGCTCTTGCCCTTTTTCACATATGTGAAGAAACACAGTTTTAGCATTTTCATTTTCCATGGGCGCATATATAATATTTCCAATACAGGTAGTACATGAGCTTTCAGTTTTAGCCAACAACATCTCAAATGACCAGGGGGAGTTCTGCACAGTGCCAAACATCGAGACAACCGACCAAAATGATTTAGCCATACAATCCAACTCACCAAAGGCAAGTTCTATCACCAACTCAGAGCCGAGACACAATATAAACAGGGAGGCTTGTCCAACAAAGGTTCTAGAGGGGAAAAAGGTCTTCCATGCCATAAGTCAAGTAGTAAGTCGAGTTAGAAACAAAACTGGAAGGTAATGGATGGGTGGAGACAATGAAGGATGAAGCCAACACTAGCAAGCCAAAACAATGGTGGGAATGACTACCTCTATTCTTCCTAAGGAGGGTAAAACCAATGAGTATAGATCAGGAACTTCCAAGTCAAAGTAGGGACATCAATACATAATACAAAATACATCCAAGTCCATATAATTATGACCGCCAGATCATGACACCACACGTTAATACATGTCACAAAAATGAGTATAAGAGCAATGATAACCATAACACAATATAAAAAGCTGAGTCATAATCATGTATATAATCCATCTGAAACATCATCTGTCCAATGAGAAAGCACTGATATACATCTGGGCATCAATAACTGCTCTGTAATAACTAAATGGCTACATCGGTCCTCAAATCTGAGTGTCCTGAGACTCAGTCCTGACATGGGAGAGTACAATAGTCCACAAATACAATAATGATCCGACAAAACTACTCATCTCAGCATCTCATATATAAGAGATCTGGCTGAAAAAAATACTGTGTCTGAAAAATAGAATATGGTAGCCTAGCTACTATATATGTGATAACAGTAAGATTGAGGAAGAAGTTTATATTGAACAACTTGGAGGCTTTGTTACTCATGGGAAGAAGACCCATGTATGTAAACTGAAGAAAGCCTTGTATGGGCTAAAACAGGCTCCGAGAGTCTAGTATGCCAGGATGGATGGATTTCTCCATAGTTTGGGGTTTTCCAAAAGTATAGCTGATTCTAACATGTACTTTAAAGTTGTTCATAATCATGTCTTGATACTTGTTCTATATGTAGATGACTTGTTTCTTACAGGTGATGAACAGTTGATAGACCAGTGTAAGAGGGAGCTTACCACTGAATTTGAGATGAAAGGTCTCAGATTGATGCATTACTTCCTTGGCTTAGAAGTCTGAAAAAAGCCAGGTGAGATCTTCCTGACGCAAGGAAAGTATGCAGTAGATATCTTGCAGAGATTTGGGATGCAGGACTGCAAGTCCATGAGCGTACCAATGACTACCAACTTGACAAAGTTGCGGGATTCAGCCTCTAGTTCACAGAGTGTGGACTCTACTCTATACAGATAGCTCATTGGTTCCCTGATATATCTCATGCATACGAGACCCGACATCTGCTACATAGTAAATGCACTGAGTCAGTTCATGTCAGATCCAAAGCACATACACTTGGTAGCTGCTAAACATGTACTCAGGTATGTGCGAGGTACTATCACATATGGGCTCAGGTATACTTCCAGCAATGGAGTATTATTATCTGAATATTCAAATTCAGATTGGGCTGGCAGTGCAGTTGACCGAAAAAGTACCTCTGGTTATTGCTTCAGTATGGGATTAGCAATGATCTCTTGGTCCAGCAGGAGGCAGGGTTCCATAGCTCAGAGTACAGCTAAGGCAGAGTATATTGTTGCAAGCGATGCCTGCAAGGAAGCAGTTTGGCTCAGAAAGTTGTTATCTGATCTCTTCGAGGGAAAGCTTGACTCAACGATCATCCATTGCGATAATCAAAGTTGCATAAAGCTTTCAGAGAATCCAGTGTTTCACGACAGATCGAAACACATTGAAATGAGGTATCATTTCATCAGAGATCTAGTGCAGAGAGGTGCCTTGAAGTTGCAGTACATTCGTACAGATGAACAGATTGCAGATATCTTGCCCAAGCCTCTGACAGCATCAAAGTTCGTGTACTTTTGTGACAAGCTTGGTATGGCAGATAATACCTCTCTCGCTGAGAGGGAGTGTTGATCTTTTTGAGCAGCATCGAGAGCCCTTCTCCTAGGAGAATGGGACCACCTGGTCTGGGACCATGGTGAAGACTCAACCCAGTGTTGAGTGACCATTCTATTGAATGGTAGATATCTGGTCTGGGACCATGATATAGACCCAGCTCTGCCCTGGGTAGACTCAACCTTGTGTTGAGTAGACATCTGGTCCGGGACCACGATGTAAACCAGTTTGGGACTGGTAGACTTAGCTTAGTTCCGAGTAGCCATTCTCTTGGAGAATGAAGACACTGTAAGCCCTAGACTAGGTCTGGGCATGTGTGTGGCACTTTGACCCTTGATCTATGGACTTGGTATGCTTCTCCAAGGATTAGCTACCCTTGGTTAAGTTACCCTAGTACCAGATCTAGGTGTTACACAATGTGTGAGATAAAAGCGTTAATAACTCTCTTGCTTTATGATGATGTACTTTAGAAATCAAAAAGGACCACAGGTAATAACCACAGGGGCACTTGGAAAAAGGCCAAAGTCAAAAGTCAAAATAAATATAGACTTTTTGACCACAAGAAAATGACCACAAGTGAAAGTCAAAATAAATAAGGACTTCTTATAAAAGTCAAAGGAAAAATAAAAGGACCCTTTTGGTAAAAGTGAAAGTGAAATTAGGAAAAGATTAAAAATATTATTATTTTTATCTTTCCTAATCTTGTCCACTTACAGGTGAACAAAGGCTATAAAAGAAGATCAAGTCTTTTCATTATACACACAAGTTTTCATCCCACAGGTGAAGCTGCTTTTTTTTAGAAGGCTCCTTTAAAGATTGTTTTTGCCTCAGCTAGGGCATCCATCTTCTACCATTAAACCCTCAGCTAGGGTCTCAAGCTTCAGCAAGTTTTTGGCAGTCATCTTCAGCTTCAGCATCTTAATTTTTTCCAGGCAGCCCACACTCTCTCTCTTTCCTCACGGGTTGCTTGTCTTTTCTCTTTTCCGGGCTGAGTGTTCTTTTGGGCAGCCGAGTTCTTGGGAAACCCTGCTCGCTCTCCTCTTGGGCTACATTACTTTCCGGGCAGCCATACTAGGGCTAGGCCCTTGTCTCCTTTCAGCCCACAGGCTCACCCTAAGCAAGTCGTACCAGGGCTGTCGTGGCCACAGGCAGAGGAAGGAGACCACGAGCAGCATACAGGAAGAGGGAGCAGGCCACAGGCAGGGCAACAGACTCTCCGGGCAGTCCAGGAAATTCACGGGCAACGTGGAAGGGTTGTTGGGCAGAAGAAAAGGGTCACGGGCAGTCGAAACAGTCAACAAGCAGCAATAAATCCAGATCAGTACAGATCCATACGGTCGTACAGCTGTATAGTAGCAAGGTATTGTCTGTCAGGTATTTCCAGATCTGATTTGGACAGTCTGTATTTTTCAGGGCAGGAGAGAGAAGATCTGATTTTTCTGGAAAAAGCCCTAGATTAAAAAATTTTGTAATTCTGGAAATTGTGGTTGAATTTATCAGTCTGATTTCTTTGATAAATTTTATAGTTACTGTGGATAAATTCGAGATCTGGAATTGAGTACCTTTTTGAAGAATTGTCTGAGTCATCTCATTTACGAGATGAGCTATTAATGCTTTTGGGGTTTTTGTCCTTTGAAGGTTTTCCTAGTGGAAATTATTCTGTCCATGTATGCTGATGTGATAAATGTGTTTCTACTACACTACTGATTTGTTTATGTTTATCTGCCAATTTTAAAGTTTATGCTAATGCTAAAAATTCAACAAAGGATTCACTCAAGCTAGGGCTTTTTGATATCAATGAGGATTTGGGCTCAGTTGCAGAAAGGCAAAGTCAGGAGTTGACTAAGATCCAATGTGTCATATCCAGAAGCCTAGTGTTGTAAGTGTTGTTTAACAAGTTTGCAATAAAAGACAAATATGTTGTTGGTTTTCCGCAAGGATTGGGGTTTACAAGGTAAATCTTAATGTGTCAAATGGTTTGATGATTTCATGTGTTCTTTTCTGTTGTGCATCATTTGTTAAGTAAATCGGCATATTGGTATTTCTATTCAATTTTATGTGTTAAATTAAGACTAGGATAAAAATCAGTGAATAAATATCAATCAGATTTGGTTTACTGAAAATTTAACACCCGTGTCACTCTCCCCTACGTGATTAGGGGTGCTCAAGTATCCTTTTAGAATAGTTTTCTTTGTATCAATGATGGCAAAATCCTTTATTCTCGACCTTTGAAAGCTTCTTAGTGTTACTTGAGGTAGAAGGTTTCTTGGCGGCACTTGAGCACCTCTTTAGTTGGTTTGGTATTTTAGGGCTCTATTCTTCATTGTTTGCATTGTGGTGCTTTTCTCATCTTGGTTGAGTTGTTGATAGTTCCTTTTTGGTTTAGTGTCCTCGAACACATGTCAAGTATAGTTTCACCGTTTCTTTTCAGAATAAAGGAATTACAACTTTTTTCTTATAAAAAAACACATTAGCAAAAGCCTATGTTCGACATAGCTCCTAAAATGTTGACGTACCAATGTCAGAAACTCAAGGAAACTCGGAAACTTATGGGAAACCCCCAAGGGCCCATGAGTGTCCTGGGACCCATGGGAAGTCTAAAAAACCCTAGATTATGGAAAATGAAAACAAATTAACCTCTAAATCATTTCTAAACCTACCTACAAATTAAGTTATCATTATTAATATATATATATATATCCCCTGACATACTCAATTGGGGGGTTCATGTTTACAAGCATTCCTGTTTTTTAAACTTGTACACGTTTCATGCAACTAGTAAAAACCTCCTCAAGGCAGGGAGTCTTGTAACTCTTCATAAATAGAGGAATACTATAAAATATGATTGCAACTGATTTAAAAGTTGGAGAGAGATTATTCAAAACAATACTTACAAAGCTTAAATCTGATTTCACCTTTCCTCCTAATGCAATGATGTAAGCCTTCGGGTTCTTACACCTTGAAATATTAAATATACTCCTTAATATTGTCAAAGTAACCCATTTTGAGATTATAAAGCTCAATTTCGAGTTTGGTTACTTGAGAGGTATTCATTGTTCCAACGAGTGTCTTGAAGGTATTCCAAATTTCCTTCACACTTTTGTTGCCCTTGGTGTGATGAATCAGGTATCGATCAAGATACAAGGTGACTGGTCCGAAACCTTCATCCTTCTTCGAACTTATGAGGTCATAACTAGTGTGGGGGGAGGAAGGGCTTTTGCCAAGGACATCCACAAACCCTTGCTCTGAAGAAGGTAAGTCATTTGATCTACCCAAATATTATAATCAGCCCCATTTAATCAAGGATACATCCACTTTCAGTCCATCAAGTTCAAAAACAGTGCAAAGAAGAAACCTCCGTATGAAGAAAAACGAAGTGTTACGATGTTTGCCTTGAAAAATGGAACCCAAAGTACCAACTTCTTTTGTACAAAAAATGTAGTGAGCTGCCTTTTGTTGCAAAACAAAGGGAGGAAGAGTGTGTTGGCCTTGAGGACGTTTAAAACCCTAGGAAACCCTAGAAAAAGCGGCCCTAGATTTGAAGAAGGATTTAAACCCAAAGAAAAAACCCAACTAAACCCTAGAAAAAGAGGTGTTGGCCTTGAAGGAGGACAGCTTAAACCTTAGGAAAAACCCTAAGAAACCATAGAAAAAGAGATTATCCAAAAACCCTAGTTCCACGATCACAAAGAAGCCTTAAGCAATGCCACTAGCAAGAAATATTTATATCAGCTGTTGAATTGAGTGAATGAGATTCACATCTGCTCTAAAACCATTTTGAGACTAACAAGAGAATTGAATGGAACCAGGACAAACCCAAAGTCTGCAATAAAGAGAGAAATAAACCAGCATTATGGCAGCACAACACTTGAAGAGAAATCAACCGAGGCGAGCGCAACCCTAGAGAGAAAAAGAACCCCAAGAACTGATGAAATTTAGTTCATGATACGGAATCTGCACTTCTTATGAACAAAATCCCAACTAAAAACAGCCTAAGCACCTTTGAAAACAGTGAAAAGCAAATACTCACAATCTGCACTATAAACTCAAAAGTGCAAACACAATGCAAAAAAGCAGAACAGAAACTGTATAACAATAAATCTACATATATAACATTGTTCTGGAAATTACGACAGCAAGTAGATAGCAGCAATCAATCAAACATCATTTCCTATTACTCAGGAAAGAAGAAATTAGAAATGATAGCTCAAAACTCTTTGTACCTCTATAAACTACTCAAAACTGAATGATCTCATGCTCCTACCTTGCCTTTCTTTTATAGACCAGGACAAGACTAGGGTTTACAAAAATAACCCATACTAGTGATGCACCTAAATTAGAGATGAAACACTAATCGCTTCCTAGAATAGAGTGCCCAACCTGCATGGAATAATTTCCTAGAATAAAGCACCTTATTCTTGGAATTTGTGACCTAATTTGAATCTGGAAACACGTCTCTGTTGTAACACCCCCATACCCCATAATGCGGATTATTAAACAAATTTGCTTCAAGAACACTTGTTCTCCTTTCAACACCGATCATGGACATTAACGCACTCTTCCATCTTCATTCTCAGGCTTAAGAACCCTATACATTGTTGTAACAGTCGTTCCGCCCTCAATAGATCCATTCTATGCACGGGAAGCCTTCTTCTGCACTTCCACTTTTCTCCTTTCTGACCTCGAAAATCGGAAATCGGAAACATAATGTGCGACAGGAACATTTAAACACTCTCCCGCCTTCCGCCTTCCACACTTCCGCCTTCCGCCTTCCACACTTCCGCTTTCCGCCTTCCACACTTCCGCTTTCCGCCTTCCGCACCTCAGAACTCGGAAATTGGAAACTCAGGTGTGCGAAGGAACTTGTAACGGCCTTTTCGCCTTCCGCCTTCCACATTTCGGAACTTGAAAGTCGGAAATCTATCAAAATGACGGAACCTCTATCCTCGTTTCCGCGTTCTGCATTCCGCCTTTCTGTCCTCCACTGCGAAACTCGGGAATCGAAAGACCAACTCTTTAACTTAACCTTTTTCCGGTTTTCCACCTTTCGCCTCTCACCTTCCGCAGGCGAATCCCGGAAGTCGGAAAACCCACCTTCTACCTTAACTTTTCTCCTGATTTCCACCTTCCGCAAGCAGATCCCGAAAGTCGGAAATCCCTCATTCTACTTTGATTTAAACTTCTTTCTCCCGCCTCCCGCATTCCGCCTTCCGCTACGGATCCCAAGGTGCGGAAACACAAAATCTACCTTGTTCAACTTTTCCTCTTCTGGTTTCCACCTTCCACCTTCCACAGGCGGATTCCAAAGGGCAAAAACTCAAGGATTCTTACCTTAGCTGCATTTTCATCCCTGTAACAGGCTTCTCTTCATGAACTTAGACAAACGCATTACATAAAACACAAGGCAAATGAGGAAGTAAAATGCATAAAACATATAAGGCATAAACAAGTAATTGCAGGGACATTCTTACACAAGTAGACCTCTACTTGATCAACAACAAGCATTCAACATGAACATAGCAATTCATAAACAAATACACTGCATAAACAAAGTAACAAAGATACTTATCTTGATGATTAAACTGCCCCACAACTAGCTATGTCGCTGCAACGTTCCACCCAACCATAGGCCAGTGTGTTCATTAATCTTTCAACACACTGCCACCCCCGAGCTGGGCATGATTTCCACAAGGAACTAGGGAACAGCAAGCTTACACACAGCCAACACACATCAGAACACAGTCAAGCCAACTAACAGTTGGGCTTATCAGGCTGCTAGGGAAATGGATAGGCAGAAGTGTTGGGCTAGTGAGCTCATCCCCAGAGCTAAGGACACCTACACTAGATCTGGATTGCTCTCCACGATCCACCCCACCCTACACAAGGAAGTATTCCTTTCTTTGCTATACAGTCCTTCAGGCCATACCTTCCCTCTAGTGCTCACGTGGGTGTGCAGGTTGGATTTACCAGCCCCTTTGATCTTTTTGTGTGGTTCCTCTCTTTACTAGACTTATCAGCCAAATCTAGCCCTACTCCACTCCTAGGCCTTCAAACCAAAACAAGGATGCACTCTACAGCAATCCTCAAAGAAAAACACAACCATACAGCTTCACTCTATAACACAAAGAAAATCACTACAACAAAGGATTACCACTGCTCATTTACTCAGCACAAACCACTAGCTTCTCTGCCGGAGAATGATAAAAAACGGGTGAACGATGAACACAAATGGACAATCACCTACAAAACACGATTCTACAGAACAGGGTAAAACGCACAGCGCGCATGAGTAGACTAGGGAGCTTGAATGGATGGAATTGTTCGAATGAACAACGATGATCAGAATGACTAAGGAGGAGTGAACAAAACCCAAACGCGCCCTGCTCTGACGGACTGGGCACGCATCATGTGCTTGCTTCCTACAAAAGCAAAAGTGTGGCTTTCCCCAGGCTGCAAGCCTGCATAGACTGCATTCTGCCATCCCTTGCACTGCCCCAGGCATTAACTGTCTCAACCACCTTCTGGAAGGAATAAATGATCGAGGATAGAGGACAAAAGGTAGCTGAGGGTTCAAGGTTCTCCCATTGACATCTGGCCTCTCCCTAAGGCTCAGAGATTGACTCACTCCCCACCCTATTCCTTGTGAAATCATGCCCCCTTCTCTTTAACGTTTGCAGTCCCATAGCTAGCTGTGGTATTATATTAATTTGTACATTTACATGTTATATCAAAAGATATATACTGTGTTGGACTTAGCACTATCACCATAGGTATCAGCGTTGATCACATATCCACAAAACATTCATCAATGGCAAGGCCTTGGCCTTGAGCTCCTCGCCATGATTTTCAGACAATATTTACATTATGTACAACTAAATACCATGGGGTCAAAACCGGGGTATTACAATCTTGTCCCCCTTCAATCAGCACTATCCTCAGTGCTTTAGAACTTAAACAAAAATGCTACACCGATACCGCCCTCGGTGCTCTGCAAAATTGAACAAAAATGGATGTGTGAATCGCATGGCATCCTCCAGCTCCCAAGTAGCCTCATCCAGACTATAGTGCTCCCATTGCACCTTTACCTGTCCAATCGCTCGATTCCGGAGCATGGTGACCTTCCTGTCGAGGATGCGCAATGTCTCTATTTGGAACTCTCCCTTGGGTTCCACCTGAATCACATCCCAATCAATCACATGGTTAGGATCGTGTACATATTTCTTAAGCAAGGAAACATGAAAAACATTATGAGCTCTAGTGCTAGCAGGAAATGCAAGTCTATATCCATCTGGCCCTATTCTGTCAAGCACTTCAAACGGCCCACAATATCTAGGAGACAGCTTGGCACAACTTCCAAGCTTCAAGGAGCTCTTCCTTGCCCTCACTCTGAGGTAAACATGATCCCTAATACCAAACTGCCTGTCCACCCTATGCTTATCAGTATAGCTTTTCTATCTGTCCTGGGCTGCTTTCAGATTCTGCCTGATCTTTGCAACCTCCTGCTCCATCTCCTTAAGCAATTTTGGACCAAGCACAATCCTATTCATTGGATTATCCCATGTCACAGGTGTCCTACACCTTCTTCCATACAAGGTTTCATAAAGACTCATCCCCAAGGATGTTTGTTGTCCATTATTATAAGCAAATTCTACCAAGTGTAAATAATCCTCCCACTTGGATGGTTTATTCATCACATACATGTGAAGCATGTCTTCCAGCACTTGATTCACTCTCTTTGTTTGACCATCAGTCCGAGGATGGTAGGCAGTGCTGAAGTTCAACTTGGTACCCAAATATGCAAACAAACTCTTCCAAAAATTGGAAGTGAACTTAGGATCTCTGTCAGATACTATTGCCTTAGGCAATCCATGCAATCTGAAAATCTCCTTCATGAAAATTTTTGCAATAGCATCAGTCTTATAAGTGGACTTGACAGGTATAAAATGTGTTGCCTTTGTCAACTTGTCCACCACAACCATGATGGAATCATGTTGCCTCCAAGTCATTGGCAATCCTGTAATGAAATCCATGGAAATCACTTCCCATTTCCATTCCGGAACTGGCAAGGGCTACAACAAACCCGCAGGGTGTTGATGCTCAACCTTTACCTGCTGACATTTCATGCATTTTGTATACTCAGCAATGTCTTTCTTCATTCCTAGCCAAAAATATTGCTTTCTAGCTGTAGTAATTGTCTTCTGATATCCTGGATGACCAGAATATGGGGTCTGATGGATCTCATCCATAACAACTCTCCTCAAATCTACTACACTTGGAATATAAATTATGTTTTTATAAAGAAGTCCATCTTACAATTTATATCCCTCATACCTCTTCTCAAGACTTTGCTGCTGCAATTTGTCTTTTACCTAATCATAAAATTCATCTTCAGCAGCATGATTAACAATCTGTTGTCTCAAATCCGATTGGCAAATGCTAAGAGATGCCAAGTGCATTTCATGCACCTTCCTGCTGAGTGCATCAGCCACTTTATTCTCTTTTCCTTTTATGTGTTTGATCTCAAAATCAAGCTCACATAAAAACTCTAGCCATCTAGCTTTCCTAGCATTTAGAGTTGGCTGATCAAACAAATACTTCAGACCACAGTGGTCTATCCTTAACTCAAACTTTCTACCCATTAAGTAATGCCTTCACATCCTGAAAGCATGTACTATGGCTGTAAGTTCTAAATCATGAGTGGCATAGTTCTTCTCATGATCCTTCAACTTTCTGGACTCATAACACACCACATGGTTATCCTGCATAAAAACTACTCCAAGCCCTTGTCCACAAGCATCAGTACACACCACAAAATCTTTCTCTAGGTCTGCAATTTTTAACACTGGTGCACTTGTGAGAAGATTCTTCAACTGCTGGAAGCTTCCCTCACACCTTGGTGTCCATTCAAACTTTATCCCCTTCCTTTGCAAGGAAGTGATAGGATGTGCAACCTTGGAGAATCCCTCAGTGAATCTCCTGTAATATCCCGCAAGTCCCATAAAAGATCTCACATCTATCACATTTCTTGGAGTAGGACAATTCATAATGGTCTCAATCTTTTCAGGGTCTACAGATATGCCCTCATCTGAGATGATGTGACCCAAATAATGAATTCTATCTTTATAGAAGTCACACTTCCTCAACTTTGCATACAACTTATGCTCCCTGAGCAATTGCAAAACCAATCTCAAATGTTCTTCATGTTCTTCCTCGTTCTTAGAATAAATAAGAATGCCATCAAGAAAAACAAGAACAAACTTGTCCAAGTACCTGTTGAAGACACTATTCATAAGGCACATAAATGTAGCAGGTGCATTGGTGAGACCAAATAGTACCACTACGAACTTATAATGTCCATACCTTGTTCTGAAGGATGCCTTATGAATGTCTTCATCCTTGATTCTTACCTAATGGTAACCAGACCTCAAGTCAATCTTGGAGAACACCTTTGCTCCTCTCATT
Source organism: Pseudotsuga menziesii (assembly GCA_001517045.1). Taxonomy (NCBI): domain Eukaryota; kingdom Viridiplantae; phylum Streptophyta; class Pinopsida; order Pinales; family Pinaceae; genus Pseudotsuga; species Pseudotsuga menziesii. Next base: position 115,603 of record LPNX010509407.1, read on the forward strand.
TGATCAAAGAGGTCACCAATCCTAGGCAAAGGATAGTTGTTCTTCACAGTGACGTTGTTCAGTTGTCTGTAATCAATACACAACCTGAGTGTACCATCTTTCTTCTTCACAAACAGAACTGGTGCTCCCCAAGGAGACACACTTGGTCCGATGTACTTCTTTTCCAACAACTCTTGCAGATGCATCTTTAGCTCTAGCATCTCTGGCGTACTCATCCTATAGGGTCTCTTGGACACTGTTGCTGCTCCTGGCACAAGTTCAATGGTGAAGTCAATGTCTCTTTTTGGAGGAAGCCCTAGAATCTCATCAGGAAAAACATACCGGAATTCCTGCAACACATGAAAGTCCTCCAACCTAGGAGTTTCATTTTCTGCTGCCTCCAACACATGGGCTACATACAATCTGCAACCTTTCCTACAGAACCTCTTCAGCTGCATGGCTGAAATCTGCCTCACAGAAATCACCTTTGGAATACCTTTCACAACCCTTAAGTTGCCTTCTTCATCCAAGCACTCAAAAGTCTTATTGTAACAATCAAGCTTAACTCTATGTGCTTCCAACCAATCCATTCCAATTAGAACATCATAGGAACCAAGTGGTAGAACATTCAAATCTGCACAAGTGACTAGCCCATTCATAATCAATGGACACTTTTCTACCACTTCACTGACTTTTCTCTTAGTCCCAATGGCTAGTTGAACTAACCATGACTTGCTATGCTTTAACTTCTTGAAAGCACAAATATCAACTATTCTATGAGCAATATAACTGTGAGTAGAACCAGGGTCAATCAAAACAGAAACAGATTGCCCAGCAATCTTACCTGCAACCTCAACGACAGTTGATTGGTGATCTGCTTGGCGATCATCCAGTGCTGCATAAATACTAGGGATTGTCATTGCCACTTGACCCACTGTTTCTGCTTCTTGAATGTTGTAAGCTAGCCTTACATATCCATCCTCATGAGGACAGTTTCTGTGCATGTGGGGTCCTCCACATCTCCAGCATTGGAGAGGTTCTATGATTTCTTTTGGATCTCTTGGCTTTTCCCTCATCACTTTAGTTGGCTGGCTCACAACGTGTGATGGTTGCTTCTGCTGATTCCTGAAGTTAGAAGGTTTAAAACCGTTCTTCCTCTAATCAGACTTTTCATTTCTCTTATCCTTCCAGGCCTCATGGTAATCAGGTTTACCTTTGTTTTGATCATAACAATACTTAGCCTTTCTTATAGCTTCTTCTAAGGTTCGGGGTTCATCAAACTCAATCCTGTCTCTATATGCTTGAGGTATCCCACTCAGGAAACGCTGGATTTTCACTGTCATCCCTGATATACCTGACATACCTTAACAACTCCAAGAACTTATTGGCATACTCTTCCATGGTTTGCTGCCCCAATTTCAGCTCATGGAATTCTTTGATCTTGTCATCAAAGTACCTGTCAGAGAGGTATTTCTGCTTGAAATACTTCTTGAACTGTTTCCACACAATCTTCCTCTCTTTAATCTTCTTCACTTGCCTGAAGTGCTCCCACCATATGGATCCCTTCCAGTAAAATTGAAGATGGCTACTCTGGCCTTCATATTCCTTGAATAGTCATGGACTTGGAAATATTTTCTCATCCCAAGAATCCAAGCTTCAGCTTCTTGACCGTTCTTTACCTCACCATTAAAGGTAGATGGTCTTGCCTTTTTAAACTCACCCTGCAAACGGCTCTGGTAACGCCTCTTTCGTCTGTTCCCGTGAGAGGAAGAACTTGAATCCCCAGTGGATCCTTCAGAGTCAGAAGATCCACTAGACGACCTCTTTCTTCTTCTGGCATAGCTTTTACTTCCTTCTGGGCCTACTGTTTGGTACTCTGAGTTCATCCGCCTCTGGATATCTGTCAAACTCTGCAGCATGGCTGCATTCAACTGGTGCTGCTCTTCCAGAGCTTTAATTAGGCTTCTCATGGTGGCTGCAATGTCTGGCGGGGTTTCTTGAAATCTTCTGCCATTAGACTCTGTCTCGGCATTTCCCACTCAGATATTGCCCCCCATAACATCTTCCCCGTGTTCATAGGGACTCCACGCATCATGCACGTCATAGGTTCTCATGGCCGAGTCAAAAATCGACTTTCAATCTGCACTATGACTCTGCAAAATGTGTTAACAACATCATTTGTTAGCTGCATAGCAATTTCAAAATTAGAAACCATTTACTTACTATTACCAACAACTCTGTTAACTGTTCCACTTGGCCCATCCAAGCCCAATGCTGCAACCAGCAGCTCTAATACCAATCTGTAACGTCCCCATACCCCATAATGCGGATTATTAAAAAAATTTGCTTCAAGAACACTTGTTCTCCTTTAACACCGAGCATGGACGTTAACTCACTCTTCCATCTTCATTCTCAGGCTTAAGAACCCCTGTACATTGCTATAACAGTCGTTCCGCCCTCAACAGATCCATTATGTGCACAGGAAGCCTTCTTCCGCACTTCCGCTTTCCGCCTTTCCGACCTCAGAAATCAGAAATCGAAAACATAATGTGCGACGGGAACATTTAAACACTCTCCTGCCTTCCGCCTTCCACCTTCCGCACTTCCGCACCTCGAAACTCAAAAATCAGAAACTCAAGTATGCGAAGGAACTTGTAACGCCTTTTTCACCTTCCGCCCTTCTTCCTTCCACATTTCGAAACTCGGAAGTTGGAAAACTATCAAAATGACAGAACCTCTATCCTCGTTTCCGCCTTTCGCATTCCGCCTTTCCACCCTCCAGTGCGGAACTCGGGAATCGGAAGACCAACTCTTAAACTTAACCTTTTTACGGTTTTCCACTTTCCGCCTTCCACCTTCCGCAGGCGGATCCCGGAAGTCGAAAAACCCACCTTCTGGCTTAACTTTTCTCCTAATTTCCACCTTCCGCAGGCAGATCCTGAAAGTCGAAAATCCCTCATTCTGCTTTGATTTAAACTTCTCTCTCCCACCCCCCGCATTCTACCTTCCACTGTGGATCCCGGGGTGCAGAAACACAATAATCTGCCTTGTTCAACTTTTCCTCTTCCAGTTTTTGCCTTCCGCCTTCCACAGGCGGATTCCAAAGGGAGGAAACTCAAGGATTCTTACCTTAGCTACATTTTCATCCCTGTAACAGGCTTCTAGCCTTCATGAACTTAGACAAATGCATTACATAAAACACAAGGCAATTGCATAAGTAAAATGCATAAAACATATAAGGCATAAACAAGCAATTGCAGGGTCATTCATACACAAGTAAACCTCTACTTGATCAACAACAAGCATTCAACATGAACATAGCAATTCATAAACAAATACACTGCATAAACAAAGTAACAGAGATACTTATCTTGATGATTAAACTGTCCCGCAACTAGCTCTGTCGCTACAACGTTACACCCAACCATAGGCCAGTGTGTTCATTAATCTTTCAACGCACTGCCACCCCCGAGCTGGGCATGATTTCCACAAGGAACTAGGGAGCAACAGGCTTACACACAGCCAACACACATCAGAACACAGTCAAGCCAATTAACAGTTGGGCTTATCAGGTTGTTGGGTGTAATGTTTTGTTTTGATAAAAAGGGAATAACTGAGGACTAATAGCACTAGGAGCAGAAAGGTACATCAATTCAATATTATTAAGTCATCAGTGTAGTAAGAAGGCCATCAGAGTTCATATCGTAAAGCATGCGGAGCATGTAAGTCTTATTTCTTCAGTGTTAAAGTCAACATGAAATTAGAATTGCATGCATGCAAAAGTGAAGCGTAAACCCTAAAAGTACATGCTATTATATTTAAGAAGGGTTATTGGACCAAAGAGGATATCTATGATTATTGTTGATTGATTTTGGAGTTTTGAGCAGCAGCATAGCGTGCAATCGCAACAGTTGGGGTTGGAGACGGTGTCTTCAGCTAGCGAGGGTTCGGCAGTGAGATATCTGTCCTAGTCTCTTATTGGGATAGATCATCCAGGTTTATCCATTGCATCCATCATATACTACAGTATTCGAAGATCCGACACATTCTGAAGGGTTATTAGCAAATCCACGTTTTGCAACTGGAAGTAGTAGGAAAAACACAAAAGGATTCGTTGGGACCACAAAACCCAGTTTTTCCTCCGCATGTCAACTTCCTCTTTCTCAGCAAGCCTATCCTACGGTATGCAGTGATTATCAACCATCAATTTGCTCACCTGGAGCAGCTATCAACCAAACAAATCAGTTGGGGGCGTGAGCAGTAGAACTGCTAATCAATTTGCTAGGGCACTTAGAGGTAGCCAAACCTCCGCATGTGCCAAGCTATCTCTCCGGCATCAGCAGGTAGACAAGCTCAAAAAGTTTCAGCCCGAACGGACATCTCCTCCTACAAAAAAGTCACCTTCAGTCTTAAGCGTTTTTACGATACTGCAAGGCAGTCACACCAGAGGAAAAGAGCATTATTAGACCACCCATCCGGATCCTTATGCATGCAACTATCTCTGGAGTCATTATCAGCCAAAATATCAGTGATAAGTGTTAATTTCTCTCTGCAAAACCCTAACCCTAATTTAGCTATATTTTTGGGCATTTTTGCATGGCGAGTTTGCATGCACAGTTATTTTGCAAATTTGTATGAGATTGAGTGTGCGAGCCAGCACTATCATAGAACATTAGAGAATATCAATATTTGGGATATTGCAATGGTATCAGAGCTATTTTCCTTACCAACTGTGGGCATGCAAAATTATAAATGAATTCAGAAGGCCCATACAACATTACTCACCGGATACAGAGGTGTAGAGACAGAGAAGAGGAGTTAGAGGAAATAGATTTGGGAAACAGAGAGTATCAGTTTGGAAAGGGCAAAGAAGCAATGGCCGGGGATGATAAAACAACTTTCAATAGTCTCATATCAGCCATAAAAGAACTCACTGCTGGGAAAAAAGAAATGATGAGTAACTTCAGGCAAATGACTAAGAAAAATAGGCCCACCCCACACAGTCCCTTATTTCCCAACAGTGATAGGGTATCCACCAGCAGTAGTAGGGAGCACTTACATACCAACATGCAGAGCCATCCCCGTATATACAAGCCTTTCCGACCCACCATGCCTCAATTCTTAGATAGTCCAGCTACAATGCCTCTAGCACAAACAAAACCAAAAGAATCCATGAGTGCCTATCTGAGAGAATATAGAGCTTTAGCAGAGGACTTCCATTCAGCCATGACCTTCACTGACTTCTGCCACTTTAAAAGTAAGAACAAACCTAAAGCTTACAATAGGCCATTCACCCAGAACTATGAGTTACAGCGCAGCGTAGGGAAACTGACTATCCCTACCTTTGAGGGCACCCGAGGTGGCCCAGCTCAGAATTGGGTGTAGAAGTTGGATACATACTTCCAGCTCAACCCCATGATTGAGACAGATGCCATTAAATTGGCTACTTTTCATTTGGACGGAGAAGCACATGAGTGGTGGTACCACGGGTTAGTGACACTGGGTCACAATACCATCACATCGTACCCAGATTTTACACAAATGCTCATTGAGCGGTTTGATCGGAAGGACCCTGAGGTACACTTTAGAGAGCTGGCAAAGCTCAAGCAAACAAGTAGTGCAGATGCATTTATTTCAGAGTTTCAGAGGATAGCAGTTCATGATGAGGATGTGCATGAGGAGATAGTATTAGAGCCATCTTGTGAGTCTAGCGACACAAGCACATTCGCTAGTCAGATTGTGGACAAGCCGTGTGATGAGTTGGAGTTGTTACACTCTTCATCACCTACAACAAGGGCCCAGACAGTTATGACAGGCGAAATACATGAGGTACAAGGCAATGAGCACAGTAGTCGAGACAATGAGCAGTCACACATGGAGGTTAGGGAGAGTTTATACAGTCATGAGATCGAGCTTCTAGATGATAGTCACCGAAAGAATATTGAACGTGTTAAAAAAAGCATTCTAGCAATGAAAGAGAGGACCAAGATACTTCGGAACACCATATTACAACGAGATGTTGAGCTTACAGCTCTTCGAGTTGTATGTGCCAAGTCAGCGTTCAGGATTTCTAGTATTGAAGAGTAGTTGGATTACTTTATGGGGCAGCAAAAGAAACATACTATTGCATTTCAAAACAGTCTTCTTCCGGAGTACATAGACAAGGCTTGCGATAGCTTGAGTCCACATTTGCATAATGGCAGATGGTTTTTATAGGTTTGCCACGATCGAGAAATTGGGCCGCAGTATATGAGCATTCCAATTGAGATCAAAAGGGCAGAATGTCAGCTTGGTAAGATTATTCTTGTGATGGTGCTTATGAACGAGGTCCTTTTCGGGGGTTGGATTGGAGAGAGATTAAGAGTTGGTGTCCTATTAAGTGGGCGATTCTTGAGAAGACATTCCTAGCCAAGGGTATAGTCCCACAAGAGCCTTCGGATATTTGGGATGAAATATGCACAAGTTTGCATTGGGATCGAGGTGGGAGACCTTATGAGGGGTGGATACAGTGTTTACTGATGGTGTTACTTGGGAGTCTACAAGATGCCCCTTGTGTCGATACTACGCAGGGTAGCGATGGATGCATTTTAACCTCTGCAATTCTCATATTGGTTTGGGACCCTAGAATGACAGTGATTGACAGTTTAGTGATTGCTAGAGGATGCTTTCAGGAGGTCTCTTTTGATGGTTCCTTGTTTACACCGTGGTTAGTCACTCTACTTATAGGAGGCTTCCATGGGACATTTTGTGATGGTACTGTGCAATGCAGTGCTTTGAACAGAGGGTGTTACAGATCTCCTAGGATAATTTGGGACCCTGGGATCATCCCCGGATTTAGTTGGTTCAGTTGATTGATTGTGAATTTGTGTTGTCATTGCTTCAGGACAAGCAATCTTTGGCGAGGGAGCACTGTAATGTTCCGTTTTCATAAAAAGGGAATAACTGAGGACTAATAGCACTAGGAGCAAAAAGGTACATCAATTCAATATTATTAAGTCATCAATGTAGTAAGAAGGCCATCACAGTTCATATCGTAAAGCATGTGGAGCATGTAAGCCTTATTTCTTCAGTGTTAAAGTCAACATGAAATTAGAATTGCATGCATGCAAAAGTGAAGCGTAAACCCTAAAAGTACATGCTATTCTATTTAAGAAGGGTTATTGGACCAAAGAGGATATCTATGATTATTGTTGATTGATTTTGGAGTTTCGAGCAGCAGCAGGCGTGCAGTCGCGGCAGTTGGGGTTGGAGACAGTGTCTTCAGCTAGCGAGGGTTCGACAGTGAGATATCAGCCCTGGTCTCTTATTGGGATAGATCATCCTGGTTTATCCATTGCATCCATCATATACTACAGTATTCGGAGATCCAGCACATTCCGAAGGGTTAATACCAAATCCACATTTTGCAGCCGAAAGTAGCAAGAAAAACACAAAAAGATTCGTTGGGACCACAAAACCCAGTTTTTCCTCCGCATGTCAGCATCTTCTTTCTCAGCAGGCCTATCCTATGGTATGCAATGATTATCAGCCATCAGTTTGCTCACCTAGAGCAGCTATCAACCAAACAAATCAGTTGGGGGCGTGAGCAGCAGAACTGCTAATCAATTCGCTAGGGCACTTAGAGGTAGCCAAACCTCCGCATGTGCCAGGCCATCTCTCCGGCATCAGCAGGTGGACAAGCTCAAAAAGTTTCAGCCCGAACGGACCTCTCCTCCTACAAAAACGTCACCTTCAGTCTAGAGGGTTTTTACGGTACTGTGAGGCAGTAACACCAGAGGAAAAGAGCATTATTAGAGCACCCATCCGGATCCTCATGCATGCAACTATCTCTGGAGTCACTATCAACCAAAATATCAGTGGTAAGTGTTAATTTCTCTCTGCAAAACCCTAACCCTAATTTAGCTATATTTTAGGGCATTTTTGCATGGCGAGTTTGCATGCACAGTTATTTTGCAAATTTGTATGAGATTGAGTGTGTGAGCCAGCACTATCATAGAACATTAGAGAATATCAGTATTTGGGATATTACACTGGGGCAATGGATAGGTAGAAGTGCTGAGATAGTGAGCTCATCCCCAGAGCTAAGGATACCTACACTAGATCTATCTTGATCTCCACGACCCACCCCACCCTACACAAGGAAGTATTCCTTTCTCTGCTATACAGTCCTTCAGGCCATACCTTCCCTCTAGTGCTCACGCAGGTGTGCAGGTCGGATTTACCAGCCCCTTTAATCTTTTTGTGTGGTTCTCTCTTTACTAGACTTATCAGCCAAATCTGGCCCTACTCCACTCCTAGGCCTTCAAACCAAAACAAGGATGCACTACACAGCAATCCTCAAAGAAAAACACAGCCATACAGGCTTCACTCTGTAACACAGAGAAAATCATTGCAACAGAGGATTACCATTGCTCATTTGCTCAGCACAAACCACTAGCTTCTCCACCAGGGAGAATGATCAAAAACAGGTGAACAATGAACATAGATGGACAATCACTCTCAAAACACGGTTCTGCTAAATAGGGTAAACCGCACAGCACGCATGAGTAGACTGGGGAGCTTGAATGGATGGAATCGTTCAAATGAACAACGATGATCAGAATGACTAAGGAGGAGTGAACAAAACCCAAACACGGCCTCCTTTGACTGACTGGGCATGCATCACGTGCTTGCTTCCTGCAGAAGCAAAAGTGCGGCTTTCCCCAGGCTGCAGGCTTGCACAGACTACAATCTGCCATCCCTTGCACTGCCCCAGGCATTAACTGTCTCAACCACCTTTTGGAAGGAATAAATGATTGAGGACAGAGGACAAAAGGTAGCTGAGGGTTCAAGGTTCTCCCATTGACATCTGGCCTCTCCCTAAGGCTCAGAGGTTGACTCACTCCCCACCCTATTCCTTGTGAAATCATACCCCCGTCTCTTTAACGTTTGCAGTCCCATAGCTAGCTGTGGTATTATATTAATTTGTACAAATACATGATATATCAAAAGATATATACCGTGCTGGACTTAGCACTATCACCATAGGTATCAGCCTTGATCACCTATCCACAAAACATTCATCAATGGCAGGGCCTTGGCCTTGAGCTCCTCGCCATGATTTTCATACAATATTTACATTATGTACAATTAAATACCATGGGGTCAAAACCGGAGTATTACATCTGCCATGTGCCTTAGATATTTTACAATCAGCACTTAACTAAATATAAAGAAGCACCCAACTTAGTATGAAATCAAATTTGGTCCCTCCATTGACAATCATTCAATATGGCGAATGCTTGTTCTGGCCCCAAATGGATTCCTGCTAGGTGATATTACATAGCTTAATGCCTTCAAAAGTATACGGAGAGGGAATCAAAATCATTTGGAACCTATTTGACTATGTCAAAAGAGATAATAATCCTATAGAGTGGGCCAAGATAA
>LPNX010509407.1:126243-176730 GCA_001517045.1 Pseudotsuga menziesii
AAAAATTTCACAGTATAGCCTCAGTAACAGGCATGTTAGATTGTTGACACAACGAAAGAGAGGCTTTTATGTCTTTTCTTCTCGTACAGTAGGCGAGGTATTCACAAATAAAGGATGAGAATAGCATTACCTCTAAGGAATGCTTTGTTTCTTCCTCCTCTGCTACAAGCCCGTTTGCCATCGACAAGCTTCCAAGACCCTGACGAATACCTGCGTGCGAAAACACTGATTTTCTTCCTTCAGAGCTCTTTCCGATTGTGGAGCCTAACGATATTGAACGTGGGTTTATCACGGATGGAAGTTTGTCCCAGGCAACAGAGGGTCGGAAATGAGGAGAATCGACCCATGCGGATAGTTTACAGGGATCCAGTGACCATGACAAATATACCGACTGAGCCATACGAATTTGATATTGCTCAGAATGCAATTTTACAGAAAATGTATTAGTTTGATAATGACATAAAGGTCTAAGTAAAATCCCTGGAGTATAGCTTATAAATGAAAACAGCACGAGAGTAAGATGATGCTTTTAAATCCCCGTGCAAATTTTAGATAACAGTCCATACCATATGGAATGGTTTGAGCCTTGAGGTGTGAAGCAAATGCTATTTGGCAAACAGCCCACTTGATTGATGGATTTAGTCTCTAAAACCTAAACCCTGATCAATATATAATTAACAAATCCTGGATCAAAATACAATTAACAAAATTCTAAGACTTCATTCCCTGGCCAATATCGCTTGAGTATTAAATTGTTGATTTATGAAGGTCGCAAACTTCGTTCAAAAGATATCAAAATGGTAGTGGGCATCCTTTTGATTTTCTATAATAACTTATGAGTGGGCAAAGCCATATTACAAAATTCAAAGTCATGTCACTTATTATGCAAAGATTCTCAAAGTACAGCAAGAAATTCATTGGCAATCAAACTTGAATTAATTTTTTATTAATTTATCCATGGTTATATAACTAATTTTTAATTAAATTTATAAATTGATATAAACATTTTATAAATAAATTAATAATCATTTTATAATTTCCATACATCATGTAGAGCTTTATCATGTTAGTCTATTATCATGGTATTTTTATCTTAGGGAATTATTAAAAAACTCTTTTTTTTATAAAAGGTGGTTTACCATTTGTTAGAGGGCTAATTACATAATCTACTAATTTATTACAAAGGAGGCCATTTACAAGAATTGAAAGTGGGTGGGAAGGGTAACAATCATTCCTCCCAAGCACCCAAGCTACAACTAAGGGAGAGCATTTTAGGGTCTCTCCTACTTTAATTATTCTCCTCTTCAAATTTTCCCTATAAGTTTTAGATTTTTTTCCCTATTGTGATGATGTATATTCGATTACTTCCCACCTTTTATTTGGGTTCACCGACTTGTATTTTGTCAAAAATATTAATATTAATCATTGTTATATAATAATTATGACGTTGATGATGGTTAATGTCCACTGAAACCAACTTTGATCTATTGGATTTTTTTTTAATTACTTGGTTTGTTGTAAAATTGTATTACTGTGTTCAAAAAGCTTAGAAAGAAGCATGTCAAAGTCACCATAATTTTGACAAGTTAGAAGATTAGGGAGGTTAGTATTATAATAAATATTGCGAAATTGCGATTTAATGTGGGTGTACGCAGGACACTCTCAGAGAAAGTGACTTTCGTCCTCAACGCTCTTAGTCTCACAGAGATGGCAAGTCCTTTACTCCCACGATGTTTTAGGAAGTGTCCAGCATCTTGTTTCACTACGAAGGTCAAGAGAGTTTGTTCTTATTTTGACTCTATTAGTTTTCTTCTTCTAGCTAGTTAAAATGGAGAGATGTTTTTGGCCTTCTATATTAGGGTTAATGACCTCCTTACAGTATCTTAATTTCTTTTTTGCCTCTAAAATTAAGGTTAATGACCTCCTTATAAGCACGTGAATTTATAATTTCTTCTTTAAAATGTTAATCATTGATCATATTTATATAACCAGCATAGATACATCTTAAAAAGGATCTACCAAGCACCGAAAGGGATCAAATCTCTCTAACTGCAAACCCCTCTTTTAGAGTGGAAATGTTGAGGAAATGTGAACGGAATGTTTATGGTTTTAATTTGTAGTATTATATATGTGGTTCTAAAAAATATTCTAAATCTAAATTGAGCCGACATGTTATTTTTTATAACATTTTATTATTGTTTATAAAGGACATGTGTCAGCTCTAGGATGAGCATGGAAGGACTTACACATCTCCCCCTACTGGGTTGTAGAATGTGCATCTTCGGCACAATAGTGATAAGTATGTGAAGTTATAATTTTGATATGATAATTTGATTTATTTAAATAAATAGATCAAGCTTTTTTTATTATAGAAATCATAACAAGTTCTTACTTTCTAGGCTTGAAATTATAACAATTTTTTTATCTAAATAAATAAATAAAATGTTTATATAAATTAATATTTTATGTTAATTAAATGTAGATCGACAATGGGTTGGAAGTGGAGGGGAATTTCACCACTTGCCAATATTCCTAGAATTAGCAAGTGGAGTGTGGAAGCGAGCAAGTCTGTTCAAATTCAATGCGACATAGTTGGAGGAGGAGAGTTTTCTTGCTCTAGTTAGAGAGAACTAGGTTCCCATTGAACAAGGGGAAGGTTCAGTAGTCGCAGTCTAGTTTACAAAAAACTTTAAAAGAGTTAAAAAAGGATGCGATGGAATGGGCCCACATAAGGAGACAAAGGGAATATTGGGAACTAAAAGAAGTAGAAGTAGCACTTCAGTCTATGTATGGTTCTGAAGGGAAGGTTTGCTTCAGTGGAATCCAAAGAAGACCTTCTGTCATGGAGGAAAAGTGAAGGAAGATACTATATGGCACAGAATCAGCTTGGCAATTAAAAGGTTGAGCAATATGGATGGAATGTGGGGATGAAAACACAAAAATTGTCCAGTCCTTTGTGGAAGGAAGGGAAAACTCTAATACCATTTGGAGTTTGAATTACTCAAATGGTAACGCAAACTCCTCCTTTGAAGGCATGGCTTAGATGGGGAAGAATTGGTTTCAAAACTTGTTCAAAGAGGATGTAAGAGTCTCAATTGCAGAGATAGTAAGAATGGCTCTTTTTTCCCTAGTTTTGTGAATGAGGAAGACAACAGATCTCTTATGGAAGAGGTCTCTAAAGAAGAATTAAAGGAGGTCATGCAAAGTTTCCAAAGATAAGAGATTATGACTGGATGGATGGACAATAGATTTTTTTCTTAGGACCTTATGAGGTTATAGGATATGATATTTTGAAAGTGATTGAAGAATATCATTCAGAAGGATTTATGCATGCTCTAAGTACAACTTTATTGCTCACATTCCAAAATTAGACAATCCACTTTCCATGGAGGATTTTCGTCCAATCTCACTTTGTAGTTGCATTTATAAGGTAGTGGCGAAGGCAATAGCTAGAAGATTGAAGAAGATCCTCTCTGTCGTGGTTTCTAAGGAATAGTTTGGTTTTCTTAAAGGTTGACAGATCCATGAATCCATTGATGTAGCACATGAAAGATTGCATAGCATTTAAAACAAGGGAAGCAAAAGGAGCAATTATGAAGATTGATATGTCAAAGGCATATGACATGGTGAGTTGGTCATATCCATATTATTATTAACTCGTCTTGGATTCGAAGTTCCTTTTATAAATTGGGTTATATATTACATTACAATGGTTTCTTTTGTAGTTCTCATAAAAGAGGCAACATCTCCATTTTTCATGTGGAAAGATGATTACGACAAGGATGTCCATTATCCTCCCTATTGTTTCTCCTTGTTGCAGAAGGTCTCAATATGGCATTAGAGGTAGCTAGAAGTTGGGGTAAGTTTCAAGGTATAGATATTTCTCTTACTTTAAGGATAACACATCTCTTTTTTGTAGATGATATCCTAATTTTTTGTAATGGATTACAAGGTGATGCTAAAAAACTTGAGGAAATACAAGGGGTATTTGGAAGGGCAATGGGCATGCAAATAAATGATAGGAAATGCTCGCTCTATGTTTAGAACTTGGAGGAAGACGATCTAATCTATTACATAAATATTTTTCTCTATGAAGATGGAGAATTTAATAAGGGGCTAAAATATCTTGGCTTTCAGCTAAAACCGAATGGCTATAAAAAATAGGACTGGATGTAGCTCAGAGCAAAATTGGAAAAAAGGTTAACATTTTGGAGCTACAAATGGCTCTCTCAGGTGGGAAGCCTAGTTTTGGTAAAATCAATTTTGTAATCCATCTTGGTGTATTAGATGTCTCTACCATGGATCCCAAAAGGTATTTTAGAGAAGGCAAGGAAAAATTGCTTCATATTTCTTTGGGCAAGGAATCAGGAAAAGGACGTCATGCCCTAGGTTAGTTGGAAGGTTTTGGCTACACCAAAACTGTTGGGAGGATGGGGATTGAAGAACAAATTTTTATTTTCAAAGGCCTTGGTAGCCAAAGTATGTTGGAGACTCATCTCGTTTAAGAGTTTGTGGATAACTGTGGTTTACCAAAAGTACGTTTTTTCAGAAACAATTGAAGATTCGATAAGGAATCCAAAAAAAGTAGATATACTATTTCCATTATTTGGAAGGATATTCTAAGTTTTTTTAATGTAATTAGAGATGGTTCGACATGGCGTATTGGAAAAGGATCCAGGGTACAAATTGGTTCTGACTCCTAAAAGAGGAGTGAATCATCTACTTCCATTGACTCTAATCCAAGAGCTTCATAATTAAGGGGTATTCTTCCTCAACCAGATTAACGATCCAAGATACACCAACTTATGGAATCAGAGATGGAAGGATGCAATCCAATTAGGATTGAGGGAGAACCATTTTGAATCTTGGAATCTCTTCCTCGGGGCTTTAAAATCTGCACACATTCGTTTAACAGATAGAGAAGATGAGCTTGTTTGGGTGCATGCTCCTCATGGTTTATATACCCCAAAACTGGGCTATATCCAACTAAACATTGACCTATAATTGAGGGAAACACGGTGGTGGTGGAAAGGAGTATGGAAATTAAAATGCCCCATTAAAATCTCACATATTCATGTGGTTGTATCATAAAAAATAAAGTACCGACCTGGGAACAATGAAACAAAGGAAAAAGGAAGGTCCAAGATGGTTCTCTATATGCAAGGGTGATGAGGAAATTGTTTCTCATCTCTTCATTAAATGCTCCTTTGTAAAACAAATATGGAAGGCGTGTTCAAAAATTTGGGTCAGATGTGCAGGTGGAATGGGTCCTTGATATAGGAAGCCTGGAGAGATTGGAGACATGATTTCTCAAACAACCAAATTAAAAAATTTCTCTTAATAGTTAGCTGGGGAGTATGGCTTTCTATAAATGCAGCTATATTTTTTGGAGAAGGCTTCAATTCCAAACTTAGTTGTTGCACAAAGCCTTAGTATTCTCTCACGTTTTCCTCAAGAAAAAGGATCGACCCCAATTAGATGTATTCAGGGTTGTCAATATCCAAAGATTGTCAAGTACAATCATAGTAAGACTATAGGAATATGAAAGAAAACAAAGTAGGATATTATAATTCCAAAACATGGATATGATGTAGTGATATTGACTTTTTTTCTTTGTATAAGCTTAATCTCTAGAGAAGGGTTAAAAACAATAGTGTTTGGCAAAAAACCAAAATTAAATTAGACTAGTGGAATTCAAGAACAAACATTTCATATTATTATTTATGGAAATACCAAGGTTTTCTAAATGAATATGGAATTGATCATAGAGAATGGCCATGTACTATGGGAAAAAATGGAGTAACATAAGTTCAATAGCATAGTACAATAATGATGAAGCTAGAAAATGTTTCAAACACTATCAATACCTTTATGGAAACTTTGAGAAGTTTTCACAAAAAGATAGCTAAAGGAAAGAAACAATATATAAGAAATACCTTAAAAATCGTAAATAAAAAATAGTTGTTTTATCCCAGTAAATCCCTTTATTAGGGCCTCCCTTACTATATAATGTTCCCTTCAAGTTTCCCTTGTACACTCAAGAATCCCCCTTCTAATATTGACATGAATCTTACTCCAACACTCCCCAATTACTTCGATTGATATGACATCTTACTCATTCCACCATCTGGTATCTTGTTTGTGATAAAAGATTTAATAATCAGTCCTTATCATTACCTTTGACAAGTAAAAGTACAAAAAAATATAGTTTTTTACCCCTATCAACATGCATGGATCCACTAGGATAAAATACTTAAAACTTGTATTGGAATTGAAATACAATATTACACAAATCAAATGAAAATTAGTCCATAACAATAAACTTATAAATATCAAGAAATCAACTAGACTTGTAAGATAACTATAAACATCATAATCCAAGTTGCAAAACTAAGTTAGCAAAGCAAAGCACGTGATAATAAGCATATGAAATTGAAAGATATATTATTCCACAATAATCAATAGCATATACTTGCAGTAAACTAAAGAAATGTACATATGAATAAAGATAGCTCACAACATGAATAATCGTAAAAAATTGTGTTGACTCAATGCTAACAATGCCTCCAAATTTAGTTGCAATATAGCTTGCTCACCAAGTTGAGCCCCCCTTTCTAGATCTTGTAAAAAACTTCATTTATAAGGTTTGGATGTGATTATTGGTCTTCCATCTTTATGTGACCTTTAACCTACCTTCTCAAATATTCCAACATCCCATCCTAGACTAACTCTTAGACTCAATATTAAAAATTTAAATCAAGCTCAATTTTTTTTGAGTGAATTACAAATATGAGCCATTTCCCATATGGATTCAAAACTAATTATCTTCTCACATAAATTAGAAAATACATTATTAAGAAACCTTTATCGCTCCATAAGCTCAACCATGTGTTCATAAAGCATGGCTCCCTCAACAAATTGATCTACATGAACATTAGTCTTCTCCAACCAAATTATTTGGATGACTTTGTCTCATAAGTATACCAACTGACATTTGCATTCCAAACTAAAATCCAAAAGGTGTTAGATCCTAGAAATAACCCCTCCCTTCCTATTGTCCCAAGACATAAGAGTATTGGACCACGTGATCCATATCAACGAAGGATTTGAACCAACTTTCACCTTTACTACACTCAATAGTGGAGGCACAATATCTTGGTATTTGCAATACAATGTTGAATATGAGGATAACAATGATATTTTGGATGAGAACATGGTCTTTGCAATTCTTTCCCTTCACCATTTTTTGTGTATGCACATATAAATTCTATTAAAAGCAATAAAAGGCTCCTCCAAGCATGCAATGGATATTTCAATGGAATGTTGAATGTTAAACTCACTCTTATTGAAACAAAAAGGAAATCAAAATTTCAATGTGGAGCCTAAAATATGAAGGGTCAACATCACCAAAGAAGTTTTAAATATTAAACAAGTTTATTAATTGTGTTAACATTTGTAAGGATTCCACATCAAATCTTTGAATAAATAGTTTGCAATGAGATTGTGACAAGGGATAAAATTGCAAAATTGTTCAAGGGGTCTTTTATATGTAGTGCACAATGAAGCTCTCTGCCTTGATTAGTTTAAAGAAAGGATTCAAACCTTGAAATCTAAAATAAGCATAACCTTCTTTAAATTTTGTTTTTGTGAATGAATCAAAGGTTTTCTAATGAAAGCAATTACTCTCAGAAGAACATTCTATGAACTTAGTTGCAACCTTATCAAATAGACTCATAGCCATAAAACTGCATGAAAAAATTGCATATGAAATGAATGGCAACACTGTAAAGAATAGAGAGATTGTTGTTGGGTTTTTTATGGAGTTGTCAAATACCACATGCAGCTTGTTTGGGGCAAATTAAGGGGAAATTATCAAATTTGTCTCAATGTTAATGTATTTTATCCATGAGGTTGCTTTAGAATAACATGCAACAAATAATAAACATCATATAATTTGTCATTAGAATATTTAAATCATTTATTTAAAATTGCTACAAAATAATCTAAAAAACCATTAAAAGGCATTCTCCTCACTTTAAAAGGGGAACGATTGGTAAGAATCTCAAGAATGTGTCAAAAGTCCATGTGACCAATGCTCATATGAAGAAGATGAACTATCTCAAGCTTCACATGGTAAGGGATGAAGTACTTAAAATGCCTAAGTGGAGAAGATAAATTTTGAACATTGCAATGTAGTTCTGGGGCATCTACCTCAAATTTGCTTGAAAAACCTTTGTTTCGAGTGATAAAAACAAAACCCATCAAAGATCAATTTAAAATCATGAATAAATTATTTAAGAGATGTATGGAAATTGTCTTGTCATGGCTTAAGGAATGTATTTAAGAGTTGTTGTAGAAGGGCACAACCTTGAAGTAGGGGTTGCAACAACAATATCTTCCAAATTGGATAACAAAGTTGAAATCGATAAAATAAAAAATCCAGATATGAAAAATTCCTTCCATGTGATACGTGGAAAAGCTCCTGAAATATTGGCAAGGTCAAGATAACCACACAAAGTTTGCAATAGAGTATCACTTCTTTTGTCTTTCATGTTTTCTTACATGTCAAGAGGTTGTAATAAATCTAAATTGATTTTTAGTTAACGGCCATCTCTATTTCATTGGAATGGTTGCAATCCGTATTCATTATCTTGTATATATGCATATTGTATTGTACTCATTCCAGTAACATTATATTATTGTATAACATTAATAATAAAAAAATTGGAAATTTATCTTTCAATTTGTCATCAAAGCATCTAGCCATGCAACAGTTTCTATGACTTTCCATACATGAGTCTCCAACACACGAATATATGCACCCATATCCATGCAATATGTTTCCTATGTATGTTTAGTCATCCCATGCACCTGCACTTCATCCTTAAGTTCACGCATCATTATCTAGTTTGTGCCATCTCTATCAGCGAGGAACTAAACATGAATACGAGAAACCAAGAAAGGAAATACGACAAACCTTCCAAGGGAAATGACTCAATGAAAAAAGAAATATTGAGATTGACTCCAAAATTTTAGTTGCAGTACAAGGGATCCACAAAAAAATTGATGAAATCCTAGCATTTAAGGTTGAATACGAGGCCTCAACAAACACAAATAACATAATGAGCATCCCTAACTTATCCTTGTAGCCTCATTTTTCATCAAATACAAGTTCGTTCAACAACATTATACACAAAGTAAAAGTATATATACCAAATTTTGATGGTGAGGACAATCGAGAAGACATTAGATGGATTATTGAAGTTGAAAAATATTTCATTATGCACCATATATGTGATGAAGACAACAAAATCAGCATTGCATCAATGTACCTGGAGAAATCAGCTTGTGATTAGTTCTTGTGGTGGGAATCTAAATATCGAGGAGGATTAGTGAGAGATTGTAACACCTTCAAGAATAATTGTTTTAAATGATTTCAGGATATAAAAGAATGAACTCTACACCAAGCTCACTCACTTGCAACAAACATGGATAGTGGATGAAACCAAATATACATATCTAAATTAAAGTACTATATATCAAATACGCTGAATAAGCACATCAAAAAGCTAAACCCATTGAAGCAAAACATATGTCGTATCAACAAACTACTTATTCCCAATGAGAAAAATCAAATCTAAAATATATTCCTCCTCACTGAAGGATCTCACCATCATATGCAAATAAGGATAAGAAACAATATTTTATATGCAATGCTCCTAATTGGAGTCAAGGACATAGATGTAAGGACAAAAAGTTATACCTATGTGAAAAAAATAATAACAATAAGAGTGACAGTGATAATGATGAGGAAGTTGGGGATGTATCTTCTTCATACATAGGAATAGACATTGATGAATCTAGCATTGAGGAAGATAATGATTTTCTAACACTCTTTGTTGTCGCAATGAATCATATTTCTCAACCCCAAACTCTTAAAATCTTTGCCTACATCAGGAAAACAAAAGTGACAATGCTTATAGATAGTGACAATTCACACATTTTTATAGATGCAAGGATAACAAAGCAATTAAACATATTCATTTACCCTACCTCTAACTTTCAAGTCTCAATATTGGAGAACAACACTACTTTGTGTGACAAGAAATATAGTATATTTGTAATCGTAGATCGATTAACCAAATATGCCCACTTCATTGGAATTTCATCAAAATCCACAAGTAGTCAAGTTGAAGATAACTATGTAAAAAAAATGTTAAGCTCCATGGGTTCCCCAAAGTTATCATCAACGAAAGGGATCCCAAGTTTACTGACAAATTTTGGAAGGAAATGTTCCATTAATTTGGGACCTCTTTAACCATGAGTACTTCATACCATCCCTAAATAAATGGACAAACGAAAGTGGTTAATAAATGCCTTGAAGGGCACTCAAGGAATTTCATGAATGATCACCAAACACAATGGCTCAATTGATTACATCTTATAGAATGGTGGTACAAAAGTATTGTTTTAATCTATGAGATTGAATAAGGTTACTAGTAGCACAATATAATACATATTTAATATAAGGGAAAGCATACAGAAAGAGAGTAAGAAGGAATAAGATTAATTGCCACACTAGTGACAAGTCTTCTATTATTAATAGGGCATAATGTACAAAAGAGGGATAAATAAATATCTCTGATCTCATATGGCTCAATGACCTATATATATATGTATCATACAATCAATTAAATAATCGTAACTATATAATTGTCTGTTAGTTATCCTAACTGACTCCTTGACTATACTAGACTGACCAATTGACGGCCGGTTAGGAGGACCAATTCGACTTGTCGACCAGGATCCTCCAGCATCTCCCCCACCCCAAAAAATTTCTTTGTCACGAAGAGAACAATTAAATGTGAAGTTTACATAAATTTATAAAATTATAATTTTTCAAGGTTGTTGAGAATTAGATACTGCACCGTGGTAGTCGCTTTAGTGCACACTTCGATTATGGCAGCGACAGAGAGGGTGAGGGGTCACTAAAAATCTTCCCGGTCAACTAGGACATACTAGATATTTGTACTAACTATGGTGAGCTTGGATAGTTGTAACAACTTCATTAAAATTGGTTTATCTTTCATGTTTTGAATATTAGGCCCAAAATATTGGTGTTGAAGCTTCGCAGCTCACATAAGTCTGTATATAGGGCATGTTAGACGGCTGAATTTTCCTTGCGCATTCTTAGCTTCATGCAATCATTGATGATCCTTCTATTGTAAGTCAACCATGTGTTGTTGTTCCATTCAAAGTTGTTTGTCTAATATTTTAGTGGTGTCTATATCGGGTGTAGTATTTCTTGTGTATAAGTCCAAAATGGTGGTATGTAGGGTCTGAATTTCAATACAAATTTTCCCATAATTGGAATATCAATTGTTCAATACCAAGGTCGATCTAGTCTCCTGGACCTCGTATTATGTTAAATTCCTATCTCGTTCTTCAAATTGTCTAAAATCATTGGTCATAAGTAAACTAGTGTCATATTTTTGCTACTGACTCAACTAGTCGGGTACTTGTCATAGACAGGTCAACATGAACCCAAAGAGGCTATGAATACATCAAGTATTAGTTTGGGTTGGGTTCCATCTTTTAGTCCCAAATTTTGGTCAACCTCTGATGAGTAGGCCTTCCAGATGTCGTCCTATTCATTCTTCACAACTCTAAGCTTCTTATTAGCATCAAACCATTTTTTATTATGTTCTTTGTTAACAATTTTAATGAACTCGTTGATCTCATGATCCGATGCTTTATCCAGTACAAAAATTTTGGTTGTAGTCAAAGTTTTAGTCACTTTCTACTCTAGCACGAAGATTCTCATGTTGTTTCTTTTGCTTTCTTTGCGCAAACTCTTTGGTTGGTTCACTCCACTGGCTAGAGTTTTTTGTTGAGCAGTTGATGTAGTCAGAGCAGGGGTAGTTGTGATTATTGTCGATGTTGTTTGTAGTCACAATAGGTAGAAATCCGAGGGGTATTGACCGGGAGAGGAGATATTACGACTAAGAGAGGGGTTGTACTAATGGTTGAGGGAAGAATTGATGAAGTGGTTGGTATTGTGGTTGTTTATGCAGTTGATATAGAACTAGTCAATGAAGAAGTCAACGAGATAAGAAGTGGGCTTATTGATCGAATGAATGTTTCAACAATGATATGCAAGGAGACTGAACTTCTCCGTAATTGGTTATAACAACAATCTCAATAGTAGTCAAAATGGCAGGGGAATGGTTGACGGGGTAAGTGCAGGGATGGATGGTAAATAAGAAAGAGGTAATGAAATTTTGAGAAGGGATTTAATTGAAGGAAGTTTAAGTGTTTGATTCAAGGATTCAGAACTTTTCGATGGAGGTGGAGGTATCATGGCCAACTGATCTGGTAGAGTTGTTACTTCAAGTATAAAACAAATTGTGGTTAATTGTCTTAATTCGGGTAACATACTCGACAAATTTCTATGGATATGGATAACCTTGGGAGTTAAGGATAGGATTTCTATTAGAACTAAAATCTTTTCATAGGATCCTAGACCTTAATTTCATGACTCTTGGGGACCAAACCACGCTCATTTTGGCCAACCCAAGTCATCCTAGGGAATATAAACACCACTCATCATAAACCCTAATCACCAACTAATCTTAATTGGACTATTTCCTCAATATGAGGGTGTATTCCTCAATTTAAGGGTGCATTCCTCAATCAAAGAGCATGACTAGTAACTAGTCTCAGTTAATAACGAGGTGATCCATTTCAACTTCACTCGTAACTTAACTTACATACCCTAATTCAACTTCATGGAACTAATTATGATTTTTCACTCCTTTTTAGTCAATTAACTAAATATTCAATCAATTGACTAAGCAATTAGTTAGGTAACTAGTTGTTGTGAAGTATAGAGTCAATATAACGTAGTTTAGGATAATTAACATGGCTAAATGAGACCATTCATGCCCTAATTCTTCATGGACCTAATTAGGGATTTTTTGTTAGTTAACTCAACATCCATTCAAGTAATTGAGTGAAACTCAACACTCCATCAATTAACTAGTCACTCCATTGGTTAACTAGTCTAAACTCAATCTAACCTAGTCTAATAGAGTTAGCATGGCTACCTAAGGGTTTTTCAGCTATTGTTAAGTCTAACAAGCATGGGAAATTCAATTTCCCTTCAACCCTAATTTGAATTGCTTGCCTTTAAATACTATACGCCACCTCTCTTTCAATTCAATGAATTTCATCATTCTTTTATCTTCATTTTGAGTTTCTTATGTAGTAATCAATGTTATCTATTTATTGCATTATGATTTGATCGTTGATTTATTTCTCATTGCATATATAGTAGGTTTATGTACCTAGACCTATAAATGTTCAAATATTATTTGGTATCATAGCATATGGGTACTAAACTAGTTAGTGCTTCATTGATTTCTTATCAGTTATCTGCTCATGTGGGTTGAGAAGGGATTTCGCAGCCATCAAGAAGGATTTTGTAGCCAACCAAAAAGGCTTTTTCATCCACCAATGAAGGCTTTTGAAGCCACCAAAGAAGGCTTTCACAACCAACAAAGAAGGATTTTGTAGCCACTACTCTTGTAGATTGAAGAAGTCTTTTTGCAACCACCAAATAAGGATTTTTGTAGCCATCAAAAAAGGTTTTTTACAGCCACGAAATATACCATTTATAGTACTCATTTGTAGCCATAAAGAAGTGCAATTATAGCCATTGAAGGAGTGCTCATTTACAACCATCAAAGAAGTGTATTTACAGCCACCAAAGAGCTCACTTGCATCCCTCATTGAGTGTTTTTTCATCCATAAAAGAGCTCATTTGCAGCCATTATAGAGTTCATTAGTATCCATGGATCTCCTATCCCCCCAACTCAGTTGCTACATAGTTGGTATGATTGATCCAAAAAAATCTAAGGAGGCCCCATAAGCTTCACAACAAATGTCCTACGAGGACATATTCACATCCATTCAAAGGATGAAAGAGGCCCCATAAGCTTCATAACATATGGACTATGAGGACATATGCAAATCAATGATCCACCACTTAATTGAGGAAGACCCTTTTACAGGCCTAGAAGAAGAGGTGATCTATGAATTGCTTGAAGGGCTTATTCCAAATCAATTTCAAATTGAAGAAGCCATTGAAGAACTTATTCCAAATCAGGTTCTTATTGAAGAATACCTCTCTATTGTCTTCTAATTCTCCAAATATACATCATTTACTCCTATAGTTCACCAAGTTCTGCTCAAAATCTTCAAGGGATTTCTTCCATTCAAAGCAAGTAGTGGTTAAGAACCACTACTCAAGCACTTTAAAGTGTTTGGATCTCATGAATGGGCTAACATGCACTTTAAAAGAAGGAGGATTTCACAAATTTTTGCAAGGATCTTCACAAATACCTTTACCAAGCAGTAGCTCACCCAGTTGAGATCTTATTTTGGAGTAAAGGCATTTTCTCAGGAAGCTCCTTAAAGTATTTTTTCACATTCTTTATTATGGGGGAGGTTTTTTCCCTCTTTCCAAATTTACAAAGAATTATTAATTTTTGTTCATAGTAGCTAATATGGTTGCAATTTGGTGAGATTCAATTTTTTTTTCATCTAGTTAGGATTATGGGGGGTGTTAGAACTAAAACCCTCTCATAGGCTTATAGACCCTAACTTCGTGACTACTAGGGACCAAACCACACTTATCTTGGCCACCTGAGTTAACCTAGGGAATCTAACCACCACTCATCACAAACCCTAATCACCAACTGATCTTAATTTGACTATTTCCTCAATTCGAGGGCGCATTCCTCAATCTAAGGGTGCATTACTCAATAGGATGGCATGACTAGTAGGTAGTCTCAATTGGTAACCGGGTGATCCATTACAACTTCAATCCTAACTGAACCTACATATGCTGATTGAAATTCATGGACCTAATTAAGAGTTTTACACTCCTTAGTCATTTAACTAAATATTCAACCAATTAACTAAGCAATTAATTAGATAACTAGTTGTTGTGAAGTCTAGAGTTAGTATAACTCAATTTAGGATAGTTAACATGGATAAATGAGACCAGTCATGCCCCATTTCGCCTTCATGAACCTAATTAGGGTTTTTTGTTCAATTAACTCAACATCCATTCAGTTAGCTAAGATTTCACTCAGTTAACTACACACTCCATTAGTTAACTAGTCTAGACTCAACCTAACTTAGTCTAGTAGAGTTCGCATGACTAACTAAGGGTATTTTATCTATTTTTAATACTAATAAGCATGGGCAATTCGAATTTCCTTCAACCCTAATTCAAATTGCTTGCCTTTAAATACTATACACCACCTCTATTTTTATTCAATGAACTTGATCATTATTTTCTCTTCCATTGTGAGTTTTGTTATCTCCCAACATAAAATGAATTTATTTTGATAGTATGAAGAATTTTAAATCATGCAATGAAGGATATGAAGATCACTAACAGTTTTGAAAGCCTCTAATTTTTATGCAAATCTCACAAAGTTGTGACTTCAGTGGCTTGGGCGAGGATCAGAACATCTCATTAGCCACCGAAAGATGGAAGATAAATAACAGGTGGAAGACCCCTTTGGCAGTCATGCGTACTGCTAAACTTTTCACTGCCATCGGAGCGTTTTCCAAACAACAATCGGAGGTTTTAAAGACTACATATCGGTGACCTATTTCCCAAAGGTGCCGAAATAGCGGAGGAAAAACGGACAAGGCCTCCGATCAATCAATAGAAATCATCAACGATCGAAAGGACTAAAGACAAAGGATCGATGGGTTAGTCCACTACGGCGCCAAAATGGTGGAATACTTACAGACTACGGCTTCCGCGAGAAGAGGAAATCGTCAGTGATCAGAGAACTACAGACTAACCATCGGCAAATTAGTCCTCTACGGAGCCGTAACAGTGGAAGAAAAACCTACTGCGGGTTTCGAAGCGACAATAGAAGATCATCGACGATCGGAAGACGTAAAGACTACATGTCAGTGAGATAAAGCTGAAGAGTTTCCACAGTGTCGATGTCGGAAGACACTAGTCATCGGCAAAATAGTCCACTAGGGTGCCGAAACGGCGGGAAACCAACTGAATACGGGTTCTACCACACCATAAAATTTTGGTGATCGGAGGATCAAGGGACTAACGTTGTGGAGTTTTAGTTCACTGTGGCACCGCAACTGCGGAGGAAAGATAGACTACAAGTTCCGCGATGTGATGAACATTTTAGCGATCGGGCAAGAATCATTCTGATAGCGCATAACAGAAAATCATTGCCAATTGGAATGACTAAAGACTACGTGGCAGAAATTGCAAACACTAATCGTCGGCACAATAGTCCACTAAGGAGCCACAACTGCGGATAAGAGAATGATTAAAGGCTCCGATGGAAACTCCTACTCACCTCCGACAGCGATGAAATTAGTTCAGGATTTGAAAACACTAAGGTATCAGTGAGATAGTCAGCTAAGGGGCCGAAACTACGGAAGACAAATAGACAAGGCTTCCGATCAATTAACAAAAAAGCATTTTGATAGCACAACAAGGAGAAATCATCAGTGATCGGGAAAGCTGAGAACTACAAATCGACGAATTTAAGACTAAACTCCTCCGCAGTGTCGGTAGCACAGAAGACTAAAGCACTGATTCACACAACGTCAATCAACTTTCGGCAGGGTTAAATTTAGTTCGTTTTACCTCCAAAACTACGGCAACGTTAAGATAAAGTTTCCAATGCATTATTTACTACATCTCCCGATCACCGATGTGTTAGTTATAAAGAACGTCGATGCACTGAGATTAGGAGCGCAGATTGGATAAAAGAAGAAGCCATCACAACGCTGGTTATCTAAGGAGCGTCGACACTGCGGCAACAAAGAGACTTGGGGCGCTGATAGAACAAAGGAAAAAGCCTCCGATTAGTGACCACGGTAGTAAACGATGGAAAAATAGAGACTTGGAGCACCGAATCTACGGCAACAAGATAAAGAAAAATCCAGCTGATTAAATGAGGAAAATCACTTCAGTAAACGCAGAGACACTGGCTGTTGGCAGTAATTTCATAGCAAACCAGTAGTGGTGGTGATCAACTACCACTTCAGTCATTAAAAGATCGCCCAGTGAACTAGATCTTTGCATTAGATAAACAAACAGTTAGCAAGGGTTTGAAGCCCTAATATGGAAAAACTATGACTTTCAATTATTTTTTATGTAAACAGATTGGATTTTCAGGATCTGTAATTTTTGTAAGAGGCTATAAAGCCCATGATTTTTTTATTAATAAAGGTTCGACTTCGGGGATTTATAAGCCCATCCTATTAGCAAGCGTCTCATCTGGTTTATTCCTAATACGAGCTCTTTTGTTGTGATTTGTTTAGCCATCTTCTTTATCATTACTGTACTTAAGCCTGAATGTGCATTTAGGTGATTTTAAGTTGATTAAAAGCCAATAGCTGTCATCCTATTGGTAATTTTATGCGATTTGATTGATAAGTACCATCCCTGTTAGGTTTTAGCCATTTGTATGCATGTGTTATGCGTGTAAGTCTGCTAGCTTGGTGAGTTCTCCATTCCTGCACCTTTTTGTCAAACTACTGAACAAGTTGTAACTAAAAGCCTTGTGATTGAGTGAGCCTCATGCATGTCTTGAGAGTGGGAGGTTATATAGGTTATCCGGCTTGATCCATATCAAAAACCCCAAAAACAGTTTAAGTTACTAGGCATCCTTGAACAACAACCTAGAGGAGTTTCCTAGAGTGATAACAAAGTGGCGCAGTTGCCGGGGAGAGGAGATTGAAGCTCAGCTTCCCTGGGAGACAACATAGATCCATGCTTTGATGATAGACAAGGCTTGTACATCATTACTGTTGTAATCATCTATCTGGCGACTCCATTAATATAAGGTGGCTTCAAGAAGACCAAGTACCAGAGCAAACCCAAAGGGGTCACCAGCAACACCCGTTTTATATCCAGAAGAAATCTTGAGGAAAGCTAGGGCTTCACTAAGACAAACCAGCAGTGCTGCACAACACGCTACATCAGGTATTTCAAGAAATATTTCTACTATTATTTGTTCTGTTGAAACTCTTAATTCCCAAGAATTTTTTATATCAGAAAAATCTAGGGCTTGGGCATCTTCAAGCACTGCTACTTGTGAAGATCCAATCCCTGGTGACTCCACTGGGATAAGTATACCACCACCTTCTTAGCAAATATCCTCATCAGTGTTGCCTTCCACATCCCTCTCCATACCCATTTCCAATATGGCCACCCCTCAATTGTCCAAAATGGAAAGGATCCTAGTAGCTAGGTATGCACCCCTTGTTTTTCCAAATCCTCTCGCACCCATGCCTACCGGGGATTACCTCAAGTATATGCCTAAGTTTACAGGGGAAGGGGATTTTAATGCTGAAGAACATCTAGAGGCTTTTTATAGCTATGCTGAAAATATAAATATAGAACAAGAAGATGTATGGACCAGAGTTTTTGTGCAGAGCCTAGATGGCCAGGCTAGAAAGTGGTTTAAGGAACTACCTGCTAGGTCAGTGCCAAGCATAGAGGACCTATATGATATTTTCCTAAAGCATTGGGGAGAGAGGAGAGACCACCTCTACTACATCATAGAGTTCAGCAACCTGAGAAGAGAAAATGGTGAGTCTGTCTCCAACTTTACCAAAAGATTCAACAACATGTACAACAAGATCCCCACTGAGATTAAGCCAACCGGTACCTTGGCTATGATAACTTATGCAAATGATTTTGACTCTGACTTCTTCCTACTTCTCAGAGAAAGGAGGTCTGCCTCCTTATCACTCATGCAGGATGCTACCCTAGAGGTAGAGTCAAACATTCTGGCATCTCAGAAGGTCAAAGGGAAGATAGATAGGAGAAAGCAACCAACAGACTATGGTGGGACTTTTGCATCAAAGAACAAGATTGAAAAAATGACCAAACTCTTAGATAACCTGACTGTTGAAATGTTAAAATTGAAGGACCAAGGACATATGCCGGTGAGGGGTAAGGGGCCAAGTGACTTTGCTCCTCGAAACCCAAATTTTGTTCCTTATAGAAGAGGAACCCCCCCTGTTCAGATTCTCAGAAGGGAGAGAAATCAATGGGAAGACCAGAGGATAAGAGCTCAATTTCAAAATGTTGTATTAGAAGAAGAGCAAGAATTCATGGAAGATGAAGGAGAAGCTGAAGACAATATCCACTGCATGGAGGATGAGGTGGAATATTCTTTTCTGACCCAGGCAGAATATGAAGAAGCCCTAATTGATGAGCAGATCCCTGAAGAGGTTGTCTATCAGGCTGATGGTCAAGAAGGTTACCAACTGAGGTCTAGGTTGGTTGCTCCCCTCAAGAAGAATGTTGTACCTGTCAAGCATCCCGCTGCACCTGCTAGAAAGGTGGTTGTTTTACCAAAGAAAGGGGTTGTTCCATCCAAAGTATTGCATAAATCAACACCTTCAGCCACACCTGATCAAGTCCAACTCAAAGCTACAGCTCATGAGGTAAGGCTTCCAGATAAGCTACATTATTCCTTCAACCTTGAGTCTGAAATACAAAAATTGAAAATCCCTTTCCCTTTAATAG
The DNA here is from genome assembly GCA_001517045.1 of Pseudotsuga menziesii. NCBI lineage: Eukaryota > Viridiplantae > Streptophyta > Pinopsida > Pinales > Pinaceae > Pseudotsuga > Pseudotsuga menziesii. Next base: position 145,847 of record LPNX010509407.1, read on the forward strand.
AGTTGATGAAGAATGATGCATTTAAAACCTCCATTCTGAATTCCCTTCAGCCCAAGGTGCACATTGACATTGACTTTGTAAATCTGCAAGATGACAAGCTTGTTGTAACCCTGGGCCCCATGATCGAAGACCTAAAGGACTCCTGCCCACCATTCTATATATCTCTGAACATCCATGATAAAATCCTCCATAACTGTCTGCTGAATTCAGAAGCCTCTCATAACCTAATGCCTAAGACTGTGATGGATGAAATCCACCTCATCATTACCAATCCCTACCATGATTTATTCTCCTTTGACTACAGGAAAGTAAAATGCTTGGGCCTCATCAAAGATCTTGCTGTAAACTTAACCCAACTGCCTTTGAAAAGTGTAATGATGGACATCGTAGTGGCCGATATTCCCCCAAAATTTGGCCTCTTGCTATCCCGGTCGTGGAGCAAAATATTCGGCGGCACCCTCCAGATGGATCTCACATATGCTACCATTCCCATGTTTGGAGGGGAAACTAAGCGGCTATACAGAGAAAATCAGCTCGCATATATTATAAGAAAAGAAAGCCACTCAGTGAATCACCCAATTTACGCCGTGGACACTGATTTCGGATCCTGTATTTTGCAAATTGATGATAATCAGCAAACATCGGTTCAGCTCACTAAGCCCACCCATCCGCGACCAGAAGAAATCACAACAGCGATCTGGACCATGTACTTCAATGGAGCTAGTGCCCAAAACTCAGCTGGTGCGGGTATAGTCTTGATCTCCTCATCAAAGGAGAACATTCACCTGTATTACAAGCTCGATTTCAAAACCACCAACAACATAGCAGAGTACAAAGCCTTGCTGCTGGGAGTTAAAGCAGCCAAGGAGATGGGGATCATGTGCGTGAATATTTTTGGGGACACATACCTCATCATATAGCAGGTAAACAACACTTTTCAAATGAAAAATATCTAAGTGAAGGCCTACACGGACGAGGTATGGAAACTCAGAGACTCATTTATGTTTTTTGAAGTGTCATATATTCCTCGGGATTTAAATCACTTGGCTGATTCCTTGGCCGTCTCCACAAGTCTTTTTGTTCCTCCCTTGCCCCCTAAGCTCATCTATGATGTTCAGGTCAAGTACAAACCCTCTCTGCTAGACAATGTAAAATTTTGAAGGGTGTTTGAAAATGATGGGGAGCTTAGTAAATTCCTTCAGTTAGTGGATGAATTCTCTAACATACACATAGACCAGGAAAACCTTAACCTGGAGGAATCCAAGCAGCTCAAGTTAAAAGATAAAGTGACTGAGCACAATATTGTCCAATTGCCTAGCAACTACATACCCCGAGGTCTAGTACCGTTAGAAGAACTGTTTGATCACAATGACGTCCCTTTCAAACCGGCCAAAAAGGCCCTAGATCTTGCTATCGAAGAGCTAAACATAGGAAGCTAAAGCCATCCAAAACTGATAAATCTATCCACTGGGCTGACTGCTGAACAGAAATCTGAATATTGCAACTTGATAAAAGAGTTTGCCGATGTCTTTGCATGGGAGTATAGTGACCTAAAAACGTATGACACCAACATCATCCAGCACTGGATTCCTTTGGAGAAGGACACCATTGCTTTCAAACAGAAACTGAGACCCTTTAGCCCTCTTCTATTACTAGTGATTGAGAAAGAGATCCACAAACTCCTCAAAGCCAAGATCATAATCCCCATCAGGTATTCCAAGTGGATTGCAAATCTAGTAGTGGTGAGAAAGAAAAATGGAGAAATCAAGTTGTGTGTGGATTTTAGAAACCTGAACAAGTGTTCCAAAAAAGACAACTATCCACTGCCCAAGATGGAACATCTACTGCAGAGAGTCTCGGGGGCCATGGTCATGTCCTTCCTTGATGGTTTCTCTGGATACAACCAAGTTGTTGTGCACCCAGATGACCAAGAGAAGACTGCCTTTACCACTCCCTGGGGCACCTTCATGTATGCTAAAATGCCATTTGGGCTAATGAATGCTAGGGCTGCATTTCAGAGAGCTATGGATCTAGCTTTTGTAGGGATAAAAGATAAATTTGTGTTGATATATTTGGATGACTTAACAGTTTACTCTCACAGCCATCATGATCACTTGCAGCATTTAAGGAAGGTATTTCTGAAGTGCAGAAGTTACAAAATATCACTGAACCCCAAGAAGTCCCAGTTTGCACTCAATGAAGGAAAGCTCCTAGGCCATATAGTCTCAGCTGAAGGTGTAAAGATCAATTTGGTAAGAGTGGGGGAAATTCAATAGCTATCACTACTAAGGTCGAAAAGATACATTTAGTCCTTTTTAGGTAAGATAAACTTTGTGAGAAGGTTTATTCCAAATTTCTCTGAGTTGGTAAAGCACATAACAGCCATGTTAAAAAAGGATGTAGAAATCAAGTGGACCGACTAGGAAAGAAATTATTTTGAAGATATTAAGAAAGCCATCATGGAGGCCCCAACCCTGATTAGTCCCAACTACACCAAGGGTTTTTACATTTTCTCTTTTGCATCTTATAACACAGTGGCAGCTGTACTATTACAAAAGAATGATGAATTTCTTGACCATCCAATTGCTTTCTTCAGCAGAACCCTGAGAGATGTTGAGCTGAAGTATGACCCAATTGAGAAGCAGGCTTATGCTCTCATAAAATCTTTGAAGGACTTCAAAATCTATATTCTCCATGCAAAGGTCATTGCATATGTCCCTTCAGCTGCAGTGAAGGATGTTTTGACTTAGCCTGACATTGATGGGAAGAGAGCTAAGTGGATTTCCAAACTCATTGAGTTTGATGTAGAGGTGAAACCCACCAAGTTGGGAAAGGGATTAGGCCTGGCCAAACTCATGGCCAAAGAAAACTGTGAGCTGATGGGAATAAATTTCACATGTGTCGAATTAGCAAAGGTGCAGACTATGGTAGCAGCTGAAACATAAGTAAACCAAGATCAGAATGACAGTCCACCAGTAGCTGAGAACATATCTTCCTGTGAGTGGTACTCAAGTATCATTAAATTTTTGCTTAAATTAGAAGTTTCTCCTGATCTCACTTCTAACCAAGCACGAGCTCTTAAGTTGAAATCTGTTAAGTTTTGCATAATTGACAATTTGCTGTATCAGAAAGATCATTCTGGAATTTTGTTAAGATGTCCAGATAAAGAGGAAGCAGAGCAGGTCATGCATCACTTTCATTCCAGTACATGTGGAGGCCACCACTACTGGAAAACCACAGCCCACAAGATCTTAAAAGTGGGATACTATTGGCCAGCCCTCTTTGCTAATGTATGCACTTTTGTAAGGGCCTGTGACCAATGTCAAAGATTTGTAGGAAAGCAGCAGCTCAAATCCTTGCCCCTTAGGCCTGTTACAGTGAATGGGCCTTTTCAGCAATGGGATTTGGATTTCATAGGTGAAATAAATCCATCTTCCACTAGACAACATAAATGGATCTTAGTAGCCATTGACTACTTTACCAAATGGATAGAAGCAATACCCACCATAAATGCCACTCATCAAGTCATCATGAGATTCTTATATGAGAACATCTTCAGCAGGTTTGGTTGCTCGGTAAGGTTAGTAACTGATGATGCACAAGCCTTTAAGTCTGGAGCATTAGTTAAAATGTGTGAATCAATGGGTATTCAACTGGTGCACTCCACATCCTATTACCCACAAGGCAATGGCCTGGCTGAGTCATCCAACAAAAGCTTAGTCAGAATCATCAAGAAACTGCTAGAGACAAATTAGAAAAGCTGGGATTCAAAGCTTAAGTTTGCTTTATGGGCTGATAGGGTGACAGACAAGAGATCCATAGGGACCTCTCCATTCAATTTAGTCTATGGCACTGAGGCCATCTTCCCTATCCAGCTCACTCTTTCAGTGGCAAAGTTCTTTCAGGAAGAGGAAGATGAACCAAATGATATGATGAGAAGGATGATGGATTTGGTGGAGTTACAACAGACCAGGGAGCAAGTTGTAGAAAAATCAGAGGCTTATCAGCAGAGGATAAAGGGCATATTTGACAAAAGAGCAAAGGTATACAACTTCTAGGTCGAATATTGGGTCCTCAAATGGGATGCCGTCAGATAGGACAAGGGGAAACATGGAAAATTTGACTATTTATAAATTGGCCCTTTTGTTATAGACCATGTATATGAAAATAACACCTTCAAATTTCTGAATCTGGAAGGTGAAGAGGTATTCGATGGCCCATTAAATGGGCAGTTCCTAAAACTCTATTTTATTTGAGGCTCTGAGGCCTTGTGATTGTAAATTAGTAGATAGTAGGTTGTTTTGCTTTCAGGATAAGACTCCATGCCCAATGGAACAATAAAGAATAGTGTTAAGTTGCTTAGTTGCTTTTAGGGAAAGGCATTTTGGTCTGGGGTTCTTGGGACCTCACAGGGAGGTTCCAATCCCCGAGTAGGAGCCATATGTTATCTCCCAAACTAAAATGAATTTATTTTGATAGTATGAAGAATTTTGAATCATGCAATGAAGGATATGAAGATCACTAACAGTTTTGAAAGACTCTATTTTTCATGCAAATCTCACAAAGTTGTGACTTTGGTGGCTTGGGCGAGGATTAGAACATCTCATTAGCCACCGAAAGATGGAAGATAAATAACAGGTGGAAGACCCCTTCAGCAATCAAGCGTATTGCTAAACTTTTCACTGCCATCAGAGCGTTTTCTAAACAGCAATCGGACATTTTAAATACTACAGATTGGCAAGCTAGTTCCCAAAGGCGTCGAAACGACGGAGGAAAAATGGACAAGGCCTCCGATCAATCAATAGAAATCATCGGTGATCGGAAGGACTAAATACAAAGAATCGGTGAGTTAGTCCACTACGGCGCTGAAACGACGGAAGACTTACAGACTATGACTTCCGCGAGAAGAGGAAATTGTCGGTGATCGGAGAACTACAGACTAACCATCGACGAATTAGTCCTCTACGGAGCTGCAATGACGGAAGAAAAACCTACTGTGGGTTTCGAAGTGACAATAGAAGATCATTGGCAATCGGAAGACGTAAAGACTATAGATCGATGAGATAAAGCTAAAGAGTTTCCACAGTGTCGACGTCGGAAGACACTAGTCGTCGACGAAATAGTCCACTAGGGTGCCGAAACGGCGGGAAACCAACTGAATATGGGTTCTGCCACAACATAAAATTTCAGCGATCGGAGGATCAAGGGACTAACGTTGCGGAGTTTTAGTTCACTGCGGCACCACAACTATGGAGGAAAGATAGACTACGGGTTCCGCGATGTGATGAACATTTCGACGATCGGACAAGAATCATTCTGATAGTGCATAACAGAAAATCATCACCGATCATAATAACTAAAGACTATGTGGCAGAAATTGCAAACATTAATCTTCGGCACAATAGTCCACTAAGGAGCTGCAACTGTGGATAAGAGAATGATTAAAGGCTCCGATGGAAACTCCTACTCACCTCCGACAGCGATGAAAGTAGTTCAGGATTTGAAAACACTAAGGTATCAGCGAGATAGTCAGCTAAGGGGCCGAAACTGTGGAAAAAAAACAGACAAGGCTTCCAATCAATTGACAGAAAAGCATTCTGATAGCGCAACAAGGAGAAATCATCGGCGATTGGGAAAGCTGAGAACTACAAATTGGTGAATTTAAGACTAAACTCCTCCGCAGTGTCGGCAGCACAGAAGACTAAAGCTCCGATTCACACATCGTCAATTAACTTTCGGCAGGGTTAAATTTAGTTCCTTTTACCTCCGAAACTGCGGCAACGTTAAGATAAAGGTTTCGATGCATTATTTACTATGGCTCCTGATCACCAATGTGTTACTTATAAAGAACACCAATGCGCTGAGATTAGGAGCGCATATTGGATAAAAGAAGAAGCCGTTGCAACGCTGGTGATCTAAGGACCACCGACACTGCGGTAGCAAAGAGACTTGGGGCGCCCCTAAAAAAAAGGAAAAAGCCTCCAATCAGCGACCATGGCTATAAACGGTGAAAAAATAGAGACTTGGAGCGTCGAATCTGCAGCGACAAGATAAAGAAAAATCCAGCCAATTAAATGAGGAAAATCACTTCAGTAAACGCAGAGACATTGGCTATTGGTGGTAATTTCACAGCAAACCAGCAGTGGTGGTGATCAACTACCACTTCAGTCATTAAAAGATCGCCCAGTGAACTAGATCTTTGCATTGGATAAATAAACAGTTAGCAAGGGTTTGAAGCCCTATTCTGGAAAAACTATGACTTTCAATTATTTTTTATGTAAGCAGATCGGATTTTCAGGATCTGTAATTTTTGTAAGAGGCTATAAAGCCCATGATTTTTTTATTAATAAAGGTTTGACTTCGGGGATTTATAAGCCCATCCTATTAGCAAGCGTCTCATCTGGTTTATTCCTAATACGAGCTCTTTTGTTGTGATTTGTTCAGCCATCTTCTTTATCATTACTGTACTTAAGCCTAAATGTGCATTTAGGTGATTTCAAGTTGATTAAAAGCCAATAGCTGTCATCCTATTGGTAAGTTTATGCGATTTGATTGATAAGTACCATCCTTGTCAGGTTTTAGCCATTTGTATGCATGTATTATGTGTGTAAGTCTGCTAGCTTGGTGAGTTCTCCATTCTTGCACCTTTTTGTCAAACTACTGAACAAGTTGTAACTAAAAGCCTTGTGATTGAGTGAGCTTCATGCATGTCTTGAGAGTGGGAGGTTATATAGGTTATCCGGCTTGATCCATATCAAAAACCCAAAAAATAGTTTAAGTTACCATGTATCCTTGAACAACAACCTAGAGGAGTTTCCTGGAGTGATAACAAGTTTCTTATGTAGTAATCAATGTTATCCTTTTATTACATTATGATTTGATGGCTAGTTTGTTTCTTATTGCATATCTAGTTATTTTATGTAGTTCGGTCTATACATGCTGAAATCTTATACTTTTGGGGGCTGATGTGGAAGTCGAAGATTTTCTTCTTCTAGACGAGTCATGGAAGGGGGTGGTGATTCATCCAACACATCCACTAGATCCTCCTGATGAGAACTTTGTCATTCAATTTATTTTTTTTGGAGGGGGAGCAACGACACATTGGACACTTTTGAGGCTACCAACAGTGCTGGTCTTCTTTGTTCATCGAAGTTTTTTCGATATGTAGTTTAGTGGTTACTTTACTTATAGTTTCCTCAATCATAATAACATCATCGTACTCTCCCAATCCTTCCAAGTATTCTTCGATTGTGGATGACAATGATTTATTGTTCTTCTTAAACTATTGTTAGTGGCTTTACCTTTAACATTTTGCTAAAATGTGAGCAGTTGCTCAATGACTTGGTCGATCTTCGCCTTTAGATATGGCTCATTTAAGTTTGTTTCAAGTCCTTCTTTGATTAGGGTTTCTTCTTCACCATATTTGGTCATTTCTCTGGTCAACTTAGTGACTAGTTCCTTCCTTTGGTTGGACGATGGAGTAATTGTTAAGGGGTTCTCTCCATGTTTGTCATATAGATCAAATGTGGCAATGTATAGTGAAGTTTCATATTGTTTACATTAGGTTACTAATAACACATTATAACATATATTTAGTATGAGAACTAACATACATAAAGAGAGTAACAAGGAATAAGAGTAATGGTCACACCGACATAAGTTCTTCTATTATTAATAGGCCATAATGTACAAAAGAGGGATATATCATTTCTCTCTCATCTGGCTCAACAACCTATATATATGGATCATACAATCAGTTATACTAGTGCAATTGTATAATTTATGCTAATTAGCCTTACTTACTCGACTAGACTGGGCTTACTAGTTGGTGGTTGGTCAGGAAGACCCAGTTGAATCATCAATTAGTCTCCTCCAACAATTTTCTTTCATGTAGAAAACTATGTGTGTTATTGTAAAGACTATTTGTTCCTACATAAGAATATGTAGTTTACAGTTTTGCTCGATTTTGGCAAGTAGCTTTGTTTCATTTTCTTGTTACAATTTCAAAAGGGTTATTTATTTCTCATGCTAGAGTTGGGATGTTATTTGCTTAGTGAAAACTCAAACATTACATCTTTGTATATTTGCAAAACAATAGTTACTCTATTTCTAGTTCCTGAACATTTTGAGAAATAGTAAGAGAGATGTTATTCCTTGTAAGGATCCCATTAGGGCATAAATAATATTAGCAAAACACAAGCCAATTTAGGCAAATAGAAAACCACACAAAACAAAAAGATAGTTGTCAAAGCACATTTACTTCTCATTAACTAATGTACATACATATATGAGAAGTGACCGTTGGTTTCATATTCCAAGTGGCCTCTTGGACTCCTAGGTGACTCTTGGTCTCCCTTGTGACTGATCATTTCCTTTTCTCATGAAAATGAATAATAATAATAATAATAATAATAATAATAATACAATACGAGAAAATGATAACGCAAAGTATTATATTCCCAATAATTCTGCCCTTAATATGAGGGGTGCATATGAGTCCAAGAAAAAGAAGAGAGTTGAAAAAAGGATCGACAAACCACTATGCCAAGCAAGTTATCAGAAACTTGCACCATCTTCTACTAAACTACAAGATCTCTCTGAAGGGGTGGTTTTGGCTTACCACCAACCAAAATGGATAGCAGAGGCTAATATCTTCTACTATGTGGGCAATTTGATGATGACCACAAACTCTTGAACTTGGCATGGAGGATCAGGGGTTCTGTCTCGAACTTGGCATGAATTCTCATAGGTTCTTTAATAGAAGCAACATGAGGTTGAAGTAGGCTGAATTATTTTACGAGTTTAGTTTGACCACTAACCAACTGGAGAGATAAAATAGGAAGTGAACAACTGCATCTTGCTAAGCATTTCCAGCTTGACAATCTTTTACCAAGTAGGTGGCTAGAAACTTGCATTAATTCTGCTACATGAAGGTGCTCTTGATACTGGTGGTTTTAGGATGACCACCAACTCTGGAGTTTAGTCGAACATAGCTCTTCACACGCTTGCTTGTTACCGATGGTATTCATTTACCCCCTATCAGGAACAATGCAAGAAGAGGAGAGTATCAAGGTATCACAACTAGACACAAAACACATGGGAACCCTTGAAATGGTTCCCTTATATCAATGTGGTTATATCATTAAATATGGACTTGAATCTATTTGTGGCACAAGCTCACTTGCTTTCGCATACTAGAAGAAGGCCACGGTTTCTAGTTATCAAAAGAAGAATGAAACTTGAAGCTGACATAATGTTCCTCCAGTCAACTAATTGTAGATTATGTCGACCTCATAGGTCGTGTCGGTTGGTTGAACCGCTAGGTAGTTATGTAACCGTTTGTAAATCATATATATATATAGGTTGTAGAACCGGATAGAAACTTGGTTCGGTTTTGTTGTATGAACCCACATGTGTTGTTGAGTAATATAAGTATTGTTATTATGTCTTCTATTCCTTATCTCTTGTTTTGTTATTGTTATATGAACATGTATATGTATCATTGGTAACCTTGCAATCTAAGTGATTACAACATTGGTTTGGTTGTCAGTGGTACATGTATTGGATGAAAATGAATATGACCAGATGATATCAGAGCAGGAGATAAAGGAGTGGTGGGAGTGTAAAATAGCGAATTACCTGCAAGATTAGGCCAGAAGAAATAAGCTGACTATTTCTTAAGCAAAGGAGAAGTTCTTCTCTAAAACGCATGAGAAGTTTGTCGAGTCCATCCCTTCTGCAATGAAAATTCTCTTAGATGATAAATCTGGAAGATGAGAAGGAACAACAACTACGCCAAAAATTGAAACGAGGAGGCTGCACAAATTTGTCGAAGTGGTTCAAGAGAATTGTAAACGAATTCTGTGAGGACCAAGCTGTCGAAGAAAGAGTCTCTGTTGATAACATTAAGGATATATTCTATAACAAACTCATTGAACAATTTATTTGTTCACTACCGACACTTCTATTCCAATTTCTGATCGACAAGAGGGTTGCACACATTGTCGAACCTCATCCTCTATTGATAACACCACTAAGTAACAAGAACTGGGTAGAGATGCAAAGAGACTGGGAGAAGTTTGTTCAAGAGAGAGAGAGTGGGACAAGTTTGTTCAATAGAGAGAGTGGGAGTACTTCCTTTGCAAATAATTAGTTTCACCCACGCTTTTTAAAACCTTTCGGGTCGATAGTGGGGGGGTAGCTGACCATGTTTTGAGTAAAGTAGTGAAATAACTATCGACCAATGAAGAAAACACCAGGGCTAGTGATGAAAAGTCGAGACAAAATAGAAAAAATAGAATGGTCACGCACGAAAGCACTCCATATATACAGAAGATTGAACAGGAGAAAAGAAGAAAGAGGAGGGAAGAAATAACGGAGTATGTTGCTATTCTCCAACAAGAAAGAAAAAGTGAATATGGTGATAGAATTAGAAGGAAATATGCTAGAGTCGGGTCATGACCAACAAGGAGAGGGCATCGATGAAGAAATGTCAATTATGGAAGAAGACTTCTAGATAGAGCGTGGTAGAGATCTCCAAGTACACATGCCTCAGAATATAACTCCACATTATCTATTAAATCTGATTCAGAGTGCCCAAGTGTAGGATATTGTTTAAGAAGATCTAGGACTACGAGTTGGTCTGTTAATTCATCGACTATGGGAAGGGGATTGCATTACTTTTCAGCCCTATTATTCTAACCGTAGTATTCATCTGCTTTACTCAGAACATGGAGGAGTGCCCCCCATCCAATTCCAGCTTCAGAACACTCACCAGATCAGTCGGTATCACCAACAAGATGGATAACCCAACTTGAACAAAATTTTACCTGGGTAACCAAAACATGAGTCGACATAAACTGACTTCTAGTTGAGGGTGAACCGACTGTTACAAAAAACACTACCAAAAAAAACATAAGTTCTGTTGAAAATAGTTGTGAAGAAAACGCAGTTATAGGGAGGAACCCACCACTACCACCATGAAATCCACCGACTGAAGGAGATGAACACACTGAAGATATGGCACACATGACTGACTCTATGAGGGAGATGAAGATCCAAACGACACTGGTTTGTATGCGAGTTGATAGGGGAGGTAAATGTCATCACCAGTGAATATCGCCAAATGACGCAGTTTGCAGGTGCTCTTCACAAATGAGCAGTTACTTGGTACATGACTTACATTGAGAAAATGCCAAACGCGTTGAAAATTTAACTAAAGCAACAATTTATGTCATTCTTTAAAATGCCCGATGCAAAGTATATTGCAACAAAGAAGCTAAAGACCACAACTCAGAAACCAATATGACAAAATATTTAAGGATTTATTGAGCCGTACGGAGTATAATATTGACGAACAATTACTAATCCAATGGTTTGTATCTGGACTACTACAAAAGATTAGAATGCACATCCATCTAGAAAACTTCAACACATATGAAGATGCGCTTACCAAAGCGGTGCAGATTGTAATGGACGAAGATTATCTGGTAAATACCATCGATCAACATATTGAGGAGCAACTTGAGAACATGAAAAAATCAATACGTGAAATGAGCCTCTATGGAAATGACATTTGGTGTACTATATGTTTAACGACTGGTCATACAAAATATTTATGTTGGAAAGAAGAGCGTTGACAAGATATCAGGTTCATTCAATCTAAATGCTTTTGCGATATATGCTAGGAGCATGATTCACATGCAACGAAAGATTGCACGTATAACATGAAGAATAATCAAGCTCGCTGGTGCACAATTTGCGAAGTGAAAATCCATTCAACAACATAATGTCAATTAAATTTAAAAAATCAATAGAATTACCAAGCTTTCTATCAGACTAATGCTGTCAATCAAAACAACAACACTGATAAAAATAATGGCAACAACGACCAAAACGACAAAAATAAATTTCAAAGATTTGATGGCTGGAGATATGTCCGCCAGAACGACAACTTTAACAGAAGAGGAGGATATCAAGGTCGGGGGAGATATTTTGGGAATCGGGAAAACCAACCGCATCGACCCATCCAATTTTATACATGCTTAAATGAGGGACATCGACATGCTGAAGGTCCATATAAGGACCAGACCGATTTGAAATTTTGTACAAATTATGACGTAGATGATCACTCTTTAGAGGATTGTCCTACTATGCTCGAAAAAATAAATAAATAAAGAACATTAATGTATTGTCTTCTCTTCAAAAATATGATATTGTTAAAACCAAAAATTTACAAATTGTAACACGACAAGGTACAAAAATCGACAATGATAATCCACGAATTAGTAAGACAAAAAGCAAAGAAGATGATCCTAACCCTTGCGAACAAAAATGTCTATATAACGATGCATCAGTAAAGTTCCAAGAATTAGCAACACACGAAGAACACGGTGATTCTCGACAAAAGGTCATTAATGAACTAATTACAATAATAAATAAAGATGAATCAGTTGCAAAGTTAATAGATCTGATGTCCACCCTTAAAAATACATCTGAGGAAGATAGACTACCTAAAAATATATGTACCCTTAATCAGAAAGACAAAAATGATGCTGACCCATTAGTCAACTTAGAAATTGAAGGCTACCACATCCGACAAGCCGATATCGACTTCAGATCGCAGGTAAACAATGACAAGAGACACATGGGAACAACTTGGAAAACCCCTATTAAATGATTCTGGTATAGAACCTATCGGAGTTTGGAAAAATGTCGACACGACTATTAAAGGTATTTCGACCAAAGTCAACTTCGAAATCATTAACCCTAAGGAAGGATCCAACTCCTTCCTGTAACACCCCGGTTTTGACCCCGTTTGCATTAAAATGTATATGATGTATATATTGTAATTAATCGTGGTGTGGAGCTAAAGGAAAAATCCCCACCATCGATTTAGTTGTTTTATGTTCCTGTGATTAAAATTGTTGCCGATGGTATATCGTGATATACGACACATTATAATTTTGGAATCATGTAAATATGCATTTTAATTAAAATAAACCCCAACCAGCTATGTCAATGCAACCATGATGAAAAGGGCATGATTTTCCTAAGGATAAGGAGGGGGAATTATTAAACCTTGGGACAATGGGGAAAAGCCAAGTGTCAGCTGTTAAACCCATTTAGTTGTCACCCACCCTTTTGAATTACTCACCTTTCCTTGTCTCAATCAGTCAACTACCAAATTAAAAGCCTTTGATGTTAGTTGGGCAGTGGTGTGTGGTAGGACTGTCAGTGCTTTCCCACACGAACACTCCACCAGCAGACTCATTCACCCTCATGTGGGCATTCTTCCATTTTATGACTATTCTCATGCAGAGACAGGGTTCTTCTCCTCACACATAGGTTTTGGCATTTTACTCATGCAAAGAACTGGGAGACCTACCTCACGTGCGCGAATTTGCTGTGTGTGAATTTCGTGGTTGGGGATTTTGTTGTGTGTATTTCTCTTCATTGTGGGTCTGACCGTGTGAATTCACCTCCACGTGGGTTGTTTTTCTTTCCTCACAAAGCTGAGAAATCGATTGCTACTGGTTTCCCCACAAAATTGGTTTGCTGTGGATTCCTATTGAGTCGTTTTGGCCACGATAGGGCCAAGAACAACTCAAGAATCGAATTTCCCAATCAGAGCTGTGTATTACCCAAATTGTCACCTCAGTTTTGTTCTGTGGTGTTTTTTTTTCTTCCCTAGAGCTGTGAATTGCTTGTTTTGCTGTGTGTATGCAGTGGTTGGTCTTTGGACTGTATTGGAGTGGGAATGAAGGCTTGGTATGCTTGATAAACCTGGTGTGTTTGGGAGCCTCATAGGCAGAGCTAGAGGGCTGGCTTTCTTCTCCACAACCCCTGAATAGCACTGGAAGGGAAGTCAGGGCTTGAGGGACTATATAGCAGAGAAGGGACTGATTCCTTGTGTTGGGTTTGTGTGGGTGTCCTAGAAGTCAGGCTAGTTCTAGTGCAAGTGTCCTTAGCTCTTCAGTGAGCCCACCAGCTTAGTAGTTAGCTTTTCCCAGCTCCCTGATGGCCTGATAAACCCAACTACATTGGCTTGGTTATGTAATTTTATGTATCTTTGGCTATGTGTGAGCTTGATTAGTCCCTTATTCCTTGGGGAATCATGCCCAGCTCAGGGGTGGCCGTGTTGTTGAGAGATTAAGAAGCACACTTGCCTATGGTTGGGTGGAACGTTGCAGTGATGTAGCTGGTTACAAGACGAATTATTCATAAGATAAGTATTATCTTATGTTCAATCTCTGCAATTGTATTTGATGTTTAATGAATTACAATGAACATGTTAAATGCTTGAACACATTGTTTTGCTTCCGCTGTATGGTAATAATGTATGCATGTTTTACTTCAATGCATTTAAATTTTTATGTGTATGTTTATGGGGCTAGTTGCCCGAATAGATAATGTTATGGTAGCATTCTCTTTGCCAGTTGGAGGGTTAGGGATGTTACAGTGTGGTATCAGAGCACACGTTGCAACATGGGCCTCAATGGGCCATGAAGAAGCAGTGATAGAGGCAGGTTACCCTCTGCCCAACAGAGGAAAACTGAGAAAATCAGGAAGATTTAAGGAAAATTTCAAAAAAATTCTAAGTATGAAAAATATCGGATGGCTTAGAAGGTAGCCCATCTGATACGTCAGATGACTTAGGCTGAAGCCCATCCTATACGTCGAAGGACTTAAGCTGAGTCCATCCGGTAAAGGAACCCGACGGAAAGAAATTTTCAAAAATTGTCCAAGTTCAAAACTTGCTGAAGGTCTCGGCTGGGAGGAGCCAATACATTGGATAACAACCCAATACCCAGCCGACAAGGAAAATGAAGAGGATTTTTTTTTTGAAAATTTTCTAAGTATCGAAATTGTCTAAAGACATTTGCTGAAGCCAGTCGATATGTCGGATCAGTTAGCCGAAGGGCTTCCGATGACGTTGGAGGAGAAAATATGAAGGGAGTCGAGGCTCTCGGCTGCGAGGAGTCGAATCTCACGGCTGGGAGGACCCGAAGCTCTCGGCCAGGCGAAGCTAAGGTGTCGGCAAGGCTCGCCAGAAGGGAGCCGACACGACAGCAGAAAGGAGAAGTTGAGAAGAAAGAAAAAGAAAAATTCAGAAATTTTTCTAAGTCCAGGAAATATCGGAAAAAGTTTTTCGATGTCTCTCGGGAGAAGCTCTCCAAGGCATCTTGGAAGACATTCGCTGAAGCGAAACTAAAGTGTCGGCAAGGCTCCCTGGAAGGAAGCCGACGTGGCGGCGGAAAGAGGAAGAAGTAAAGAAAAATTCAATATTTTTTCTAAGTATAAGAAATCTTGGAAATTTTTTTCCAATGGCTCTCGGGTGAAGCCCTCCGAGGCATCTCGGAAAAGAAAAGAAGATCGATCGGAGGCACCGGAAAAGAGTAGAGGATCGATCAATCAGAGTATCGGAAGATAGAGGAATATCGGTTCGAGGTGTCGAAAAAAAATAGAGGATCAGTCAGCCGATTAGCATCGGAAGATAGATGAATATGGATCTAATAAGGCGTTGGAAGCGTTGTCAACTAGTGATCCGATACATCGGATAGCTAGTTGGGAAGGGATCCGATATGACAATTTTTTGTTTGTTTGAGTTTTCAGCAGATTTCCGCAGTTTTTCAGTGGATTTACAGGGCCGAAAAGGATAGTTGTTCTTGTAAAAAAAAAAGCCCATTTGAAATTGTTAATATGAGGTTTCCCAGTCAAGGTAAGTGATTTATGATTGATATGAATGATATATAGCTAATAGTTGTGTTACTGACACATTTTGCAGAATCATAGTCACCTTCAAGGGTAGTATTCCAGGTAGTGTGGTTTTGTAAAGTAAGTTGTGGTTCAGCCATGAGAACCCATGACAGATATGATGCTCGGGATTCCTACAAGCGTTCGTGAGATTCCATGGGAGAAAATGTCTGAGTTGGAAATGATGACATAGATTCTAATGGAAGGAGATTCCAAGAGACACCGCCAGATATTGTAGCCACCATGAGAAGCTTGATTAAAGCTCAAGAGAGCAACATCAGTTGAATGCTGCTATGTTGCAGAGTTTGACAGAC
The DNA here is from genome assembly GCA_001517045.1 of Pseudotsuga menziesii. Taxonomy (NCBI): domain Eukaryota; kingdom Viridiplantae; phylum Streptophyta; class Pinopsida; order Pinales; family Pinaceae; genus Pseudotsuga; species Pseudotsuga menziesii. The sequence goes on from LPNX010509407.1 coordinate 161,917, forward strand.
TTGTAAAGAAAGATAGACTCTGGACAGGGTACGGTAAAACCAGAAGGCAGTAGGAGCAGTACCATGAGAAGAAGAAGGACTTCTAGTGGAGCATCTGACTCCGAAGAATCCAGCGGGGATTCAAGCTCTTCTTCTCGCAAGGGAAAGAGAAAGAGGCACCATAGGGATCGCTCTTGGGATGAATTTAAGAAGGCTAAACCTACTACATTTGACGATGAGGTAAAGACTGGACAAGAGGCTGAAGCTTGGCTTCTTGGGATAGTGTTGGGATAAAGAAGTACTTCCAAGTTCAGGATTATTCGGGAAACATGAAGGAAAGGGTTTCCATATTCAATCTGAATGGAATGGCACCCATTTGGTGGGAGCACTTCAAGCAAGTAAAGAGGATCAGTGAAAGGAGACTTAAGTAGAAATAGTTCAAGAAGTATTTCAAGCAAAAGTACCTCTCTGATAGGTATTATGATGACAAAATTAAGGAGTTCCATGAGCTGAGATTGGGACAGCAAACCATGGAAGAGTATGCAAATAAGTTCTTAGAGTTGTTAAGGTATGTCAGGTACATCAAAGATGAAAAAGTGAAGATCTAGTGTTTCCTGAGTGGATTTCCTTAGTCTTACAAAGATAGAATTGAGTTTTATGAACCTAGAACTCTTGAAGGAACAATAAGGAAGGCTAAGTATTACTATGAGCAAAGCAATGAAAAACCTGATTACCATAAGACATGGAAGGACAAAGACGAATGAGATGTTTGACCAAAGGAAGAAAGGTTTCAAACCTTCTAACTTCAGGAATCAGCAGAAGCAACCTTTATAAGCTGAGAAGCAGCCAGCCAAAGTGACCGGAGAAAGGCCTAAAGATCCATAGCAGGACAAAGGACCACTCCAATGTTGGAAATGTGGAGGACCCCACATGTGCAGAAATTGTCCACTTGAGAATGAGAGTACAAGGCCAGCTTACAACATTCAAGAAGTAGAAACAGTGGGTCAAGTAGTAAGGTCCGTCCCTAGGATTTATGCAGCACTGGAGGACCAATAGGCAGATCACCAGTCAACTGTGGTTGAAGTTGCAGGTAAGATTGTTGAGCAATCTGTTTCTATTTTGATTGACCCTGGTTCTACTCACAGTTGCATTACTCCTAGAGTAGTGGAGATTTGTGCTTTTAAGAAAGTAAAGCATAGAAAATATTGGTTAGTTCAGCTAGCCACTGGAACTAAGAGAAAGGTTAGTGAAGTGGTAGAGAAATGTCCATTGGTCATGAACGGGTTGGTCACTTGTGTAGATCTGAATGTTCTACCACTTGGTTCCTATGATGTTCTCATTGGAATGGATTGGTTAGAAGCTCACAGGGTAAAGCTTGACTATTACAATAAGACTTTCGAATGCATGGATGAAGAAGGGAGCTCAGTAGTGGTAAAAGGTATTCCAAAGGTGATTTTAGTAAGGTAGGTTTCATAAATGCAGTTGAAGAAGTTATGTAGGAAATGTTGCCAGTTGTATGCAACTCATATTTTGGAGGCAACAAAGAATGAAACTCCTAGGTTGGAGGACTTTCATGTGTTGCAGGAATTCAGGGATGTGTTTCCTGATGAGATTCCAGGGCTTCCTCCAAAGAGGGACATTGATTTCACAATTGAACTTATGCTAGGAGCAACACCAGTGTCCAAGACACCCTACAGAATGAGTACACCAGAGATGCTAGAGTTGAAGATGCAGCTACAGGAGTTGTTGGAGAAGAAGTATATCATGTCGAGTGTGCCTTCGTGGGGAGCACCAGTTCTGTTTGTAAAGAAGAAAGATGGTACACTTAGGTTGTGTATTGATTACAGACAGTTGAACAAAGTTACTGTGAAGAATAAATATCCTTTTCCTAGGATTGATGACCTCTTTGATCAAATGAGGGGAGCAAGGGTATTTTCCAAGATTGACTTGAGGTCTGGTTACCATCAGGTGAGAATAAAGGATGAAGACATTCATAAGACAACCTTTAGAACACGGTATGGACATTATGAGTTTGTAGTGGTACCATTTGGTCTCACAAATGCACTAGCTACATTTATGTGCCTTATGAACAGTGTCTTCAACAGGTATTTGGATAAGTTTGTTCTTGTTTTCCTTGATGACATTCTTATTTATTCTAAGAATGAGGAAGAGCATGAAGAGCATTTGAGATTGACATTGTGATTTCTTAGGGAGCATCAGCTATATGCAAAGCTGAGCAAGTGTGACTTCTATAGATATAGAATTCAATATGTGGGTCACATTATCTCAGAAGAGGGTATATCTGTGGACCCTGAAAATATTGAAGCCATTATGAATTGGCCTACTCCAAGAAATGTGAGAGATGTAAGATATTTTATGGGACTTGCAGGATACTACTGGAGATTCATTGAAGGATTCTCCAAAGTTGTACATGCCACCACTTCTTTGCAAATGAAGGGGATAAAGTTTGAATGGATATCTAGGTGTGAAGAAAGCTTCCAGTAGTTGAAAAATATTCTCACCAATGCACCAGTATTGAAAGTTGCAGACCTAGAGAAAGATTTTGTGGTGTGTACCGATGCATGCAGACAAGGGCTTGGAGGAGTCCTTATGCAAGATAACCACGTGATATGTTACGAGTCAAGAAAGCTGAAGGAGCATGAGAAGAACTATGCCACTCATGATCTAGAGCTTGCAGCCATAGTACATGCTCTCAAGATGTGGAGGCATTACTTGATGGGTAGAAGATTTGAACTAAGGACAGACCATTGTGGTCTGAAGTATTTATTTGATCAGCCTACTTTGAATGCTAGGAAAGCGAGATGGCTGGAGTTTTTATGTGAGTTTGATTTTGAAATCAAGCACATAAAGGGAAAAGAGAACAAGGTAGCTGACGCACTCAGCAGGAAGGTGCAGGAAATGCATGTGGCATCTCTTAGTATTTTCCAATCTGATTTGAGGTAGCAGATTGTTAATCATATTGCTGGAGATGAATTGTATGAGCAAGTAAAAGACAAATTGTAGCAACAAGGTCTTGAGAAGAGGTATGAGGGATATAGATTGGAAGAAGATGGAATTCTTACTTATAAAGGCAGAATTTATATTTCAAATGTAGCGGAGTTGAGGAGAGTTGTTATGGATGAAATCCATCAAGCTCCATATTCTGGTCACCCAGGATATCAGAAGACAATTGTTATAGCCAAAAAGTAGTACTTTTGGCCAGGAATGAAAAAGGACATGGCTGAATACATTTCAAGGTGCATGAAATGTCAGTAGGTAAAGGTTGAGCATCAAAGCCCAGCAGGTTTGTTGCAGCCTTTGCCAGTTCCAGAATGGAAATGGGAAGTTATTTCCATGGATTTTATTATAGGATTGCCAATGACTTAGAGACAACATGATTCCATCATGGTTGTGATGGACAAGTTGACAAAAGCAGCACATTTTATACCAGTTAAGTCTACGCATAAGACTGATGACATTGCAAAGATCTTCATGAAAGAGATTTTCAAATTGCATGGATTGCCTAAGGCAATAGTCTCTAACAGAGATGTCAAGTTCACTTCCAACTTTTGGAAGGGGTTGTTTGCAGATTTGGGTACAAAGTTTAACTTCAGCACGGCCTACCATCCTCAAACTGATGGTCAGACAGAGAGAGTCAATCAGGTGCTTGAAGACATGATTCACATGTATGTGATGGACAAACCAACCAAGTGGGAAGATTACTTACACTTGGTAGAGTTTGCTTATAACAATGGACAACAAGCATCCTTGGGGATGAGTCTGTATGAAGCTTTGTATGGCAGAAGGTGTAGGACACCAGTGACTTGGGATAATCCAGTGAACAGGGTTGTTCTTGGTTTAGAATTGCCAAGGAGATGGAGCAAGAGATGGTATAGAATTGCCAAGGAGATCGTATCCTTATCCTTATTCTGCATAGCTCAGGACAGACAAAAAAGCTATGCAGATAAGGATAGGGTGAACAGGGAGTTCTGTGTAGGGGATCATTTTTACCTCAGAGTGAGGGAAAAGAAGAGTTCCTTGAAGCTGGGAAGTTGTGCCAAGTTGTCACCAAGATATTGTGGGCCATTTGAAGTGCTTGAAAGAATAGGGCCAGTTGCATATAGACTCGCATTGCCTGCTAGCACTAGAGCTCATAATGTTTTTCATGTTTATTTGCTTAAGAAATATGTACATGATCCTAACCATGTGATAAATTGGGATGTGATTTAGGTGGAACCCGAGGGAGAGTTCCAAATTGAGCCAATGTGCATCCTCGACAGGAAGGTCACAATGCTCCAGAACCGAGCCATAGGGCAGGTAAAGGTGCAATGGGAGCACTACAGTTTTGAAGAGGCTACATGGGAGCTAGAGGATGCCATGCGGTTGGCACATCCATTTTTGTTCAGAGTCTGCAGAACACTGAGGCGATACCAGTGTAGCTTTTTGTTCAATTTTGTAAAGCACTGAGGACAGTGCTATTGAAGTGGGAGGGGAATGTAACACCCTGGTTTTGACCCCGTTTGCATTAAAATGTATATGATGTATATATTGTAATTAATCATGGTGTGGAGCTAAAGGAGAAAGCCCCACCATCGATTTAGTTGTTTTATGTTCGAGCGATTAAAATCATTGCCGATGGTATATCGTGATATCCAGCACATATAATTTTGGCATCATGTAAATATGCATTTTAATTAAAATAAACCCCAACTAGTTATGCCAATGCAACCATAATGAAAAGGGCATGATTTTCCTAAGGATAAGGAGGGGGAATTATTAAACCTTGGGCCAATGGGGAAAAGCCAAGTGTCAGCTATTAAACCCATTTAGTTGTCACCCACCCTTTTAACTTACTCACCTTTCCTTGTCTCAATCAGTCAACTACCAAATTAAAAGCCTCTGATGTTAGTTGGGCAGTTATTACTGGGCAATGGTGTGTGGCAGGACTGTCAGTCCTTGCCCACACGGACACTCCACCAGCAGACTCATTCACCCTCACGTGAGCATTCTTCCATTTTTTTCCTATTCTCACGCAGAGACGGGGTTCTTCTCTTCACGCACAGGTTTTGGCATTTTACTCACACAGAGAGCTGGGAGGGCGGCCTCACGTGCACGAATTTCATGGTTGGGGATTTTGTTGTGTGAATTTCTCTTCATTGTGGGTCTGACCGTGTGAATTCACCTCCACGTGGGTTGTTTTTCTTTCCTCACACAGCTGAGAAATTGATTGTTGCTGGTTTCCCCACGAAATTGGGTTGTTGTGGATTCCTATTGAGTTGTTTTGGCCACGATAGGGCCAAGAACGACTCAGGAATCGAATTTCCGAGTTAGAACTATGTATTACCCAAATTGTCACCTCGGTTTTGTTTTGTGGTGTTTTTTTTCTTCCCCAGGGATGTGAATTGCTTGTTTTGCTGTGTGTATGCAGTGGTTGGTCTTTGGACTATATTGGAGTGGGAATGAAGGATTGGTATGCTTGATAAACCTGGTGTGTTTGGGAGCCTCATAGACAGAGCTAGAGGGTTGGCTTTCTTCTCCACAACCCCTGAATAACACTGGAAGGGAAGTCAGGGCCTGAGGGATTGTGTAGCAGAGAAGGGACTAATTCCTTGTGTTGGGTTTGTGTGGGTGTCCTAGAATTTAGGCTAGTTCTATTGCAGGTGTCCTTAGCTCTTCAATGAGCCCACCATCTTAGCAGTCAGCTTTTCTCAGCTCCTTGATGGCCTGATAAACCCAACTATGTTGGTTTGGCTATGTATTGTTGTATATCTTTGGCTATGTGTGAGCCTTCTTAGTCCCTTATTCCTTGGGGAATCATGCCCAGCTCGGGGGTGGCCGTGTTGCTGAGAGATTAAGGAGCACACTGGCCTATGGTTGGGTGGAATGTTACAGCGATGTAGCTGGTTGCGGGACAAATTCTTCATAAGATAAGTATTCTCTTGTGTTCAATCTCTGCAATTGTATTAGATGTTTAATGAATTACAATGAACATGTTAAATGCTTGAACGCATTGTTTTGCTTCTGCTGTATGGTAATGATGTATGCATGTTTTACTTCAATGAATTTCAATTTTTATGTGTATCTTCATGGGGCTAGTTTCCCGGATAGATAATGTTATGGTAGCGTCCTCTTCACTGGTACGAGGGTTGGGTATGTTACACTTCCCAGCTCTAGTAGGTCGACGATGGGGATGAAAAATGAAGGGATCTATATCACTAGATAAAGAGAGAATTGAATTGAAAGTCAATGGGTAGAAAGGCATAGTTCCAATTCATCCATCCCAGGGAGAGACTTGGAAATAACCTATGGGCGATGATGTCGATGTTCGACAGCTATATCAAATACAAAACAACAAAGACTATACCGAACTGAACACATATGGATAACTCCATCTTGGGAATACTGATTTTCTTAGATATAACTCGGACATTGAACTATATGATTGGGAATTAGAAAATTACAAGTTACAAGCACAAGAATGCTAGATTATCTAAGCTATTCCTAAAAAGAAAACCCGACAGTGCTTTTCTGTGACCACAATGCCAAAAATATTTGAGCGAAAAATATGAGCATACCCAACGTTAACACCAATAAGAAGTGAATCATCTACTCGACCTCCATTAAGATACAAAGAACGAGAATCACCATCATTCCAGTAAAGCAAGTTTATAAAAACATAGGAGAACAAGGATGACTTCAAAGTGTGATCGAAACATTTACAGTTCAAGCTGCTCGATGGTGGGATACACACCATTCGATATTACAGACTAGGACAACAACATCTAGGTATTTCATTGAACGATTTGGAGGAAATAAATTAGTATCACAAGAAAATATTATGACCTTTACACAAGGGAAAGACCCCGGAAAATATATTCATACATTGGAAAAAGAATGGAGAAGGTTAGGTTATAAAGATGAATGAATATGGACTCACATGTTTCCAAATACATTAGATGAACTGGCAAATAAATGGTATAAAATGGAAGAAGCACAAGGAGAAACATTCACATGGAATGGACTTAAGAAAATTTTTCTTAACGATTTCAAATTTTTACTTCGAGATGAATCATTGGTTGAAGCATCTAAGCAAATAAAAAATTTCCTATAGCCAACTGAAAATAAAAAAGCAATTGAAACTCAACATCACAGATAGAATGCTACATGCTATAATATTTGGTCAGAAGAAATACATCAATCGACAAGACTTCGACTCGAAACAAAAAACACCACAGCGAAAATCTTTAAGTGGAAAGTTAACCATCCAGAAACTTCAAAACCAGTCTGAACAATATTTAAAATTCAAACATCAGAAAAAGAAGACCCTGAAAGAATGACAACAGAAGAGTTTCCACCGACGTTCTCACAGTTCAAAGAAAGTAGTCGACATATCAAGGAAAGTAAAGCTCCATCATGGATGGACGTAAAAGTGAAGATAAAAGAAGTCGATATATCTAACGATGACAGGCCTAAAATTGAAAAGATTGGCGACTACTGGAATGAGGAACAAACGACATAAATAGCCAACTTATTAAAAGAATTTTAGGATGTTTTTGCTCGGGTTTATAAAGATTTAAAAGGACTTGTTCAAGAAATGGGAGAAATGAAAATCGACATAAAACCCAATGCAAAACCAGTAAAGAAATGACCATATAAACTCGTGTATAAATATAAACAAATAGTAAAGAAAGAAATTAACAACATATTAGCTATTGTAATTATTTACCCCATCGACCAGTCATAATGGGCAAGCCCAATGGTAGTTCAACTGAAGAAACATGATCCGACATGACTCAAGATCTGTGTCAACTTTTAGGAATTGAACAACGTTACCCTTACAGACCCATTTTCGACTCAATTTGCAGATGAAATTCTAAACGAGGTTGTCGATCATGAGTGTTACTCATTTACAGATGGATTTTCGGGACATAACCAAGTACCAATAGAAAAAGAAGACTAGAAGAAGACAACATTCGTGTGTGAATTCATATCATTTGCATACAAAGTAATGCCATTCAGACTGAAAAACACACCAGCTGTATTTTCACAGATTGTTGTTAAATCATTTTAGGAATACATTTATAAAACAATGGTTGTATACTTTGGTGATTGGGAAATCTACTCGATGCTCAAAAACCATTGTAAATGGTTAAGACTTATGCTAGAATGATGCCATCAGATCCAAACATCTATTAACATTAAAAAGTGCATTTTTGCAATGCCAATTAGAATCCTGACAGGACATGTCGTCTGCAAAGTGTTGATGTAATTGTAACTTCAGAATGTATTCACTTGTATTTCTTATGTATTGTACCCCGATGTTTACTCTGGGAAGTGTTTGTAATGTAATTGAGTCATGTCATGCCCCGATGTTCCGATCGGGAGTTTCTATAATGTAAACAAGTCATGTCAAGTCAAGGTGGGTAACCCTCCTATCTATTGCTCAAGGGTTAAAGTCCCCGCAATTCCGGGGCCCTAGGGTTGTTAGACTCACCTAGTGAGTCATTGTCAAGTTGGGAATTAGTATAAATAGAGAGTGAGTCTCTCTATTTAACACACACTCACTTACACTCAGTTGTAGCACATAGCTGAGGGAGAAGAAGTTGCTGGGGCTAGAAAGAAAGAGGCTACTGCTGTCAGGAGATCATCTTACTGTTTTGGGGTTTTACTTTTGGTGCTGATTCTATCTCTGAGGAAGTTGCAGGGTTTTCCCATTTATGGTTTTCCTGAGGAAAAACACTATGTTCAATGTCTCTTGTGTTTGATTGCTGTGCTTGTTATTCTCTCAGTTAAAGATCCTAATATAATGCTAGCTTAAATGTTAAAATCTAACATGGTATCAGAGCTAACCTGAGAAGAAGACACTGTGCAGCTGCGAGAAATAGGGCTTCCTACTTTTTGGATCTCTCTCCATGGATTTTCAGCAAAAGAAGGTTGGGCTGACTCTCCTCCACAGGGCACATCTTTTTGTCAAAACAGAATCTAATTCTGGGCTTTTTCAGTTTTGGACCCAACACTACTGTCGGAAATTAGGGCTTTCCATAGAAGTGGAATTTTTGAGCGATCCTAGGCTTGGATTGATCTCATCCTCAAAATCAAAGTTTATAGATCAAGATCAAAGCATTTAGTTGGACATAACTCCGAGAAAGTCAAACCCTAATCTGCTCCTGAACCAGCACTGCAAAAATTCAGCTCCAAATCCAGATTCGACATCTTGAACTAGTCAGATCTAAATCTTTTGTATTTCCATTTGAGGTTCTCTGTTAATATGTATCACCATACCAAGCTTGATGAAAAGCTTGAGGGAGCTGATAACTTCCGAGCTTGGAAGTATAGGATCTCCCTGGTCCTGGAAGAAAATGAGTTGGACTCCTACATCAATGAGGAGGTTCCAATTCCAAAGGAAGATGAGGTTAAGGCCTTACATAAGAAGAAGTTGGTTATGGCTAAGAGAATTATTGCTGATTCAATCAAGGATTACCTCATACCACATGTGTCCTCCCTCAAGACACCTAAAGCTATGTTTGATGCCCTAACCAAACTGTTTGAAGGGAAGAACATAAACTGGAAGATGACTCTAAGGAACCAGTTGAAGAATGTAAAGATCCAGAATGAGGAGACCATCTAGTCATACTTCACAAGGGTCTCCCAGATCAAAGAAAAACTTGAAGTAGTAGATGAAGAAGTGGAGAGTGCAGAAATTGTGATGACAACCTTGAATGGTCTCCCTAGGTCATGGGATTCTTTCATCTAAGGAATCTATGCTAGGAAGAAGCTAATCAAGTTCAGTAGACTATGGGAAGAATGTTCACAAGAAGAAGCTCGAATAGCAACTCAAGAAGAAAATATGGGAAGTGAAGATCAAGCTCTCATAGTACACTCTAAGAAAGGAAGAAGGGAAAATTATCATCACCAAGGTAAGCATTCTCATCAGAAAGATAATTTTGTAAAAAGGGATCCATCCAAAATCAGATGTTATACATGTGATGAAAGAGGACACTTTGCTAGAAATTGTCCCATGAATAAGAGTGGATCCAAGAAGAAGAAGAACTCCAAAAGAAGACATCATGCTCACACTGCTGAGGATGATGATCCTCCCAGGAAGAAAGTAAAACAAGAAAGTGAAGACTCTTCAAGTGATGAAGAATATGTTCTGATATCCTCTCTCACGGGAACTATCACACATGGAAGTAAATATTGGCTTATTGACAGTGGAGCTTCCAAACACATTGACAAGATTCAAGGAATATTTTGAGAAACTATCTGAACATAATTCACCCCATAAGGTGAAACTTGGGGATGACTACGAATATCCCATAAAAGGTAGTGGTGAATCCTCCTACAAGCTAGACTCTGGAAAGTCTATGAAAATGAAGGATGCCTTGTTTGTACCAAGACTAAAGAAGAATCTTCTTTCCATATCGACACTGGATGCAAAAGGCATGAGGGTTGCATTTGTAGATGGCCAAGTCCTCATGTGGCCAAGAGGAAAGACTATTGATGATGCAATAATAATTGGAGAACAAGAAGGAGGATTATACAAATTGAAGGGCCATCCAGAACAAGCTTTGGTCCATGACACAGTAGAGCCAAATGAACTTTGGCATAGAAGGATTGCACATATGCACGACAGAGCACTACCACTTGCAAGCAAAGCTGTTGAAGGTCTTCCAGAAATTCAAGCAAAACATGATGGAGTCTGCAAAGGATGTGAGAAAGGAAAGAACATAAAGAAGACATTTCCAAGTAGAGAGAGCAAGGCAAAAGGAATCTTGGAAATCATTCACTCCGATGTTTGCGGTCCAATGTCATCCAGTTCTTTAAGCGGGTATGTATACTATGTTTCTTTTATTGATGATTTTTCTAGGAAGACATGGATATACTTTATGACGAACAAAGATGAAGTTTTCAGCAAGTTCAAGGAATTCAAATCCTTGATCGAGAACCACACAGAAAAGAAGATCAAGACCTTTCGATCAGATAATGGCGGAGAATTCACATCAAATGAATTCAAAGAGTCATGCAAATATTCAGGGATTAAGAGGGAGTTATCCACTCCATATAATCCACAACAGAATGGGGTTGCAGAAAGGAAGAATAGAACGATCATGGAAGCTGAAAGAGCAATGTTTCATGATCAAGATATTCCCATGCATCTATGGGCAGAAGTTTCCAGAACAACGGTGTATGTACAGAACTGTACTCCACACAGAGTACTCGAGAACAAGACACCTGAAGAAGTCTTTTTCGGCAAGAAACCAGAAGTCAGCCATCTCAGAATATTCAGTTGTCCAGTGTACATACACATTCCAAAAGAAAAGAGGCCAAAGTTAGATCCTTCAGGAAATAAGGGTATATTTGTGGGATACTCTGAAAGCTGGAAGGCTTACAGAATATACTCCCAGCATTCAAGAAGATTGACATCAGCATGGACGTAACATTTGACGAAGACTCAACTTACAACAAATCCAGAAAGAGACCTGATGAAGATCCTGAAGAATCAGAAGTACCCAGAATTCATGACACAACCATGAACGAAGAAACTCAAGAAGAAGATCGAGAATTTGAAGAACCTCAAGAACCTGTAGATCCACCTCAGGAGAAAAATCCTCACAAGAGGAAACCTGCTTGGGTACGAGAAGCTATCCAAGGTGCAGAAAGATATGGGGCTCTAGAAGAGAATCACAGAGAAAGAAAGTGGACCAGGTCTTGCTCCAGGTATGTAGATTTATTATGTGACTTCATCAATAAAGAACCTTCCAACTATGAAGAAGCTGCAGAAATGAAAGAATGGAAGGATGCTATGATCAAAGAGTATCAATCGATCATGAAGAATGATGTTTGGGATGTTGTCCCAAGACCAGAAGGGAAGTCTGTTGTAACTTCCAAATGGATCTACAAGATCAAGCATGCTGCAGATGGAAGCATAGAGAAATATAAAGAAAGATTCTTGGCTCGTGGCTTCTCACAGAAAGAAGGAATAGATTATGAAGAAAACTTTGCACCTGTAGCCAGATACACTTCCATCAGATCAGTACTTTCTTTGGTTGCAATGATGAAATGGAAGATACACCAAATGGATGTCAAGACTGCTTTCTTGAATGGTGTAGTGGAAGAGGAAGTGTATGTAGAGAAGCCACTTAGTTTTGAGACACATGACAAGGAGTCTCATGTGTGTAGATTGAAGAAATCCCTGTACGGTTTGAAATAGGCACCCAGGACATGGTACGACATAATTGATGGCTTTCTATCCAGTTTGGGCTTTACCAAAATTAAAGTAGATTCCAACCTTTACTACAAGGTTGAAGATGGAAAACTAGTGATACTCCTACTGTATGTAGATGATCTGTTTGTAATAGGAACAGATGGGTTGATTGCTAATAGGAAGAGGAAGCTTGTTGTCAAGTTTGAAATGAAGGACTTGGGTATGATGCACTATTTTCTAGGCATGGAGGTGTGGCAGAATGCAGATGGAATCTCCCTCTGACAAGGGAAGTATGCAGTAGAGATCTTGAAGAGGTTTGGGATGATGGACTGCAAGGCCATGACCACATCTATGGCATCGAACCTAAAGATATTAAGTGATGCTTCATCAGAAGCGGTTGATGCTACGATGTATCGTTAGATGATTGGGTCCTTGATGTACCTAACGAACATGAGACTATATATTTGCTTTGCTGTGAACACCTTCAGCCAATTCCTGACAGATCCAAGACATGTTCACTTGATTGCTGCGAAGCATATTCTTAGGTACCTGAGGGGTACAGTTGATTATGGGCTCAAGTATAAGGCGAATCAAAAGATTAACTTGGAGGGTTATGTTGATTCAAATTGGGCAGGTAGTTCCATCGATAGGAATAACACTTTAGGGTGTTGCTTCAGTATGGGATCAAGTGTGATCTCTTGGTTTAGCAGGAAGCAATCCTGTGTGGCACTGAGTATAGCTGAAGCAGAGTATGTCACAGCTTGTTCAGCTAGTTGTGAGACAGTATGGTTGAGGAAGCTACTATCTGATTTATTTGATATCCAGTTGGATGCTACTTATATACATTGTGACAACCAAAGTTGTGTGAAGTTGTCGGAGAACCTGGTGTTCCATGACAAGTCGAAGCATATCGAGATCAAGTATCACTATATCAGGGATATGGTGCCGAGGGGAGTAGTGAAGCTCCATTATGTTGCAACGGATGAATAGATAGCTGATGTGTTGACAAAGCCATTAGACAGATTGAATTTTGAGTACTTCAGGGAGAAGCTTGGTGTTCTCTAGATTGAGGTTCCCTCCAAAGGGAAGTGATGAGTCTGTGAACCATTCTGACATGGTGAGAGGATTGGTTCCTTCCATGGTCAAATGTAAGGGTTGAGTCATTCTATCATTGTGAGAGGATTGGTTCCTTCCATGTCAGATGTGAGTGCTGAGCCATTCTGATGTGACTGTAGGATTGGTTCCTACATGATCAAATTTAAGTGCTGAATGCCATTCTTGGAATGGAGGCACCTGGTCAGTTACCAGGAAATTTCAGTCTGGTACTAAGGGCCATTCTAATGTTACTGTAGGATTGGTTCCTACATGATCAGATGTGACTGCAGAGCCATTCTGAGGCGATTGTAGGATTGGTTCCTACAATGATCAGATGTAAGTGCAGAGCCCTTTTGGCATGGAGGATTGGTTCCTTGCATGGTTGAATGTAAGTGTTGGGACTTTCTGACATTGGTTTTCAGATGTGAGTGCTGGGCCTTTCTGACAGGCTTGTGGGATGTGTTCCCACATGGTCAGATGTGAGTGCTGGGCATGCCTTTCTGATATGATTATAAGATTGGTTCCTACATGATCAGATATAAGTGCTGGGCGAGCCATTCTGACTTAGGGTCAGATATAAGTGCTGGAAAATACCTACATGGAGGCTAGGCCTACAACCAACATGAAAAAGGGCCGGATCTGTAGAAATTCCTATGACAAGAAGAATTAAGAGATAGCACCCGTGATGATGATCCAGCAGAGATGTTCTAGAACCAAAGATGATCCATAACAAGTGATGATCCAGATCCAGTGATGATGATCTAGATCGAGTGATGATCTAGATCTAGATGAAGATGAATTGAAGATGATGAGGACTTGATGATGATCCAGATGATACAGAGAAGAAGACTTGTGCTGATAAATTGTGTCGAGAGAATACCTTCCTAGTTAAGAGGGAGTGTTGATGTAATTGTAACTTCATAATGTATTCACTTGTATTTCTTATGTATTGTACCCCGATGTTTATTCTGAGAAGTGTTTGTAATGTAATTGAGTCATGTTATGCCCCGATGTTCTGATCAGGAGTTTCTATAATGTAAACAAGTCATGTCAAGTCAAGGTGGGTAACCCTCCTATTGTTCAAGGGTTAAAGTCCCTGCAATTTCGGGGCCCTGGGATTGTTAGACTCACCTAGTGAAGTCGGCCCTAGTGAGTCATTGTCAAGTTGAGAATTAGTATAAATAGAGAGTGAGTCTCTCTATTTAACAAATGATCACTCACACTTAGTTGTAGCGCATAGCTGAGGGAGAAGAAGTTGTTGGGGCTAGAAAGAAAGAGGCTACTGCTGTCAGGAGATCATCTTACTGTTTTGGGGTTTTAATTTTGGTGCCGATTCTATCTCTGAGGAAGTTGCAGGGTTTTCTCCATTTACGGTTTCCTGAGGAAAAACACTGTGTTCATTGTCTCTTGTGTTTGATTGTTGTTCTTGTCTCTTACGGAGAGAAATTCCTATGGCTTGGGGTACCACAACAGACAGCTAGACTCCATAAATAAATCTTTCCCAATATGCAATAGAAATAAAAACATCTAACACT
>LPNX010509412.1:4517-33193 GCA_001517045.1 Pseudotsuga menziesii
TGTCTTAGCTTAGATTTTTACTTTCCAGTTTACTGTTTGTTTTATCGAACTGCTACTAAGGATTCCAGATTCCTTAGTAGGTGCTCATCAGCACAAGCTAGGGTGAAAACCCTAGCTACACTTAGTGAGAAAATTGGTAGTCCCATGGTTCCATTAAGCTCTCCTGGTCTGATGGCTGATGGGAACATGGAAAATATATCTCCAACAATTCTTATCAATATATCTCATGATCCTGGCAGGATAGAGAATGTCTATATTGGGGTAGAATGTTCCCATGCTGAGATTCAAGAATACACCGAGTTGTTTAAAGAATTTCATGATATCTTTGCTTGGTCTTATGATGAAATGCTAGGTATCGACCCTCGCATTGTTGAACACTAGATTAAGACTTATCCCAATGCTAAGCTTGTTCGACAATGCTTGCGTGCAGTGAATCCTAGGAAAGCACCCATGATTAAGATAGAGATAGAAAAACTGTTGAAAGCCAGTTTTATCTATCCCGTTCCCTTGACGGAGTGGGTTTCATACCCCGTTCCAATTGATAAGAAGCAGGGAGCGATCCACATATGTAGTGATTTCCGTGATTTGAATCGTGCCTGTCCTAAGGACAATTTTCCCACACCATTTATAGATCATATTTTGGATGAGTGTGCAGGTAACGAGGTTTTTTCCTTTATGGACGGTTTTTTTGGATACAATCAGATACAAATTAAACTTGAGGACCAACATAAGACTGCATTTATTTGTCCTTGGGGAACTTTTTCATATCGGAAAATGCCTTTTGGCCTTAAGAACGCTGGAGCTACTTTTCAGCGGGCTATGACCTTGATCTTCCACGATCTCAAATCGATTATCAAAGTATTTTTGGATGACCTTGCTGCTCATTCTCGTATGAGAAAGCGTCATTCCTATCATTTGAGATTAGTATTTGAAAGGAGCTGGTCAGGTTAAATCCTCACAAGTGCATATTTTGTGTGAAGTCTGGTCGCTAATTAGGATTCATTATTTCCAAGGAGGGTATAAGAGTAGACCCTTTGAAGGTTGAGGCAATACTTTAGTTGTCTCCCCCGAAAAACATTCGACATCTTCAATGTTTGCAAGTCATGGCAAAATTCTTACGGAGATTCGTTGTCAATTTTGCCAATTTGACTAGAGGCTTTATGCGTCTTTTGAAGAAGGACACCACCTTTTTTTGGGATGAGTGAGCCCAGGATTCCTTTGATGCACTCAAGCAAGCCCTAGTATCAGCCCCGGTGATTAGTCCCCCAGACTATAGCCGTGATTTTCTACTTTAGGTGGTTGCGTCCATGCAGATGGTTGGTATGGTTTTGGTTCAAGAGGATGAGGAGCTCCAAGAGCATGTCATATACTATCTGAGCTGGAATATTATTGAATCTGAGATCCATTATTCCCATCTTGAGAAGCTTGCCTTAGATATCATACATTCGATTCAACGGTTGAGACATTATATTCTCCTTCGACAGAGCTTGGTTGTAGCCCATGTCAATCAATTTCAATTCGTCCTCACTCAAAAGGTGATTGGGGAAAAATATAATAAATGGATTGTCATCTTGCAAGAATTCGATCTCAAGTTTGTTTTGGAAAAATCAAAGAAATTGTTAATTTTTGTAGAGCTTATATCATATTTCCCAAGCGATGCTGAGGAGTTGGTTTATGAAGATACGTTTATCGATGAGCACATCTTATTAATCTCAACTTTAGACCCATGGTATGGGGATATTATTATATATTTACAAACATTGGAGGTCCCTGCTCACCTCTCATGGGATGAACGATGACGATTACGTCACGTATCCAAGAATTACCTCATACTGGATAACACTTGTACCAACCTGGGGTAGATTCCATTTTACGTCGTTGTTTAACTCATGAAGAGGCTGAGGTTGTACTAAATGATTGCCATGGAGGGGCGTGTAGTGGTCATTTATCTAGGCTTTCTACAGCCCAAAAAATCTTAAGAGCAGGTTATTTCTGGCCGTTGATCTTTAAGGATTGTGTAGATGCGGTCAAGAGGTTCCATCCTTACCATGTGTTTGCATGTAATATGTGCTTGAAACCTACCCCATTACATCCCATCATCACAGCCTGTCCCTTCACTAAGTGGGGGCTTGATTTTATGGATTGCAACCCAGCTTCAGTTGGGGGGCATCATCATATCATAGTGGCTATTGATTACTTCACGAAATGGGTTGAGGCTATTGTAAATTTGAGCATATAGATCTGTAGACAAATACACAACTCACAAAGAAGATCTCACAATTTACTCAGCAATTGAAGAATGAAATAGTGCAAAAGGCTTGCAGCTGTGAATGCTTTCATTAATAAAAAAAGTAATCCGAATGATTAATTACAATGAAGGAAAATGGCTTTAATAGCCACAAGCAATTCGAATCCACATGAGGAAGTTCAAATTGATTAGACTCTACTTGACTGTAGGTAACCAAGACTTGTCTAAATCACTATCGGAGGACCCAGTAGTTAACTGTCCTTGTCTAAACCATAACCGGAGTTCATCGGAGCTCTAAAACACAACTCAAGTGTTACATTAAGTGTTGACCAATGGTTAACTGACTGTGGTAGGTGAGAAATGCGCCCCACATGTGCGCAGTCAAGTAAACCTAGCTCTAACTGAATGTGGAGGACTTGAACTGAAAGTAACTGACTCCTAAGTTAGCTTGACTAGTCATTAACTGAAGTGTACTGACCTTGGTTGGTTTTGGCACTCCCAGTGGCTTCCTAAATTGTAGGGATTGATCTAGGAGGCTCCTAAACTTATGCAATCAAGTGAAATAAGTGGCAGCGAGCCTTAATTAGTGTTCCCCACACTTTAGTAACTAAAACATGTGCCCCAATTAGGTCAAGTTTACCCAATGGTGCACAGGTATCCTAGGGCCTGGCATGTGAAACTCTCCATCATTATGTCTGGAGGAATATTCCTCTTTGGAAGAAGAATGATATGCTCAACTAAATCAGAAATATAGACAACTGCTGGATGAAGACTGGACCCATGTAGAGCATCTGAAGTCAACTGAAAAGTGAGAAAATGTTCTTGAGAATTCAGAGAATGTGAGGAACACTCAAGAAACTGATATGTTGCAGCCATGAACAGCAAACCATGAGTGGTAATAACAGCCCCAAGTGTTAGGAGAAGGTGTCCAGGCGGATGCAGAAAATATTCCTCTCTACTAGTTCTGTGAGGAGATGAGCATGCGATCAATGGTAGAGAAACACTGGGACTGTTGAGAGCGAATGCTTGAGCTCCATAGTCTGATATAGATTCTGAAATAGATAATGAATCACATAATAAAATATCAGCAACCTCATATGAGGAAACTAACACCAAATCCCCATCAGCAGTTTTGAAGAGAAAGTGCGGTACTTGATTTTTCACACCGGAATTGGTGAGAGAAGCTACAAGCATGACTGAATGTTTTTGTATTTTAAAATATGAACCAAATAATATCAGATCAGAAATTAAATTAGATCTAAATAGTTTCAAAACAGATCCAAAACTGTGAAATGGAATCAAATCCCCAGCAACAGTTTTGTAGGAGACTTGTGGTACTTGTTTCTTCACACCGTTGATGAGAACAGCTACAAGCAGTACTGAAAGATTATGAATTTGATATATTAAACCAATCAATATCAGATCAGATCTAAATAAGATCATATCAGATCCAATAAGGTTAATATCAGATTCAAATAAATGGTTAACCGAGACGGTGGATGCACGGCTTTCTTCTTCTTCAAAATTCTGAATTTTGGTGCATGCAATCCTGCAGGATTTTGCTGGAAAATATAGATCATGGGGAGCGAATGTGTCACTCTTATAATCTGATATTTCTTCCAAAATATCCAAGTTTTTACATATTTTCACACCAGCAGCAACATTAGAGGAAGAAAAATCAAATTTCTTTTCACTTTCGGAAGCAATTACTGGTAAATTTTGCACATAATTTAAAGGAAAATCACCGGTGAATGTTTGCATGGAAGTGCAGCAGAATTTTTCTTCAATATCAGAGATTGGAATGTCTTCTTCTGTTTCAGCAATATGATAAGATGAGATATCATAGATCTCATGAACTTCCGGAGCATCAAGAGAAGGAGTCACTGCATGGAGATTGTCTTCAATTTGAATTGACTGTGTAGAAGCTTCTGCTTCATCTTCATCTTGAACAACTTCATCAGAGAGAGTAGAGGCTGAGACTTTTGAATCAAGGATGCTTATGGTGCTGGATTTGCTCCATGTGCTTCCAAAGGTTCTGTCCAATCTTGTCCAGAGTTCCTGTGGATCTTTAATAGATCTACTGTGGTAGCACATGCTAGGAGAAAGAGCCAGTTTCATTATTTCAAAAGATTTATCCTTATATTTTAGCCAGTCATTATCACTCTCAAAAGAATTTCTACCGTATCCATCAGACACTGAAAAGAGTTTTCGTCTATGCAGAAATCCAATCATCTTCACCTTCCATTCAAAATAGTCTGAGGATCAGGTGAGAAGAGGAACTGATGAATTCATTTCGAAGTTGTACCTGCAAAACAAAAAATGATCCAGTAGGAGATCCGAGGAGGAGAAGTGCCTTGTTCGTCGAGGCTCTGATACCGTGTAAATTTGAGCATATAGATCTGTAGACAAATACACAACTCACAAAGAATATCTCACAATTTACTCAGCAATTGAAGAATGAAACAGTGCAAAAGGCTTGCAGCTATGAATGCTTTCATTAATAAAAAAAAGTAATCCGAATGATTAATTACAATGAAGTAAAATGGCTTTAATAGCCACAAGCAATTCGAATCCACGTGAGGAAGTTCCAATTGATTAGACTCTACTTGACTGTAGGTAACCAAGACTTGTCTAAATCATTATCGGAGGACCCAGTAGTTAACTGTCCTTGTCTAAACCATAACCGGAGTTCATCCGAGCTCTAAAACACAACTCAAGTGTTACATTCAGTGTTGACCAATGGTTAACTGACTGTGGTAGGTGAGAAATGCGCCCCACATGTGTGCAGTCAAGTAAACCTAGAGCTAACTGAATGTGGAGGACTTGAACTGAAAGTAACTGACTCCTAAGTTAGCTTGACTAGTCATTAACTGAAGTGAACTGACCTTGGTTGGTTTTGGCACTCCCAGTGGCTTCCTAAATTGTAGGGATTGATCTAGGAGGCTCCTAAACTTATGCAATCAAGTGCAATAAGTGGCAGCGAGCCTCAATTAGTGTTCCCCACACTTTAGTAACTGAAACATGTGCCCCAATTAGGTCAAGTTTACCCAATGGTGCTAATGACTATAAATAGAATGGATGGACTCCCGATTTAGACATGACTCCCGATTTAGACATATGACCAAATTTGTACAAGGGAGGATTAATAATCCTAACAGCTATGCCTACAACTAAATCTGACAGTGAGACAGCCGCACACTTTGTATTCAACCAGATTATTACTTAGTTTGGTATTCCGAAAGAGCTTGTCACTGACCATGGCTCGCACTTTCAAAATCGTATGATGGAAGAGTTGGCATCAAAGTTAGGGTATAAACAAGAGCATTCCTCCTCTTACTACCCTCAAGTGAATGGACAGGTAGAAGCAGTGAACAAATAACTCAAATCCATTCTCCAACGAACCATCACACAAAGCAAGAATAATTGTCACATTCTGTTATATCCTGCTTTGTGGGCTTATAGAACCGCTGTTAAGACTGTCATGGGTTTTTCTCCATATCAACTTGTACATGGAGTGGAGTCAGTATTGTTGGTTGAGTGCGATATTCCTTCTTTGAAGCTAGCCACAGAACTCTTACCAGGCACTTCACCATTGGAGGAGCATTTGGTCCACCTTGAGCAACTTGATGAGCAGTGTCGAGATTCCTTGGTGGCTCTAGAAGTAAATAAGCATCGTGTAAAGGTCCAGTACAATAAGTCTATCCATCCAAGGAGGTTTAGTGAGGGAGATTTGGTACTTTTGTGGGATCAACCAAAAGAACCCTTGGGGGCAGGAAAGTTAAACCCCATGTGGTGTGGTCCTTACATCGTTAAACGTGTGTTAGAGAAGGGCGCTTATGAGTTAGTGGATTATGAGGGAACAGCCTTGGCGAAGCCTAGAAATGGGCTCTATCTCAAAAAGTACTATGCATGATTTTCAGCCAAGTCTGGTTATTGTATATTATTGTACAGTTTTGCATAGGTAGGTCTTTCTCTTATGGTGATCAGGTTTGTGATTAGTTTCCATTTCTTTTGGTAGATGTCAATGGAATCTTCCACCTTCATAGGATTTGTGGATGGTGCGAGCCATCACACTCAACACTCAGCTTCTGTTGCTTGGGTGATTTATACTCCTATGGGTTAGGTATTGTCTTTAGGAGGCATATGTTTACGACCATCTTCAAACAATGTTGTTGAATATAGTGCAATTATTAAACTTCTACATGATGCCATTTTACATGGCGTTCTCTCTCTTGAGGTACATCTTGATTCGGAGTTAGTAGTTTCACAGCTTAATGGTTTGTACCATGTTAGAGATCCGACATTATTAAGAATATTCTTACATGTGAGATTATTAGAATGATAATTTGACAATATAACATACATACATGTTCCAAGAATTAATAATCAAGTTGCTGACTCATATGCTAACTACGTGTTAGATTGGTATTTGTTTCATACACAATAAGATCATCAAAAAAATAATTTTTTTCACATGTAAATAAATAAATCAATCATCATAAAAGTTTTTATAAACATCCAAAATGTGGTAATACATAGTGTCATAATACAAAAATGGGGCTCTCAAGCCACCAAAATATAAATACACGGTAGTACAAAATGTATCACTCCCACGTACCTAAGCCTGTGGAGGAGGAGGGGGGTTGTGATCGTCGAATGTCACTACGGCTCTAGCTAGCCATCGAAATAGCCACACCCATGCTTGTGGTACACCCACCACCTGACGATGCATGGCCTTAGGCAAGTCCTTGACTTGCGCCATGGGTACTCTATGTGTCAGTCTCACGAAGTTGGTATGAATGCTTTAGAGCATCCGATCCGCATCCACACATGTGATATCGTCCCCTCTTCCCCTCCATCTATGATGAGGGAAGCCTTCAGGCTGTCGTGGTCCCACATATGCATGCATATGGTAGATGTCACTACCAAAAACATGACTTTTGATTCCACATAATCAGAAAACACAAAAAAATTTAATAACTCAAAATTTCTTAAAAGAGGGTCGAGATTCATTACCAATGTCACCATATGTCAATCCTGGTGGTAGCGGCATGTCTGGGTCTCCCCAAAAATCTATCCCCGCATAGGGGTAGTCATCGATGGCAACTATAGGTCGTCACCATCATGGAAAGAATTCAGCTGGATAGGGGTTGGACACCCTACATCCACCCAGTCTATGCATTTCATCCACCCAACGCCGTTGGGCCGGATCTCGAACCCCGTGTAGAGGAACGTCAACTCTAGGGCTTAATCCCGGAACATGCTCAAAGAAAAACGTGCTCAGTATGCTGCTAAAACTGAAGTTTCACACTCTGCCCATCTTGCACTCACTGAGCTGGTGTTTCATGTTACCTAGTAGCGCAGTGCACCAATCATACACTGTAGGTCTCATGCACTCCACAGCATAGAACATCAGAGGTTGCGAGGCCTGGTGGAGTGAAGCTAAGCCTACTATCCTGCCTAGTGTCAGTAGGATGGCCTTTAGGCCCAGCACCTATATGGAGTTAGTTGGGATCTGACTCCCCACCTTCTCCGTGTCAGGATAGTAGTACACCACAATGTACTCATCTATAGTCAGGCCACCTCTGGCCCCGTGAGAGCATAGGTTCACCACTTCCCCCCATCGGGAAAGTCCAATAATAAAGTATATGTCCTCCACTTTTATCGTGAGGGACATCCCGTCTATCTGGAACGACTTTGAGTCTACATCCCAGTAGTCCACTAACATCTGCAATAGTCTTGGTTTGGCTCTTAAGCCACCAAGACACCATAATTTGTAAAGCCCGCATGCACATAACGCTTGTTGAGCCATTATATCTACCCTTACTACCTCTTCTACATCACCATGTTCACGTTCTCTCCATTCCAGGACCATCCTACAAATAAAATTTGAGTTTGATCCATTAGAACACTTAAAAATCATTGAGCACGGCCGCATATGTGACTGTTTGCTAAATATCCGCATATGTACACGACTTTGAGGGCATTTTCCGCGTATATCTAGCCCTATACACGGAAAAACCCTCGATTTCTGCGTAGGCCATGGCGCAAATCTTAGACTAGCCTAGAATCCTAAATACACCATGGAATTTGACAAAATTTGCATCAAAATGAAAGAGTAGAGCATGGGTAAGTACATGGAAAAAATGGTAGTGGATTCCACCAGCTGGATCTCCTGGAATTCGCTGTTGAAGTTCTGAGCTCAAATGGGTAAAAATTTCAAATGTTTTATAATGTTTTGAATTTTTTACTATTTATAGAATTTTTTCAAATTTTTACCCCCTTTCCTATAGTTTGGACCATTTTTGGACTAATTTATGATGTAGAAGACCTTTTTGAGCACCGTTTCAGCCGTTGGATTGACCCATTCGTGTAGATTTCAGGTATCATGTCTAAACTGGCATATAGGTTAGGTTTCATCACCGTTTACATTTTGCATGACATTATGACCATTTCATTATAGCCTTAGGTACGAACCCACTCTATTATGTCACATAACCTTCTTGTTGTTTTAGAAGTGGCATGATATGAGTGGTAGAGCTTGACCTTACATGGGTACCCTAGTTAGCGCCTTATTTGCATTTGGTGCCCATGCCGACATTTTGTCCCTTAGGGTGTGGGAGTCCATTGTATAATATTGCCATGACATTTTGCAAGAGCCTCATACTCCTCTTGATCTTTTGCTGGCCTATTTCCCTCAGGACTCCCTTATGTCAAGTTGTAATTGCATTATCATGAGCTTTTCCTGCCTTATTGAGCCTTATGCTGGCTTCCCTGAAATTGAGTTTCATCCATATAGCCTGAGCTTGTTTCATGTCTAGCCATGCAGAGCCATTTTATATATCCTTTGCAGCTTGATTCCCTATTTTTACCGGGAGAGGACTTTCCCCCGAGTGTCACTATCCTACACATGTATCCTTGCATTGAGCATAGGTATGTTCCACTGCTTGGAACTAGTTTGTTTTCCCATATGACACTCATCTCCTCCTAGTCTGTAACTATAAAACAGTTTTATTCTTTTTCAAGATTTTTAAATATTTGAAAAAGTCCAAAAAAATCAAAAACCCAAAAAGCCGGACAAGGAAAGATGTTATATTTTGGTAGCTGTCGAGTCGTGTCACCTTCGAATAGAGCACTGTATATCACATCCGTTGGTTGGGTTTATAGTTTGACTTTAGGACTTGTATTCATTTATCTGAGTTTATCTCCACCGACTGGTTAAGCTTCCAGTCCCTATGGAGCCTCTATCGATGCCTCCTGTGTCGCAGAGATGTTCCAGTTTTGTATATCAAGTCTATGCTGCCTTTATTCAATCAACATTTGCCGTTATGCTCTTGTTCACAGGAAGTTGAAACCTGAGTCGGCCATTCCTCAGTTATCTTGACTTTGCATGTCGACCATTCCTAATACAGTTACTGGTTCATGCACCTTATGATCGATTCCTTCCACATTGTACATCTTTGCTGAGTACCTCATGTTGGATGATGGGGGATGTCTTAATGCCCTCCTTCCAACGATTTCAGGGCCATCGAATTCAGATCATTTATTCTGGGATTGGAATCTAGAGTCATTTTTGAGTGCCTTGAGACTTGCAGTCATCAGTGGCAGGTTCTCTCGCCATCGATAGTTTTTGGGAATATATCAATGTCCCCTGATCGATGGATCCTCTCAAGTGTTCGACCTAAACACACCTATTCACACTTGTTAGTTTGCAATCTAGTACCTTGATTCCCATTGTCATTATCGGTGGGTGATCTCGCGTCTGTTAACGGTATACATCAATGACCGGTAATCAGGAGATGGACTACTATGTTCGACCTCGACACCTCTATTCACATAGTAGGACTTGTACTCGTAGTGGTTTATGTAGAAGACCTTCCATATTGGTGGCATATCTTATATGCTACCTCCTTGATCGTGCCAGTGTTCATGAGATGTCAGCTCTCGTTACTTGATTCCAGTATATGTCAGACATTTCCAGTTATTATGGAGATCTTGATCCATTGTATATCTTCAACCATTATGGAGATCATGATCCTTTGTATATCTTCATCATGGAGATTATGATCTATGTATATTATATGTGGTGATGACCACTTATGTGATATTTTGTATCATGCCTATTCATGGCCATTGTACTCTTATGTATACGGGACTGCTATATGTATTTGTAGTTATGTGCAGAGTTGTATCATTGTACTATGCTGACTGGGTGGCTGGTCTTCCATTTGGTATTCTTCATCACTCCACTTTTGGGATGGACTTATAACGTATTTCAGACATCGTATGACCCCTCTGACCTCACACATGAGGGGGCATCTGTTATAGCTGATTTTACCACACTAGGTGAATCACACTTGTATGGCCTTCCCCTGTCCCTCTACAGACTCCTTAGACCCCTTGGACCATTTTTTTTCCTTTGATGTTTCCTAGAACATCCCTAAAAACATGTGAAAATTTCTATACATGACTTTTAAACCCCTTATCACGTATATACGTGGGTTTGACCTCTAAAACCGTGTACATCGGGATGTGTACAAAATCCAAATCCTTTTGGAATTTTCCTTGACATGGATCCGACTCACTTGTCTCCTGGCCTTCCATATGCCTTGAGATCGCTTGGATTCGACCTTTCACTACCCCATTGAAAAGCTATATAGGGAACTCTTTGGATACATTGAAGGCATAAGAGAATTGAGAGTAAAGAAACTATAGTCCATTGTTGCCGGAACTTGTGCTTGAGTCTGCATCCCTTTGTCCCTTGGAGCACTTTGGTGTTCTTCCCAAGCTTTCCTTTTTCTTGTGAGCTTGCTATCGAGAGATGGAGGATTGAGGTGGTGGAGCCCCAAGTGGGGGATTCAGTTTCTTCGATTTGCAGACGTGCCGACAGAGGTTGTATTCATTGTAATCTCTGATTTTATATTAATAGAAATATCTTTTCCTATCCAATAATGTATGTTTGAATGAATATTTTATCCATGGATGATTTCAAATGCTTATACATTGTTGATTATATATGCTAGAGTAGATCTAACACCAATATATATAGTATGCTTGTCTTGTTTACTTGTTGTTGAGGAAGTGATATTCAAGCTGAAGTTGGGAAGCTCAACGGGGATCTACTTCAACCATCCGGAATAAGGTACGAGGTCTGATCCTTTAGTGTTAGATATTTTATTTCTCTTGCATATTGAAAAGGATTGATTTCTGGAGTCAATCTGTCTGTTGTAGTACCCCAAGCCATAGGAGTACTCCATCAATTCTGTACATCTACCGTATCCAACCTTTATGTCGTCCATGCAAAACAATCCCAATCCATGCAATGAGGACGGTGCAATTCTATATATCCTCTCATTCACACAAAAATCAATGTTTACTTTAGGAATATCGCTAGTCACCCATTGTTTCACTAGGTGTTGTTACCTTAAGGGCACGTCAATGTCTCCCACTATCTCATCATCATGGGAACATGACCCCCCTCCTTGGAGAAAAAAATTCATGCGTTTGTCGAATTTTCTTCTAATCTTCTGACATCTAGTTGATCTAGCCCATGTAGACCTTTTGGATGTCTCACTTTCTGTGGAAACTGAACCCAGGTGTTAGAACAATTACACTCACAAAAATTGCCAATTACACATACAAATTACTCACAAAGGAGACTGAATATGGAATAGAACACTAATCTGTATTGAATAAGTGTACAATAGCCAACCCTGTGAAGTCATAGGCTGCCACAATAAATAATTACATGAGATATTCGAATGCATAAGGATGCCATTCGAATTTGGTCAAAAGCAGGCTTACTAAATCTAAGCAAACCCCCCATAGGTGCACAAAGCAGTTTCCAAATCTATCTAGGAGCTCACGAATTGGAAAAATCATTTAGGAAAGCTAATAGATGATGGAAGGACAACTCATATATGCTTTTCTTAGGATAAAAGAGTGGAGGATGATGAGGACAAAAAACAAGTTAACTTCACCTAGTCAAACTTTCTCAATTGCCTTAAAACTCAGAAAAAGCAGGCAATAAAGCAGAAAAAGCAGAAAAAGCAGACATGTCCTAGGAAGGCTAGGAATAAAGTAGATTTGATTCCAAGTGATTTCCCAAGTGCTCCATGACTCAAATTTAGCAAGTTTGACCACTTTGGATGTGTGGAGGACAACTTGCATAAGGTGGAATATGGAAACTAGGCAAATAAGACAAAAATTGGATTAATTAATGTCTAAGGTGATTAACTATCGGTTGATTATTATAACACCCCCCCTTAAGCCTAACTTATGAGTAAAATATCAGAAAATTATAGGGCCTAGAAACAAGGCTTATTCACCCTTTACATACTGCATGTCCATTTAACCAAGGAAAGAGGCAAAAACCCACTGGGAAAAATCCTCCCTTAAACATGGACAGTAAAACAAAATTTGAAAATCTTGTCATCACTCATGCTTCACAGCATGATCAGCAGTCCCCAGTAGTGATTTGAGATTGCTGAATGTCTTCTCACAAAAAACTTTGGTGAAGATATTTGCTACTTGTTCTGAAGATGAACAAAAGAGTAGGTGAATGGTGCCATCATGCACAAGCTGTCTGATGTAGTGCATATGGATCTCAATGTGTTTGGTTCTCTGTTTCTGAACTGGATCATTGCATATTCGAATGGTACTCTGATTATCACAATAGATAGTAGTTGATTATTCTGATTCGAATCCACACTCACCAAGTAACCCCTGCAACCATAAACATTGAGTTGCTGCATTTACAACTCCTCTGTACTCTGCTTCTGTAGATGAGAGTGCAATGGCACTCTATTTCTTTCTTGACCAGCTGATTGGTCCTTCAGCAAGCATGAACACATATCCTAATGTTGACTTTCGATCTGTGTTGTCACCTACCCAATCACTGTCAGTAAACCCAATCAAATCAAGATCAGATTTAGCTTTATAGAAGATCCCATGAGTCCTTGTTCCCTGAACAAAGTTAAGGATCCTTTTGGATGCTCTCCAATGGATCTCATGAGGCTGATCCATGTATCTTGAAGCCACTCTTACTACATAAGAAATATCAGGTCGAGTATGTGTAAGATACAACAAACATCCAATCAATTGTCTATACAGTGTATTGTTTACCATAGGTGAAGAATCAACTTCTTCAAGCTTAACTCCTGAAAGGAAAGGAGTCTTGCTTGACTTGCAATCCTTCATGTTGAATTTGTTTAGAAAATCCAAGGCATACTTGGACTCATGTACTTTGATTCCATATTTGGTTTGAGCAATCTCGAGCCCCAAGAATTGGCTCAATAAGCCCAAATCAGTCATTGAGAAGGCATGGTTCATTGCATCCTTCAAGGAGGCAATTTCATCCTTTCAGCTTCCTGTAATGAGAAGGTCATAAACATACAAAAAAATGATCATTAATGAACCATGAATCAGCTTCAAATAGACATTTGGATATGACTTGCATCGAACAAAATTCAGTGATAGCAGAAAGCTATCAATCTTGGCATACCAAGCCCTGGGGGCTTACTTAAGCCCATACAATGAATTCTTTAGCCTGCACACAAGAGATGGATTAATAGAAAATCCTTGAGGCTGCTGCATGTAAATCTCTTCAGTGAGATCTCCATTCAGGAAAGCACACTTCACATCCATGTGATGTACCTCCCACTTCTTCGAAGCTGGAATGGCTAAGGCTAGCCTGATGGAGTCCATATTTTCCACTGGTGCAAAGGCCTCATTGTAGTCTATTCCATGTACATGTGAGTATCCCTTGGCTACCAATCTGGCCTTCTATTTCAGAGGTGAACCATCATCAGGAAATTTGGTTTTGTAAACCCACTTACACTGAACTAGCTTCCTCCCTGGGGGAAGATCAACCAGCTCCCAAGTGTTGTTATTCTGGAGTGAGTTGAACTCTTCTTTCATGGCTGTTTGCCATATTGTATCATTTGATACATCTTCATATGTCTGTGGGTCTGATTCAACCATCAGATAGCATTTCTCTGTAAACATAGGATCTTTCATGCACAGAGCACTCTCAAACTGAGATCTAGTCGTCCTAGGATCATTAGGATTTCCAGCTAGTTCTCTAGCTGCATGAATGGTCTTTGCTGCCCATTTTGGTCTTGTAGGACTGTTAGGATCTGTAATTAAATCATCATTATCAGACATATCAGAATCAACAAGTTCAACTATCTCTTCACTTACATTCAATGGTTCTGGTGGTGAAGAGGATTCTCCAACTTCCACTGCTGCTAAAGGCTCTTCTTGGAACTGAACACTCCTTTCAATGAAGGCTTTGTTTGTGCTCAAATTGATCAGCTTGTACCCTTTTGAATCTTCAAAGTACCCAACAAATAGACACTCTTGGCTTTGGGGCTGCAAAGCCTTCCTCTTTTCTGTTGGAATTCTAGCCCAAGCCCTTGAGCCAAAAATCCTGAAATGGGTCACATCTGGCTTATGCCCACTCCATGCTTCAAAATGAGTCATACCATCAAGCTATTTATGAGGCACCCTATTCTGGATATAGGCTTCATAGTTTATAGCTTTGGCCGAAAAATTTGGTGGCAAAGTCTTAGCCTCCATCATGCAGGTTGCCATCTCTTTCAATGATCTGTTCTTCCTCTCAGCAACACCATTTTGTTGTGGTGTGTAAGGGATAGAATGCTACATCTGGATACCTAAATCTACACAATATTGAATGAAATCAGACTTGACATACTCACCACCATTTTCAGATCTGAGGACCTTGAGTTTCCTCCCAAACTGGTTTTCAACCAAAGCCTTAAAGACTTTGAAGAGGCCATAAACTTCAGACTTGTGTTTCAGGAAGTAAACCCAGCAATACCTGGAAAAGTCATCTATGAATGTCAATGCATATTTGTCCTGACTCATTGACATATGAGGAAATGGGCCAGCAACATCACTATGGATCAACTCAAGAGGTGCAGAGATTCTCTCATGACTAGCTTTCTCAAATTTATGCTCTGGGTGTTTTCCTAAGATGCAACCTTGACAGACTCCTTTGGAAAACTTAATCTTTGGTAACCCTATGACCATTTATTTTTCACTAAGATCAGCAAGATAGTTGTAATTAAGGTGGCCAAATATTTCATGCCAAAGCTTGCTTGCCTCATTAGCATGAATCAGAAGAGCAAAGGGGTTTGATTAGGGTAGGAAGTGTGAGAACATGTATACCTTTGAAGTGTGATTTGCAACTCCTTTTGCAATGAATTTACCACTTGAGATCTATGTGATCTCAAATTCATCAGGGGATAATATGACCTTCTTTGGAGACCCTGTGTGGGTCATCTGATACACTGATAAGAAGTTATAGGCAAGACCTGGAACATACAATACATTGCTAAACTTACCATGGTCAAGATCAATCCTCCCTTTGCCAAAACTTTCAGTGAGAGAGTCATCTCCCAATAAAATTGGTGGATCTTTCGACATGTCAAGTGAGGTGAATGCCTCCTTGGTCGAAACCATATGTCTTGAAGCTCCAGAATCAATGATGAAAGTAGGTGAGCTTGTTGTGCTAGCAACCAATGCATGAACTCTCTCTTTGTCTTCTGAATTTGATCCTCCTTCCCTCTTCTTTGAGCTATCAGGAAGGGAGATGCCATTCTTCTCCAGGAGTTGGGTCAGCATGTCAATCTGCTTATTCATGTAGGATCTTTCAGAATGATTGCCCTTACTGCAGTATGCGCACTTGCTCATTTCTCCTTTGTTCTTCTTCTTCTGGGGGTTCTTCTTGGAACCTTGAGGCTCCTTTGGAGACTTGTTCTTGTCTCTCTTTTGCTCAGGTGGCTTCTTAGCTTTCTTCTTGCCTTTTAAATCCACCCTCAAATCTATAGAAACCAGATCTTGGTCTTTGGAAGGTTTGATGGTGCCCATCATCACCAATTTATCTTGTTCTTGTGTGAGAGATTCCATGAAATCTGCAAGGCTAGGAATTTTCCAGGCTCGAGCTGTCAACTTTGTGGCATGGAAGGTCAAAACAAACACTAAATAGTCAGGGCCAAGCTTTGAGAGTATGGCCAAAACTAGTTGCTCATCCTTATTTTTGATCCCACATTGTTTTAGCTGCAAAACAAGGGCTTTGAACTTGGAAAAATAAAGTTGCAGGGATTCAAATCTATTGGGACTCAGGGAGATCAATTCATTTTCAATTTGATGTCCCCTCATCTCATCTATCTTAACAAAAAGATCAAAAATCTTCTCCCATACTTCATTTGGTGATGTTAATCCATCAAGATGGAAAAGGAGGTCTCTGGATATGCTCAGACACAGGAGACCATAGGCCTCATCCCTCCTGTTGTGCCATTTAATCTTCTCTGCAGCTGTATTGGGATTTGCTTCTGTTTCCATGGTCACTCTGTAGATGCCTTTCACTCTCAATAGTATCTCCATCTCTGCTTTCCATTCAAAGAAGTTAAATGGAGTCAAGATGGTCTTCTGAGATTGATCCATAGCTCAAAAATTGTCCCTTCAGTCAGCAGAATGCTCCCAGTCAATGATGTCGAACCTGCAATAATAAATTGGAAGGAGAGAAATCGATCTACAAAGGCTCTGATACCATGTGGAAATTAAACCCAGGTGTTATAACAATTACACTCACAAAAATTGCCAATTACACATGCAAATTACTCACAAAGGAGACTGAATATGGAGCAGAACACTAATCTATATTGAATAAGTGTACAATAGCCAAAACTGTGAAGTCATCAGCTGTCACAATAAATAATTACATGAGATATTTGAATGCATAAGGATTCCATTCGAATTTGGTCAAAAGCAGGCTTACTAAATCTAAGCAATTCCCCCATAGGTGCATAAAGCAGTTTCCAAATCTGTCTAGGAGCTCATGAGTTGGAAAAATCAATTAGGCAAGCTAATAGATTATGGAAGGACAAATCATACATGCTTTTCTTAGGAGAAAAGAGTGGAGGATGATGAGGACAAAAAACAAGTTAACTTCACCTAGTCAAACTTTCCCAATTGCCTTAAAACTGAGAAAAAGCAGGCAATAAAGCAGAAAAAGTAGACATGCACTAAGAAGGCCAGGAATAAAGAAGATTTGATTCCAAGTGGTTTCCCAAGCACTCCATGACTCAAATTTACCAAGTTTGACCACTTTGGATGTGTGGAGGACAACTTGCATAAGGTGGAATATGGAAACTAGGAAAATAAGACAAAAATTGGATTAATTAATGTCTAAGGTGATTAACTATGGGTTGATTATTCTAACACTTTCCTCTATCCTTCCCAAACTCACTTCGCTAGAGGAAGACAGGTCTGAAAAATACTTGTTTGGTTCTACTTGCACCGTGGGCAAATTTTTTTTGGCATAAGCATATCAAAATACCAGCAAAAAACATGGAAAGACTTATAAGCCAATAACTTGTTAAAGAAAAATCTTGTCAAGAATGAGTTTGGTTAATACGTGTGGGCATTTGGTAGCCCTAAAAATTCTAATGTATGCCCCTCTTTTGGTTACATACAATTTTCCATTCTAACTTATTGCTTGCATTGCCTTTTGCTGACATGAATTGGGTAGGCTTCATAAGCTTCAAATGTATTCTTGTGCCCATTGTACTTTAGCCTTTCAACATTGTCAAGATTGAGACGATATGCTATGCATATGCATCACATATAACACTGCAATTTATGCCAATATATGTCTATACAAAACCTGGAGGTTCTCCTTTAATGGACTATCTCCTTCAAAGAACATATCTCCATTAAGTGGTTTTTAGTTTTCCCATGAATGATTTTGTGATGTTGTAGATGATTATCCATTTTACCTAATATGTTTTATGATCTTTTCCATCTTTTCTAGGGTGCACATACTTGTTGTTGATGGCTTCTTTTTCTTGAAAGTTGAACTTCCTAAAAGTGCACAGATCTCATCTAGGACCCTTTAAGAGTCATAATAACAACTGTTGTTATAGGATTTTATTATCCAAATGAAACACCAAAACCATACTTATCAGTTAATATTTGTGTAGGGATTTTTTTTTCGATCTCTCCCATATTTTATGATACTAATGGGATTGTATGCAAAAACTTATGTATGCCCCTCTTTTAGTTACATACAATTCTCCATTCTCACTTATTGCTTGCATTTCCTTTTCCTAACATTGCCTTTTCCTAACTCGGCCTTTGAAACAATTGGAGTGAAAAGTTTGGTACCAAACCAAGAAAATCAGGGTATGACTGAATGGATCGGTAACAAAATGGTCAATTCGTCCCAATCCGTACTAAATTGACCAAGTGAATGTGGGAATGCACAGGCCACACACATGACACTTCAATTCAAAAAAAAAAAACCTAGAAATATAAACATCTAGACTCTAAACATACTTCATTATTGAGTCAATTAGGTTTGTAGGATTCCTATACATAATAACACTATTTGGAGTAAAACACAACTTGCTTTGTAGGCCCTAGATGACACCCATGTGCACAATAGTCAATCTATAAAGCATCCCCCAAATACAATATCGTTCTTCACGAAATAGGGCATGAACCATGTGAACAACCTTCCAAGTGGACCAGCTCAATGAGTAACCTCCAAGCATGTAATATATCTCATGAAATGGTGTATAAAATAGTGTAAGCATGCTTCAAATGATCACCTTCTCCTTTGGTAGGGCTGAACATTGCCCTTATGCATCTGTCTCCAAGGGTGAATGTTCCTCAAATAATGAGAGAAGGCCTTCCTCTAACAATAAACCAGTACACCAAGGTGAATTGGCCCTATTTAGGCCTTCCAGAACAAACTTGGTATTTTCAATGTCACACTAGGAGTAATGTTGGGCAGTCCTATGGGCATAAACAACTCTAGAATCAAGTATGAGCATCAAACGGATAGATCTGACCACTTTACAGTAATGGACAAATAATGATGTTGAGTTCTTGGAGATCCTGTAGAGTGGATGTTTTAACCTCTGTGCAAACCCGTGTATGAGTTTGAGCCAACATTTACATCCAATCTATAGTATCTTCAGAGAACTAACATCATTATTTTTCCATTAGTATAAAGGAGATGTACTAGAATATTTTCCTGTACATGTTGATTTTACTGTTTAGTTGAACCTAAATGAGAAACAAAGAGGAGCACTAAGCAAGCTACAACACTTTTCGTGCACGTCAATGTGCCCGTGCGTCAAAGAGTTGTAGCTTGCTTAGTCTCCTCTCTATTTCGTTCAACTTATCCGTGAAATCAACAAGTCCTCGCAAATCTTCTAGTACAATTCCTTTACAGTAATGGACAAAGAGCGAACATTTCCAGATCTGCTACTTGGCACGCTCAGGAATGAAAAGAATGTTTTAAATATATATATATCAGTCTGTAATATTTGCTAATTCTAAAGCTGATGATGAAGAAAAAACTTGGTATTTTCAATGTCACACTAGGAGCAATGTTGGGTATTCCTATGGGCATAAACAAATCTAGAATCAAGTATGACCATCAAAGGGACAAATCTGAGCACTTTGGGAGCATTCTGAAGGTCACAACAAATAGTAAAGCATCTCAAATCAGCTATAATTAGGCCAACTTTCAGATCTAGGCACATTGCAGCAATAAAAGATGATCATCAATGGCAATAGGAGGCAGTCTTTGCAATTCTGGCTGTGAAAATGAGAAATCTATGGGTGAAAGAAACCCTAAAATCTCATTCATATGCCTTATAGCAGCATCCACATGAATTCTGGGCACAAAAAAACCTGTATGGAAGTAAAAAAGGGTATGAAGCAACCCTATTTCACCATCTTGGCAGCCTTGTGCACTTATCCATCACCGAATAGGCGTACCTCTAAATCTGGGCCAAATTGGAGGGTTAAAAGGAAGTTATGGGCATGAATATCCCTATGAAAAGTGACGAACAACGGAAAAATTGGCTTTCAGAAAGCCATTGAATATGGTAATGCTTGGATTACCAACATGAGGGAAATCCATTGAATATGCTATTGCTTGGACTATAATAGACCACCTTGGTTGGACACTAATGCAAACTCGTGTATGAGTTTAAGTCAACATTTACATCCACTCTATAGGATCGCCAGAGAACTAACATCATTATTTTTCCATTAGTATAAAGGAGATGTACTAGAAGATTTGCCTATTCTTGATGATTTTACTGTTTAGTTGAACCTAAATGAGAAACAAAGAGGAGCGCTAACCAAAATACAACACTTTTCGTCCATGTCAATGTGCACGTGCGTCAATGTGCATGCATGTCAAAGTGTTGTATCTTGGTTAGTCTCCTCTTTGTTTCGTTCAACTTCTCTGTGAAATGAACAAGTCCTCGTAAATCTTCATTCTGGGAATAAACAATTCTGGGCACAGATATGGACATAAAGAGCAGGCCTGCGCACTCCAACAACCTCAAACCTTCATTCTGGGAATAAATAATGGTTGTTCCAACCTCCTAAATAACAATTTATAGTAGTATCATGAATCCTGGGTGCTTTTTCTCCACAAGAAGTGGTAAAAAAAACATAAATAAAACCAATACCATTTAATTTCAGACCCTATAAACCAAGTTGGATTGTGCTTTATGTAATTCTCGGCAGTCTCTTGAAGGAGATCAATAGCAAATAATAGTCTTTGGTGGCTTTCCTTGCAACCGTAGGTCACAAAACAACCCTAGATATCTCTGGACCTATGCACAAGAGAAGTAACAACCCCAGTTGGCCCTAAAATACCAATTTTGTTCTACATTAAGGGCCCCTATTAGTGCAATGATTCTTCCCAATGTTTGACAGTTGCCCTGTGATTTCCATTACATGATTTCCATCTATAAACCACTATTGTGGTTTCATCATTGCTCCCATTCAAGAACAAAAAAAGCAGACATGATTTCTCTCCCTACATTAAGTCCACATGCACATAAGGACTATGTTTGGTACTTCCTAACTTTTCAGTATTCCTTTTGACAACAAAAGTGAAACGTGAAACAATATCCTTACTTTCAACATCTTGTACAACTGATGGCTTTGATTGAACTGTATAAGTACTGTGTTCCCAAATTAAATATTTTGAGACCTACGAACGAAGGGGAGTGAGATGAATGGTTGAAGGACTCAAATGGAGGATGAATTGATGCCCTATTCTACCTACCCAAAGGTCCTTTTATAATGAAGATTATCCCAAACTTATCATTGATTTGTAGTCTTCTATTATTCACCCATACTGCTCTATGAAACAAAGTTTTATGCCGATCTAGTATGTATATTCATGATGATGCTTGTTTTCACATATTAATTTTCAACTGTAAGGAAATGCCAACTTGTTTTCCCATACTAATTTTCAACCCTAAGGAAATCCCATAGTAGAAAGAACCAAAAAAGACTATACCCCACAAATCAAAAGGCTCTTAAATTAACCATATCAGGCCTTCCTCAATGATTTGATGAAACCAAGCGGATGGAAAAAGGGAAAGGAAACATCAAATATCACTCACACCATGGAATAATTCTAAATCTAACCAACTGTCTAAACCACAAAGGTCATCTTATCCTGTTAATTGTAAGAGGGGCAAAAAAAAATCAGACACGGTGAAAATTGGCATAAAATGATCAAATAAAAAATGGAGGACATCAAAATACCTAGTACTTGCTTCAAGACCCAAACATCATTCAAGTGAAATGTCCGCTCTTCACCACCATGGATTATATATATGTATGCACTACAGAGTAGCACTGAAGAGGTTAAAAAATCCACTATACAGGATCGCCAAGAACTAACATCATTCAAGTGAAGGATGTATGCAGAATGATGTAGACATTATATCTCTACTCATTCGATTTAATGCAAAGTGTTGTAGCTTGCTTAGTGCTCCTCTTTGTTTATCATTTATGTTCAAATTCACTGTGAAATCAACAAGTCCATGCAAATATTCTAGTACAATGCCTTTACAGTAATGGACAAATAATGATGTTGAGTTCTTGGAGATCTTGTAGAGTGGATGTGTTAACCTCTGTGCTACTCTAAAGTGCATAAGCCAGCACTTTAGAGGCATATTTCCCAGTGGTAACCTACAACAATCATATATATATATATATATATATATATATATATCTAATCCATGGTGGTGAAGAGCGGACATTTACAGATCTGCTACTTGGCACGTTCAGGAGTGAAAAGAATGTTTTAAATACATTTATATCAGTCTTTAATATTTGTTGATTCTAAAGCTAACCAACTGTCTAAACCACAAAGGTCATCTTATCGTGTTAATTGTAAGAAGGACAAAAAAAAATTAGACATGGTGAAAATTGACATAAAATGTTTAAATAAAAAACAGAGGGCATCATTCAAGTGAAGGATGTATGCAGACCACCCCAGACATTATATCTCTACTCATTCGATTTACTACAAAGTGTTGTAGCTTGCTTAGTGCTCCTCTTTGTTTATCATTTATGTTTAACTTCACCATGAAATCAACAAGTGTTGGGACGCACACCTTAACGGTCACTAGTTTTGGTAACTCCGCGGTTTTTATGGAAGCTTGTAAGCGGAGTTGCGACTCAAAATAGTCTTAGGGGTGTCGGGGTTGAGTCAAAGCCCTCTTTTTTGTAATTGTCCACAAATTTTAGGTATAAGCCCATGATTTTGTAATAGTGCACTTGTATAAATAGGCACTCATATAAAGATGTCGAGGGTATCTAATGAAATGAGGATCATCTGATGCGAAGAAGATAGATCTAATTTTGGGGTTTAAGGTCTAGTCCCAACTGTGTGCATGGACGACCTCTGCAGCTGTGTGTGCAGAGGGTTTTGTAAGGAAAGGAACTGTAGCTGAGTGTGCAGCTTAGAGATTGTAAGAAAGGAACTGCAGCTGAGTGTGCATCTTAGAGATTGTAAGAAAGGAACTGCAGCTAAGTGCGCAGTTAGGATTGAAGGGTGGATCTACTGCTGAGTGCGCAGATCAAAACTGTTGTTTTGTAAGAAGTGGAATAAAAGCGCAGTTTTGTGGACGTAGCCCCTACACTGGGGGTGAACCACGTTATATCTTGTGTTGTGGTTCTTTTGTGTTGTTTCTGTTATGGTTGTATTTTATTGATAATTGATAAAGTAAGATAACTGTTAATATTAACTTTGTTGTGAATTCCCAGTTAAGGGTAAAGCAAGAAACATCTTTTATCTAACTGCGAAGCTAATTAAGTGAATGTATAAGCTCTATTTGGTATAAATATTTTTTGTTAAGGCTAAAGGTATAGTAATATCCCTCTTCTGCTTGCAGAAACCTGGTTCTGCGGCACCCCATAGCTGTTTCGGGTGAGACTGCAACCTGTTCACAGTTTGTTGCCGAAAGGGCCAACACTGTGGGTCTGTTTGTTGGTGCGAAGTTAATGGTATAAACCTGGGTCTGCCCTATAGCCCAACAAATTGGTTCCTTTGCCGATTGAACTCGGTATCTGCTCAAGAGGGATCTACGTCATACCTGGAGGGCTATGTTTTGGAGGCCCTCAGTAAAAGAAATCGGTGATTGGATTGAAGAGACCTATTTGAAATTTGCTGAACAAGTAAACAAGGATCCTCGTCGTAGCTCGGACGACTTCTTGCAAAGGTACATTTTTTCGGATGTTCATGAAATTTTCTTTGGTAGTATCCACATAGAATTGCACCAGTGGTTATCCAGGTTGACAGAAATAAAGACCAACTTCAAGGAAGATCAGTTTCCTGACTGGACGCCAGCAAGACTTAATATATTGAAAAGGGTGAACAACGCGATATGGAGTGCTATTGATTTCTGGACAACGCGAACCCTTGAAGCATTTGTGACAGAATTTGCCATTGACACAAGTACCTCTTTTAGCGAAGCTGAAAGGCAGTTCTTCAAAGGAACAAGGGGTAAGTACTTAAATTCATTTAGCCTACAAATTAAAATTCTCTTGGCTGAGAAGGGCATATTGCTTATAAAATCAGATTGCTAGATTTATTTTTACTAACCTATGTTTGGAAGTGAAAGTAACTTCGACGAGCAAAGTGGTTTGCTACGAAGCGGTAAA
This sequence comes from Pseudotsuga menziesii, assembly GCA_001517045.1. NCBI lineage: Eukaryota > Viridiplantae > Streptophyta > Pinopsida > Pinales > Pinaceae > Pseudotsuga > Pseudotsuga menziesii. The sequence continues at coordinate 28,786 of LPNX010509412.1, forward strand.
AGATACAAGAGAAACCTAGAATCCTATAACCTAGGTCAGAATACTGAGTATACGCCAGAAGACCCTAAATCTAAAGAAACCCCTTTTGTTAGGAACCCTCCTACAACCCCGCAGCGAAGATCTGCTACCCCTGAGAACCCGTCGCAGTCTGGTAGTAACCCTAGTCCGAGTATTCCGGTCGCAGGTCAGTATACTATAGTAAGTTCTCCCGTCCCTCAGTCCGCTATGGCCCATATGACTGATGATATCAAGCTCCCAGTTTTCAAAGGAACTGGATCAGAGGATCCAGAACAGTTTTGGTTTTTATGCGAAGCTGTGTGGATAGCTAAGAACATTTTGGATCAAGATGTAAGAAGAGCGTAGCTGGCCACTTCTTTTAGAGACCGATCCTTGACTTGGTTTATGAAGTTTTCTAGTACTCAAAACCATGTCTTGGCTGATATTAAAGCAACAATGATCAAAGAGTTCAAGAATCCTAAATCAGAGTCACAGTGTATAACTGAACTGAAAGAGATTCAGCAGAGGCAAGGAGAATCAGTTTGGGACTTTGATCAGAGGTTCAAAGTTCTTCTAGATCAAGTTAGTTTCACTATTGGACCAGTGCAGCATAAGGAATGGTTCATTGCATCTTTGTTATCGCATATCATGACTCCACTCATGCAACAGAAAGTTGCTGATCAGCAAGAGGCTTTGGAAATTGCTATGAAGCTTGAAACAGCTCCTGTTGAAGATAATTCTGGTATAGCTCAAATACAAGCATAGTTGGCAGAAATGGCTTTGGAGCTTCGTGACATGAAGAAGGGGAAATCTAGTCGTGAAGAGGTTTGGTGTACATGATGTCGGATAGAGGGTCACGACAAGGGACAGTGTACTGTGGTAAGAAATTACCTGAATTCTGGTGCGCGAAACCCATTCAACCCTAGTATTCTATATTGTGAGATCTGTAGGACAACTGGCCAACATCAACCTGAAGAGTGCTATCTGCTGCAGAGATATGTGCAAGTACCTAAGAACCCCTATTGCAAGTTTTGTAAGTCAGTTGGACACAACGAAGATGAATGTCGCAGTTTTGACCTCATGAGAGAACGAACCTATGACGCTTATAGGGTAAAAAACGATGGACAAGGCAATGAGGGATATGGTTACCGTGGTATTACATCAGGTAGAGGTAATTTTGGAGGTCGTGGTCATGGTGGTATTCCTGGAAGAGGTCGAGGCCAGGTTGTGTGCTATAACTGTAATCAAGCAGGACATATAGCTAGAGACTCTCGGAACCCAACTACAACATGTTGATATTGCAGAGCAGTCGACCATGTGATTGAGCAATGCCCGCAGCTGATAGCCAAGATACAAGAAAGAAATAGTGCCCCTACTCAGAATATTCAGATGATTATTGTAGAGCAAAGCTTGTCCCATCCATTAATGTTGTTACAAGGAGTGGCGCTACGATGCAAATACAGAATAAGGATAAACAACCTGATGAGGCTTGGGTTCGTAAGGCCCCAGAGAAAATTCCAACCTTCGATGTGGGAAGATAAAAAGAGACATTTCTAGAATCCAAAAAAGACTTTGCTGATCTGAGCACACCAGTAGCACCTGCGCAACAGCATCAGCAGTAGTCACAATCTCAAGAAGCTTCGATGGATAAAGTAAGTACACTGTCTTCATTTTTACAAAGTTGCATGAATCTCTTAAGAAATCATAATGCTTTAAATGAGTTACAGAAAGTTATTTCTTCTTGCGAACCTCAGCAAAGCTCTGGTAAGGAAAAAACTGTTAATAGATTTAGAAGAACTGGAAGAGAAATGAGATTGCATGCTCAGATAGGAGAATATGACATGACTGATGTCATTCTGGACCTAGGATCAGAAGTCAATGTCCTAACTAAACAAACATGGGAACAAATCAGAAAACCTACCCTTGAATGGTCTCTTGTATAGTTGAGATTATCCAATGAGTAGAAGATTGTGCCCCTAGGAATATTCCCTAGTGTCCCAGTAGATATTGATGGGGTCAGTACTTTAGCAGAATTTGAAGTCATTGAGATAATTGATGATAGCAACCCCTACCCATATTTGCTAGGAATTGAGTGGGCAATAGACAATGCTGCAGTCATTAACCTTAAGAAGAGACAGATGACTTTCGAAGGGAAAGGTTTGAGAGTCATAGTACCACTGGACCCTTCTCAAGGAGAAAGGTACATAGAACCACTCAGCGATGAAGATCAGGATGTTTTGGACTATATCTACAACATCACAGCTAAGGAAGAATATTATGTGGATCCTACTACCGAAGGTATCATGGATTGGCAATGTGACAGATCCTGCATGATGGATTCAGATGACAGTCTAGAGAATTGGCAGAATAGACTTTATGAACTACATGGACATCAATGTGCAAGAATTACCAAGTCTCTCAGATAGCTTGGGTCACATACAAGAGACTTGACTACCTTTGATGGCTTGACAGACCCAACAAATTTTATTATACAATTCTCAGAGCAGGCACCAGATTCACAGAAAATGGAGATTCTAGATTCAACATTCAGAGCCACAGCAGCCAGATGGTGGAATGGTCATAAAAAGTACATTCATAGTTGGGAAGCGTCCCAGAAGTCCCTTTGCCTAAGATTCAGGGATCAACCTCAGGAGGTGCGAAGCAGGTTTAATGGTATGACTAGTCCTCAGGGACATTTGGAGCAATGCTACGAAGCATGGAAGCATGTACCTCGTGAATAATGGGTACATAGTTTTGTGCACACCCTGGAACCTATAGCAAAGAACTGGTATGCGGAGGTCGAGCTTCACCATGGTACTGTAAGTTGGGATAGTCTTGTTGATAGTTTTGTGCTGACATTTTCCATTAATAAGGTTTATCCTGCTTTGGACACAGCTGTTAGGTTGATCCATACTAAAGTTTTTGATGATCAAGAAATAGCAGAATACCAACCTGATTGGAAGGAACAAGAAGCTAATGCAGTAGAATGTTATAACCTCGCAATTGACGAGGATGATGACCCACGCAACATAAGCATTCCCGAGTCAGAAGGACACTGCGAAGTACATGGACCAGCAGTTGAAGCACCAAAAGTGACTCATCCCTTGAAGACGAGGCAAGTAAACATTGGGTCAGAAGAAATACCTAAGAATGCTACTATTGGAGATTATTGGGATGAAGAAATGGTAAGCAAAGTGACCCAATGTTACGGAGAGAAATTCCTATGGATTGGGGTACCACAACAGACATCTAGACTCCAGAAATCAATCTTTCCCAATATGCAATAGAAATAAAAACATCTAACACTAAAGGATCGAACCTCGTACCTTATTCCGAACGGTTGAAGTAGATCCCCATTGAGCTTTCCAATCTTCAGCTTGAATTGTTATAGCACGTCCTCAACAACAAGTAAACAATACAAGCATACTATATTTCATGGTGTTAGATCTATTCTAGCATATATAATCAATAATGTATAATCATTTGACATATTCCAATGGATACAATATTCATTCAAATACAAATTACTAGACAGGAAAAGATATTTCTATTAATATGAATCAGAGATTACAAGTGATAACCTCTGACGGCACGTCTGCAAACCGGAGAAACTGAATCCCCCACTTGGGCCTCCACCACCTCAATCCTCCATCACTTCGATAGCAAGCTTACAAGAAAAAGGCAAGCTTGGGAAGAACACAACAGTGCTCCAAGGGACAAAGGGATGCAGACTCAAGCATAAGTTCTGGCAACAATGGACTATAGTTTTGTTACTCTCAATTCTCTCTTATGCTTTCAATGTCTCAATGGGTTCCTTATATAGATTTTCAAATGGATACTGAAAGGTCGAATCCGTGCGATCTCAAGGCATATGGAAGGCTAGGAGTCATATGAGTCAGATCCAAGTCAAGGAACGCTCCAAAGGATTTTGGAATATGCACACATCCCAATGTACGCGACTATAGAGGGAATATCCGCGTATGTACGCAGTTATTGGGGAAAATTCCGCGTATATCATTTTTCTAATGTTTTTAGGGATGGTCAATGATACATCAAAAGACAAAAAGTGGTCCATAGGGGCTAATGAGTCTGCAGCGGGACAGGGGAAGGCCATACAATGTGTGATTCACCTAGTGTGGTGAAATCCGCTATAACAGATGCCCCCCTAATGTATGAGATCAGAGGGGTTATACGATGGCCGAAATACATTATAAGTCCATCCCAGAAGTGAAGTGATGAAGGTACCCAAATGGAAGACCAGCCATCCAATCAGCATAATACCATAATACAACTCTGCATATAACTGCAAATCCATATAGCAGTCCCAGATACATAAGAGTACAATGGCCATGAATAGGCATGAAACATGATAACACATATGTGGTCATCGCCACGTACAATATACATAGAT
>LPNX010509412.1:41504-66886 GCA_001517045.1 Pseudotsuga menziesii
GGCCATGGTGACCTCCTCCTGTATGACCCATATAGGGTGGCGTGGAAGTAGCATAATGAGGTGGACCTTGACTAGTAGGAGCTATAAAGCCATAGTTAGGAGAGTAAGCGGGTTGTGAATACCCGCCTCCATAAGATGAAGAGACCTGTCCATACTGCGCCCCATAGTAGGGTCCATAGGTCATCACTTGCGATGCCCCATGAGACACTCCATAGGTAGGTACATACATTCCGGAAGTAGGAATATACATGCCGGAAGTAGGGATATATGTCGAGGAAGTAGCAACCTGACCTATAGAAACATGAACATAACCTCCCGAAAATACGGGTGGTATGTAGGCTTGAGACACAATAGGTCTAGTAATCGCAGTACGGATCTGACTCGTAGCTACATGCCGACTCGAAGGACCACGTGAGTAAGGTGGAGTATTTGCATTTGAAGAAGTCGGAAGCGAGGATGAAGGAATTTCGGTAATAAGATATGTGCTAGTGCCTATCGTCACTCGTCTAGAACCTGGTATCACTATGGGATCACTAACTCTAGACCTAGAAGGTATATAAGATGTAGCTTCCACCGCTGGGATGGAAGGTGCAATGTGACTAGTACTCCCAAACCTCTTTGCAAGGTAAGGCATGGGAATGCCCCCAGGAATAGTGTTAGGGTCAAAGTCGGATTCAACATGAAATGTCAAATCGTGCATAGGAAAACCAGTCGTAACATAACTACCGTAGCTAGTTCTAGGAGGGTCAAAGTGAGTCTCGGCATCATTCGGCATTCCATATCGGTAACGGGTCGATGGGGAATCTGGCCTAATGTGAGTAGGTCTATCATGTAAAGATCCTATCTGGGAAATAACAGGACCGATCTCAGCTAGGTGAGGTGAGGGATCGTATGTAGGAGTAAGTTTCCCATCGTTAATATGAATAGGAGGAGGTGGCTCAGGAATACTCTCTGAATGATCCTCCATGGTGTGTTAATCAGTGTGTGATATAGTCTGCCTGGACCGTCTAGGCCCCTCTCCAAAAGGAGGAGGAGAAGTGGAAGGCGGAAGTCCTGCTAACCGATGAGAACGGCGCGGAACCGCACCCGACTCCACAATGACTCAACAAAAAAAGCAAAGACTCTCTATTTATGTCAACCCTAGGCCAACTAGCGTGCATAGAGCAATCACTATAAAATCTAAAGCCAAAAGCAAGCAAACAAGGGCTGGATAAGTGAGCTCCCGAATGTGGCCGATATGTATCACCTAGGAGAGGCTTGAGAGGCCCTTGTCACCACAAGCGGAGGTTCGAAACCAATTATTGTGGCCCTCAGCTTCAACGCGTAAAGCGACTGTGCTGTCTGACCCCAACCTGGCCAGGACACATGCAGAAGAACCTCTACATTTACCCCCTCGATATCCTAGGTAAGGTCACTAAGGTCACCTCAATATAATCAACGCTCAGGCGGACAATCGCAGGCGGGATTGACCGTATGGGCAGGGTAGCAAAGCCTGAAACTCCCGAAAGAGCCCCCAGATACGAATACAATCCTGGCTATATCGCCGGTGCTACACAGTTCTCAACCAGGGGTTATCCCAATCAACAACCGCTCACACTCCCTTTTGAGAGGAGCTTCCTGAGAACGCTGGTTATACCAAGGATTTCACACACTCCCTGGATAGAAACCTAGTTGTTGTTGTTTAGTGATCTTGGAGAATTAACTTTCAATGAACTAGGGCCAAGATCCTAAAACCTAAGCTTGTTGGTGCACCCTAGAAAAGAAAAGAGTGTAATTCATTTTATTTAGCATTGATTTTAGTTTGGCTTTATTACTCAAAAATAGGATATGGTCGTGCAACTAATGGTGTTATGACGCAACAAGAAGTAAAATGCACACCTAACAATCAATGCAAATGCATTGTGTCCATGAAAACAGGGTATGCATACTACGTGAATGCACAATTTCTTCTTCAAATGCTGAATGCAAATTTCCCTATATGAATTCCTAACTATTACTCCAAAGCAAATATAGATCTAATGCAAGTACAATGCAAAATGCATAATGCAATGCATGATGATAAGAAAATATTTTGGATTTTTTGAAAATAAAGAGATACAAAAAGCAAAAGAATGATTCTAACGACCCTAAACTCTGCAAGCACACATAAATAGCATTCCAGCAAAGCACTAAGGAAAAAGGATTCTAATGCACTAATCTCAAACAAAAAATCAAAGATACCATGACAAGAACTTTCCTAAAAGAAAAAATTTAGGCTAAAAAAAAACGTTTCTAGTCAAAACAGAGGTATTAACAGACTCAGGCAGTGCCAAAGGAGACTCAGCAACTAACAGCATTCACCCAGCAATCCACTATCTTCCACAAAAAGGTAAAAACCAGGGTATACGCGACTGTGCACAATAAACCCGCGTGTATACGCGACTATACCATGGGAAACCGTGTGTATACACGACTGTAAGTGACAAATCCGCGTACAGGAAGAAAAAGATGCACAAATTCAAGGCAAACAGACAGGCTGAGACTAAATTCACACCAATCAGGCTCTACCAGGCATACATGCCCCCATACCTGACACAGAAACAAGAGAGAGAGAGCAATTCAAATACATTGAATGCCAAGAGATCAACCCCCAAAGGACAATTACTAGGAACTCCCCAGTGGAGTCACCAATTTTGTTACGGAGAGAAATTCCTATGGCTTGGGGTACCACAACAGACAGCTAGACTCCAGAAATCAATCTTTCCCAATATGCAATAGAAATAAAAACATCTAACACTAAAGGATCGAACCTCGTACCTTATTCTGGATGGTTGAAGTAGATCCCCGTTGAGCTTTCCAATCTTCAGCTTGAATTGTTATAGCACGTCCTCAACAACAAGTAAACAATACAAGCATATTATATTTCATGGTGTTAGATCTATTCTAGCATATATAATCAATAATGTATAAGCATTTGACATATTCCAATGGATACAATATTCATTCAAATACACATTACTGGACAGGAAAATAATATTTCTATTAATATGAATCAAAGATTACAAGTGACAACCTCTGACGACACGTCTGTGAACCAGAGAAATTGAATCCCCCACTTGGGCCTCCACCACCTCAATCCTCCATCACTTTGATAGCAAGCTTACAAGAAAAAGGAAATCTTGGGAAGAACACAACAGTGCTCCAAGGGACAAAGGGATGCAGACTCAAGCATAAGTTCTGGCAACAATGGACTATAGTTTTGTTACTCTCAATTATCTCTTATGCTTTCAATGTCTCAATGGGTTCCTTATATAGCTTTTCAAATGGATACTGAAAGGTTGAATCTGTGTGATCTCAAGGCATATGGAAGGCCAGGAGTCATATGAGTCGGATCCAAGTCAAGGAACGCTCCAAAGGATTTTGTATTATGCACACATCCCGATGTATGCGACTATAGAGGGAATATCCGCGTATGTATGCGGTTATCGGGGAAAATGCCGCGTATATCATTTTTCTAATGTTTTTAGGGATGGTCAATGATACATCAAAAGAAAAAAAGTGGTCCATAGGGGCTAATGAGTCTGCAGTGGGACAGGGGAAGGCCATACAATGTGCGATTCACCTAGTGTGGTGAAATCCGCTATAACACCTAACTTCTCCATGAGTATCAGGACCTATTCCCGACGAAGTTCTCAGAAATGAAAGGTATCCTTGGTGATATAGGAGTGATAAAAATCCCATTGAAACCTGATGTGAATCCTGTGAAGCAACGCCCTTATAGGCTGAACCCTAAGTATAAAGAAAAAGTCAAGATGGAGCTCAATAAGATGCTTGCAGCATGAATCATTGAGGCTGTGGAAGACATTCTGTCACAGGCTGAAGCTCGAAGCTCTGTCAAAGTCGGTGTCAGGAAGTGTCGAATATTCTTATTATGGCGCAGCTGGAGTTATTGGTGGTGCCGAAGAAGGATAGGTGTGTCGGAGCTAAAAACCCGACCGTTAAAAAACATCAAAATTGGTAGCGCCGGTACGTTAACTGCCTGTAATAATGAGATCCTGGGAAATCTAGCGCCGTTTGGACAAGATCTTTGTCAGATTTGGTGTCTTCAATGCACAGTTATGGCATATTTGGTCGATGGACTCTATAAGAAGATACCTATCCCTGCGGAAATCACATTACGCATTTCCTTGAGTCTTCCAATTGAGTCCATGTCAGTTGATCGTGAACTTCAGGGACTATTGAGAGAATTTGAACAGATGGGTCTGCTAAACCTTATGAGCAACCCACCAGCCTCTGCACCCCGTGAATAAAATCCCCCAGCACCGACTCAGCCAATACAGACACGATCTACCAGGAAAAATTTTAAACCAGAAGTTCGCTCTAAGAGGAACAAAGACAGACACAAGCAATCAGGGAAAATACTGAAGGATCCCGAGATGAACCCTTCTGGCTCAACAGAGGTCCCAACTGCAGGTTTTGAAGACTTTAGCAAGGATAAGAATGTTGCATCACACCAGCCCCCTTATCTTCCACCTATTCAACCAGGATTTAAACTACCTCGGCGGACAAAGAATTTCACATTACACACCCCTTCACTGCCACCGGGTGTGCAGTTGGTCGGGACAATGACAGGGAAAGTAGATCGGCTCAAGTACGCCGACCACGATACAAATGATCATGGGAAATTTCCACAGTTCACACCTGGGACATATTTGCACTCTATCCACTACCCAGAGACTGGAGCACCATTATTAGAAGCGAAACTGTGGGCTGCTGGCTTAGACAGAGCGGGCTTGCTGAAAATGCTGAACGTCCCCCACTTCGGTCGCAGCACGTCGGTTACCTTGGTATTCAAGAAATTATTGGCGTTGGTACATGATGGGCATCTATGGATTGGCGACGAAAGAATCCCTATTAATGGAGAGTTGGTTAATATGATCACAAGTTTGTCGCAGGAAGGGCCTGATCCTAGGATCGAATTTGTTGGGAAGCACGAAGACATGAAGCTGGCGCATCATATGAAGGAACGCTTCGAGCTGACGAAAGGAAAGAAAGGATATCAAACCTCGACACTCCAGCACCAAAACATTCGCTTCGCAGCTGAGCTCCTAGCCTGTAAAATAATGAGGAAGTGCAGGCCGAATGAAGTTCCTGCACCAATTGTCAGTATTGTTGCAAACTGTGTCGAAGGCTACAGTTACAATTGGGTAGCGTACGTTTCTAAGGAATTCCTTGAAGATGTACATGACGTGCAGGAGAAAGGTAGACCCTTTCACTATTCATGGTTGTTAGTGCTTATTGCACTGGTAGGATGGAAAGAACCTACCGAGGCACAATTTGTCGATGTGCCTCCGCATATGCCTGGCACAGCAAGGTACGCATCCCTGTGGGTGTTGCAGGATAAAAGCTTCCATCAAATGACGAACTACATGTTCACCTTTTACTCGATGATGATCTCATATGAGATTCTAAAGACGTCGCGGATCAGTAATGAGCTATTCTCTCAATATGATGGAGCGGCCAACTTCAAGGCTGACATGCATCATGTCTTTATTCAGGACCGCGTAGATTATAAGCACAAATGGTCAAAGTTGCCATATGTGGTGAACGCAGAAGACATCCTCGCAATAGTCAAACAGTGGCCGGCTGAATGGTTGAAAGATGCAGGGACAAAACCTAACATTCTAGTTCCTCCAGTCACCAATGTGGGCGCAGGCCCTAGTCACACACAGCAGAATGACCCACTCGAAGAAAGCGAAGAATAGAGTGAATCGTAGCAGAGTGAAGGTGACCAGGGTGGAGATGACGGAGATGAAGACGAAGAAGAATATTCGATCAAAACCGTCTTAGATCCCACTCGACCAGATAAGCGCGAGTCGCCAGAGGTAGAGGAAGTGACCAAATCTCAGTCCAGAAAGAAAACAAAGGCGTCAAAAGGCACAAATATTGTCGAAGATCCCGCCGTGACGATGGAAGAGCTTGACCAGGCTCTGACAAAGTATACAGAAGTACTAACTAGCAAATGGTCACAATTCACAGCTACGCATCTTGATTCCCTCGCCGACGTAGCACAGTGAATTTCAGAGCTAAAGGAGTTAGCAGAGAAATCCACGACTAGCGCTACACCAAGTGGTGTCCTAGTAAGCGCGGGGCCAGACACAAGGCAATGGCCAGCCAGAGATAATAGAGGACAAGTGTCAAGTGCAGCCCTCATAATAACTGACGCAGCATCTCGCTCGGAGATGAGCATGACAGTCGGGATAGATTACACTAAGTTGTCTATGACGGAGCTGCATCTCTGTCAAGTAGCAATCATGAAGGAGATCCAAGCAAGAGACCACTACTCTCAAATGTAGTTGGAAAATACCATGAAGCAGAATGCGAGCCTCGCACCGCAGTTTGAAGAAGCGGAGCAGAGGAAGAGGGATGCATAATGTAAGCAGGCTACGCTGGTACAAGTGTTGGATGAGGCATGTCAGAATCTTCCTTACTTCGACATACAGGTTGAGGAAGAACCGGAGAAAAGAATTGCTAAGCTGAAAGACTATGCACAACAGTATCGTAGCGAGATTGAAAAGCTAAAAGAAGAACATGAGGCTCAGATCGCGGAGCTCCAACTTCGCATCACCCCGTAGAGTCCACCAGAGTTCAGGGAGCAGCGTCGCAGAGATATTCAGGCCTCAGCAACGAAGATCACCGATCTTGTGAGCAGCACAGCAAAGCTGCTAGAAGAAAGCGTTGACACCTGGATGAAACTGCAGGAAAATACATAAGTAGAAAAGCTGCAAGAAACCATCAAGCAGCGACAGGCAGAGCTGGATGCAGTGAAAGTGGAAATTAAGACTCTGCCTCCTATGTAGAAGATGCTCAAGGTGAAGAAAATAAATGAACTCCAGCAGGAAATTGAGTCGTACAAGGTGAAAGCAATGCTGTTGGAAAATTCTCTGCAGCCCCTTGTCGTCAAGGCGTTGGAGTTGAGCACTGCTGCGGACAGCCAGCTCAAATTTTGGAAGGAATATGATGCATTTGCACAGGAAAAGGACAGCGAAGCATCAGCAGCAGCATTACAAGAATTGGTGGAGAAGGAGCAAGCAACCGACGATATCATGCGTGGCCTCAACAAACAGTTCACTATCTTCGCCAACAAGATTCTTCCACCAAGCAAGCGGCAGAGTGTCCCGGGACGGGACACTGGTGAGTCTTAGGGGCCTATTTGGACACGCACCTTAACGGTCACTAGTTTTGGTAACTCCGTGGTTTTTATGGAAGCTTGTAAGTGGAGTTGCAACTCAAAATAGTCTTAGGGGTGTCGGGGTAGAGTCAAAGCCCTCTTTTTTGTAATTGTCCACAAATTTCGGGTATAAGCCCATGATTTTGTAATAGTGCACTTGTATAAATAGGCACTCATGTAAAGATGTCGAGGGTATCTAATGAAATGAGGATCATCTGATGTGAAGAAGATAGATATAATTTTGGGGTTTAAGGTCTAGTCCCAACTGTGTGCACAGAGTATTTTGTAAGGAAATGAACTGCAGCTGAGTGCACAGCTTAGAGATTGTAAGAAAGGAATTGCAGTTGAGTGCGCAGCTTAGATATTGTAAGAAAGGAACTGCAGCTAAGTGCGCAGTTAGGCTTGAAGGGCGGATCTACTGCTGAGTGCGCAGATCAGAACTGTTGTTTTGTAAGAAGTGGAATAAAAGCACAGTTTTGTGGACGTAGCCCCTACACTAGGGGTGAACCATGTTATATCTTGTGTTGTGGTTCTTTTGTGTTGTTTTTGTTATGGTTGTATTTTATTGATAATTGATAAAGTAAGATAACTATTAATATTAACTTCGCTGTGAATTCCTAGTTAAGGGTAAAGCAAGAAACATATTCTATCTAACTGTGAAGCTAATTAAGTGAATGTCTAAGCTCTGTTTGGTATAAATATTTGTTGTTAAGGCTAAAGGTACAGTAATATCCCTCTTTTGCTTGCAGAAACCTAGTTTTGCGGCACCCCATAGCTGTTTCGGGTGAGACTGCAACCTGTTCGCAGGTTGTTGCCGAAAGGGCCAACACTATGGGTCTGTTTGTTGGTGCGAAGTTAATGGTATAAACCTGGGTCTACCCTATATCCCAACAATAAGTCCAGGAAAATCTTCTAGTACAATGGATTTACAATAATGGACAAATAATGATGTTGAGTTCTTGGAGATCTTGTAGAGTGGATGTTTTAACCTCTTCATTGCTACTCTGTAGTGCATAAGCCAACACTTCAGAGGCATTTTTCCCAGTGGTAACCTATGACAATCATATATATATATATATATCTAATCAATGGCGGTGAAGAGCGGACATTTCCAAATCTGGCTACTTGGCACGTTAAATACATTTATATCAGTCTATAATATTTGTTGATTTATTCCTTTTAGCTTGTCTTGATGATGCTTGTTTTCCCATATTAATTTTCAACCCTAAGGCAACACTAACTTGTTTTCCCATACTAATTTTCAACCCTAAGGAAACCCTAAGGAATACAATTGATCAGCTTCATAGTAATACTGGACAAACATTCAAAGGTAACACCTCTAATCTAAGAATCTTGACTACATCCACATCGCTAACCTTCAACAGACTGAGAATTCAAGTCTAATACTGAAGTAGCTAATCCAAAGAAGCAATAAATAAGAGAGATCAATAATATGAGGGGATCATCCACCTCAATCATCCAAAGGATGTCAATAGCAACAGCACATAAAAGACTCAAGTGCTAAGGGCTAGAAAAGATGGAAAGTGCCCTGATCAGTACATTCACTATCAGTGAATTCAATAAACTAAAAATGGCCTGAGGCCAAGGTTAATGCTTCTTTGGATAAGATATCAGCCTTAGTATTGTGTTCTCTGAATATGTGAACTACTTTTAGCTGGATGAAGTAAGGTTCCATATCATGGATATGTTGACACCAGCCATCAAGTGCAAGTAAAGTTAGTGTTGATATTCTATTGAACCAATTAATGATGGCTGTGGAGTCACCATGAATGTGCAGAGTGAGAAGCACCATGGATTTATCACAATAAAGGAGAGTCCATAAAGCAAGTAGTTCAAATCTAGTGTTTGTACTCAGACCAACACCCAATTTGAAGCAAAAATAGTGGTACTGGGTGATCAAAATATGAACACCTATACCTCCAATTTGATTGGCTGAAGCCCCATCAAAGAATATGTAGGTACAATTATCGAAATAGTTTATTTAGTCAAACTTATTACCTTTATTTTTTGCGTTGACATAACCACTTTCAAATCACTAACTCTAAAATAGCTAATAAGTGTTGGCTAATAATGGTGACGATTCCTGGTATTATGTTTCATTAGGTTGTAACATGGCAAACTTGTGAAACGAAATACCAAGAATCATCACCGTTATCAAAATATTTTATTAGGTACAATTATCAAAATAGAAGAAGATGTAGGTACAATTATCAAAATAGTTTATTTAGTCAAACTTATTACCTTTCTTTTTTGCGTTGACTTAGCCACATTCAATTCACTAACTCTAAAATAGCTAACAAGTGTTGGCTAATAATGGCGACGACTCGTGGTATTATGTTTCATGGGGTTGCAACATCGCAAACATGTGAGGCATAATACCACGAGTCGTCACCATTGCTTGGTTGAACACTTGTTATCTTTTGTGAGATACAGTTCATGTGGATAGAATTCTTGAACTCTGTCCTCATGGAAAGTTTTGTTTGACGATGATATTAACAGGTATGTAGAAAAAAATTTAATATTTTATAATGATCTTCAATGATCTAAGGGTTAGGTTCTAGTTTCTTGCTTATAACAAAACATGGCTCGACAATCTTGCTCGGGGTAGCGATCGTTTTTCATACTTCTCCAATGGACCGAGCATATATGTGAGCAAAAAAACTCTAACTATCGTGGATATGGTGGAACTCGAATCTTGTTACAAATTTACAACTTTACTCCTCACATCACAACGTGCCAAAGAAGGGTGGAAAGAATAAGGCCAAGGTCACTGAGGAGAAATGAGACTTGGAGGTTTTTCCTAGAATGTAGATCATTTAGGAAGACATGAAAGCTGTCATGGGGGATGAACACGAGTTTCTATGGGGTCAAATATATCATATGATAAAGCACCAGAATGTATCAGATGCAGGCCTAGAATATATACTTTTATATGTAAACATAAGAAAGTTAGGTATCACAAAGAAATCCACGCGTCCCGAGCTCTTCCCCTATGTTGAGTAATCGGATGGATCATACCTCGAGCAAACTCATCCACTATGATTATTTCCAATGCTGAAGGAAAAGAATTTGATTTTTTCACCCCTACATATATAACCAAGTCTTGCAAACTACCCACTCCACAAACTACGAAGACAGATGAATGGATGAAAATGTGATTTAGATGTCTTTGAATGTGCTAAGTGGATGATGGTAGAAGCAAAGTAACTATTTAGGGTTCTCACTACTCTAAGCGCCCCAACAAAGGTGGATTGTCTCCCAGCTGCCATATCATATTTGAATTTCTCCTGTGCCTTTTGGAGGTTTTATATTCACCCCTTTTGCTTCCCAGTTCCCAAGGTTTAAGGATTTTGTCCCAATCCTTCTACTATATGTTTAACATCCCCGCATGAAGACCTAGGTCTAATGTTATATCTAATGAAGGCCACTTCCATATTTTGGTGTCTCTTGAGGATTCACATAGGGGTGAACATTAGGTTGTGTGTTCATTCCATCTACCCATGAATTAGGGCACATAACATGACTCATATATTTTTTTAGTGACAATGTATCTAGAGAACCGATAAGTGAAAACCTCTCATAATTTTTTGAAGAAGGAAATTTATCATAGGAGAGAAAATAACAACAGGCTTCATATGGGAATTGTCTATACCTGGAACAAACGATTCTGGAACAGAATGGGTCGTCGCATCCTTGACATCCATATAAATCTCACCATGACCAATATCAGTCTCCAAACAACCTGACCGAAGAAGAGTATCTAGAGAGAAAACTTCCACAACTGGTGAAATTTCTCGGTACCCAAATGCCCCTTCCTTTTCATGTACCTCTTTAACAAATATTCCTACTTTTGGAAATGAGATAACCACTACTAATGGATCCGAACAAGTATTTATTTTGTTTCTTTCACTCAAAACCCTTTACTCTTGTCATGACCTAATGGTTAGTTGGGATGAACCTAGTAAATTGTTGTATTTATGACACCGCCAACACCTAAATGGAAACCCCTCATAGTTTGATGTCTGAATGATAGAAATATTTTTGTGCTCAATTTCAATATCCTCCTTTAGACCCTCATGGTTGTTTAGTATAACCAAAATGTGAGAAAACTTCATATTGTCTGACTTTTTTAAATGACACATATGTCACAACAAAATCCCCCACAATATTTCTAATGCCCCTGAAAACATCTAAAGACCAATAGTCAAAGGGAAAACCTTAAAGTCAAACCCAAATTAGGGTGATGTCTAAATTCTCTCTTTTCTTGTCAAACAGAGTTCTCCACATTTTAAGGCCAGAAGTCCATGCTCCGGTTCCGCATGTTAAGGAACGGAATGACCAATTGGGTTGCTTATGGTAAACCCCAACCCTGGTTATTGGGAAATGGGTTTATGAGTTTGAGGTGCCATAACAGCTTTCCAAAGTGAGCGGTTGATGGTATCAAATTATATAGTATAGGGTCCCCTCCCCCTTAAGGCAAGTCAATATTTGACCGCCAATTTTTGAGATCGACAGAAAGGAGAAAACATCACAGTGCACACAAAAAACTCTTCTCACCCAAAAACCCTTGTCACAGGATTCCCAAAAACCATTGTCACAGCATGCCGAAAAAAAGGAGGTCATGGTGCTTACCCGTTGAGCCATGAGCTCCAAATCCAAAACGACAAATCCAAAACGTGAACCGTGTGCTCCAAATTTGTAGCGTCAGCTCCAATTCTCAAGCGTGAGCTCCAATTATCAACCGTGAGCTCCAATTCTCAACCTTGACCTCCAATTATCAACAGTGAGCTCCAATTCTGAACCTTGTGCTCCACCGGACCTACTCCCAAATTCACAAAAACCTCCAAATTGAACTGAGCTATCCAAAACAAGTCGCGACAATGTCCAAATACACTTGTCATTTTTTATTATATATTATTATATATTATATGTATTTTATTTTTATTATATATTATTTTATATTATATGTATTTTATTTTTATTATATGTTATTTTATATTATATAAATTGCCATAATAGTATTAGGATATTTTTATTATATCCTAACTTGAATCTAGAACCTTCACATTAATGAGGGAAGAACCATCTACATAATGACACATCCCTATCTTGGATAAATGAAAATATAGCTTTGAAGGATGATTGAAAAGTTGAGCATGTGAGCATGGTGACGATGATGATGATGATGATGATGATGATGATGATGATGATGATTATGATGTTCATGTCGATGATGACAATGATTACGATGTTGTTGATGATGATGATGATGTTGATGATGTTGTTGAGGATGATGATGATGTTGATGATGACGATGACAATGATGATGATGATGATCCTGATGATGATGATTATGATTGTGATGACAATGATGATGATGATGATGATTATCATCATCATGAGGATGACGATGAAAATGATGACAATGATGATGATGATGATGATGACGACGACGATGCAGATTATGATGTTGATGTTGACGATGACAATGCTGATGATGATGATTATCATCATCATGAGGATGACGATGATAATGATGACGATGATGATGAAGTTGATGATGATGATGTTGATGATGATGGTGATGATTATGATGTTGATGAAGACGATGACAATGATGATGTCGACAATGAAAATGATGATGATGATGATGATGATGATGATGATGAAGACGATGATTATGATTATGACAATGATTATGATTATGATGATGATGATGATGATGATTATCATCATCATGAGGATGACGATGATGACGATGACAATGATGATGAAGATGATGATGATGTTGATCGTGGCAATGATGATGATGACGATGATGATGATGAAGATGATGATGATGGTGATGATGATGATGATGATGACGATGATGGTGATGAAGTTGATGATGATTATGTTGATCATGATGGTGATGATTATGATCTTGATGAAGATGATGACAATGATGATGATGACGATGATTATGATGCTGATGAAGATGATGAATATGATTATGACGATGATCATGATTATGATGATGATGATGATGACGATGATACTCATCATCAACATCATCATCATCATCATCCTCATGATGGACGACGATGATGATGATGTTGATGATGAGTATCATCATCATGAGGAAGACGGTGATGATGATGATGATGATGATGAAGATGATGCGCATGATGATGATGATCATGAAGACAACGATGAAGATGATGACGACGATGATGATGAATACCATGATGATGATGATGATGACGATGAAGACGATGATGATGAAGATGTTGATGATGATGATGTTGTTCATGATGATGATGACGATGATGACGATGATGATGATGAAGATTATGATGTTGATGTCGACGATGACAATGATGATGATGATTATCATCATCATGAGGATGACGATGATGATGATGATGATGATGATGACGACGTTGATGATGAAGATGATGATGAAGATGATGATGATGGTGATGATGATGTTGATGATGAGTATCATCATCATGAGGAAGATGGTGATGATGATGACGATGATGATGAAGATGATGCGCATGTTGATGATGATCATGAAGACAACGATGATGATGAAGACCGTGATGATGATGATGATGACGATGAAGACGATGATGATGAAGATGTTGATGATGATGATGATGTTGTTGATGATGAGGATGATGATGATGATGATGAAGATTATGATGTTGATGTCGACGATGACAATGATGATGATGATGATGATGATGATGATTATCATCATCATGAGGATGATGATGATAATGATGACGATGATGATGATGACGTTGATGATGAAGATGATGATGACGGTGATGATGATGTTGATGATGAGTATCATCATCATGAGGAAGACAGTGATGATGATGACAATGATGATGAATATGATGCGCATGTTGATAATGATCATGAAGACAACGATGAAGATGATGACGATGATGATGATGAAGACCATGATGATGATGATGATGACGATGAAGACAATGATTATGATGCTGATGAAGACGATGATTATGATTATGATGATGATCATGATTATGATGATGATGATGATCTTGATGATGATGATGATGATTATCATCATCATGAGGATGACGAAGATGATGATGATTATCATCATCATGAGGATGACGATGATGATGATGTTGATGATGAGTATCATCATCATGAGGAAGACGGTGATAATGATGACGATGATGATGAAGATGATGCGCATGTTGATGATGATCATGAAGACAATGATGAAGATGATGACGACGATGATGATGAAGACCATGATGATGATGATGATGATGATGATGAAGACGATGATGATGACGATGTTGATGATGACGATGATATTCATGATGATGATGACGATGATAATGAAGATGATGCACATGTTGATGATGATCACGAAGACAACGATGAAGATGACGATGATGATGATGAAGACCATGATGATGATGATGATGACGATGAAGACGATGATGATGAATATGTTGATGATGATGATGTTGTTCATGATGATGATGACGAAGATGATGATGATGATGATGATTATCATCATCATGAGGATGACGATGACAATGATGACGATGACGTTGATGATGAAGATGATGATGATAGTGATGATGATGTTGATGATGAGTATAATCATCATGAGGAAGACGGTGATGATGATGACGATGATGATGAAGATGATGCGCATGTTGATGATGATCATGAAGACAATGATGAAGATGATTATGACAATGAAGACGATGATGATGAAGATATTGATGATGATGATGATGATGACTATGATGTTGATGTCGACGATTAAAATGATGATGATGATGATGATGACGATGACGATGACGATGACGACGATGATGATGATGACGATGATGAAGATTATGATGTTGATGTCGATGATGACAATGATGATGATGATGACATGTCTCACAACAAATGACCAGCCCACTTTACCTGGAACCTTTGAGTAAAATACTTGTTCACATTGGCTTGGAAGAACATAGGGCTCTGTTCCTGGCTCAAACAACCTTGTGTTTACCATGATAAATCCATTATCATGTTCAATAATAGTTCTATCGGGATCACGTTGATTCAATCGTAACCTATACCACTTGACAACGAATAGAACTACCTTAAAGGATTTAAAGTCACTCTGTATAATATCTTCCAAATACCCATAGTATCAATTTTCTGAGACTTCTGGATGTCTATCAGTTCTAGATGAAACATTGGTAACCTCAAAGATAGCCGAAACCCCAGAATCTGATGTTTTCTTTGTTTCGTCCAGTTTTTTGATCTGATATCTACCTCCATTACAAACCATAGCCTTATGGTGTTTTACCTGCAATAAGCAATACGCAAAAATATTACACAACCATTTAGTCCTTATGCAACAATACATGGAAAAAAAGAACATGTACGTCAATAAATAATTTGCAAAATAAAAGATTTAGAGGGATATTTGATTAATTATATGCTTTCCATTTTATCTTTTACACCATATGCCAAATCAATTTCCCCTTCTGTTAGATTGTTATCTCCATTGCATTGTGCTGCTTTTACCAATGAAGCCACACCTTCCCATGATATTCCATGACCTAATTGTGCACATCGTTCAATCCATACCTTCATCTAGTCAAGATTGTTTGCGATGTATAAATGAATTGCATCCCATTCTTGACCAACTATTTAATGACAATAACCATTAAAATCAAAGAAAGATGTAAATATCATGAACAAAGACGTGTATGCTCTTAATTGAAGCAATTATGACTAGAAAATACAATTAGAATATGAAGGATATAATAAAAATCCACTAGCTAATAATTACCTTTCAACTTCTTCAATCTACCTTTCCCCTTCAGTTGCTCCCCTTCAAATTTGTTATTGGAGTCTGGATCACAAATGTGACATAAATTGAGCTTTGACGCTAAAATAGGAAGATATTCACTAACATACAACATGTTTTGGTATACCATATATCCTTCCATCATAAAACCCTCCACATTTGCTCGTTGTCTCACCCAACCCTTCATAAATTTCAAGTGCCTCTCAACCATCCACATGGACCTTGAGTGCACAGGTCCACACAACTCAATCTCCTCAACTTGGTGTATGAGGTAGTGTTCATGTGCATTGAAAAATGCTGATAGTAGATGCTTCTGCATTTCACACATGAGACGAGGAATTTCTCTCCTCCAATACTTTATATCTTCTTTATGGATTTCTTTAGATGTCAACCATATACAAGTGATGCAAACCAATAACGATATTTAACAAAAATAAACATTAAATTACAAAATATGCTGAAATAGTGCACAAAAAAAAACAAATTATATAAATTATTATACGGAGAATTAAAGAAACACTAAGCACATGCAAGTAATCGCTAGTTATCTCATGTATTTACCAAGATTATATATAACTTGTTTGACATTCTTTTCGAAGTTGTCTGGGAGAGAGAGAGGTAGAACATACTGTATCAATATACAAACCACGCCATTTATTAAAAAAAGAGTATACAAACAAGAAAAAATTATATGGACATAACAATAATAATTACCTTTATGAAGACATGCCAATCATGTGTTTTGACCCCCGCAAAATCACCTTTTTTATTTATGATATTCTTCATGTTTGCACAAAAACCGGTGGGAAATTTAATTTTCCGCATTACTTCTTTGACAGCATTGCTTTGTTGCTCGGTAAACATCCATGGAATTGAGTTTATATTAAGTTGTTCTCCATTGGTATGAAATTGGATGACGTCTTTCATTGCATGGTTGCTTTCTTGAATGTCTTTGCACACTTTCACAATTTTATCTTTCTCCCTCCTTAGATCTAGTAGTTTCCATAAGCTTTCGGTAACATTCTTTCCAATATGCATTGTATCAAACAAATGAGCGATTTGTAGGTGCTCATAGTAGGGCAACCTGCTAAATTGAATAGGATAACTTTTCATTCCTCATGGAAGACCATTAATTCCTTCATGATCACGATGGACATTATGAATATTAGTTTATAATTAATAAATTACATCATAAATCAAATATGGCCACTACAACAAACAACTCACATTAAAAATTAAAATACATAAAAATTCATATACGATGATCCATAGTACCATGATGACGATTTCTATTGTATTGCATCTTCCAAAGGTGAGGTGTCATTCTCCGTGGTTTTAATGCAGTCTATTGCTTCCCATTGAAAAGATTTCTTTCAGTTGTTCTATACGTGTGATTCTTAGAGAGGAAATTCCTATACTCATCAAACACCTCCTTTCTTAAGCTTTTTGAATGACGATATTTTATCTTAGGACCACAAACTGGACATGCAAATTTACCCTTTGTATGAAGACCTACAATATTTAGATATGGAATATCTATGTCAAATATATTCATATATAAAATATTCTAACTACTCCATATCATTAAATGCAATTAAAGTGGAACTTAAAATTACAAACCACAAAATGAAGTTAACCCAGGGGCATCATGTATTGTCCATACAACCATTGCATGGAATTGAAATTTCCTTTGTCGTATTGGTCTAGATACGTCATACATAGTTATGCCATTCCATAACTTCAGTAGCTCATCTATAAGAGGTTCGATGTATACATTCATATCTTTGACTTGGAACTTACCTGATTCATAATTTGAAGTACATATAAAATATATCATTATGAGAACCATTAAGATATATAAACCATGCAGAAGAGTAAAATATTAGATATATATATGAAATTAAGATACATATTACAACAAATGAGATGTGACAACTACATTACAAATAAAACAGTTTTCATCAATAAAACCTGGAATAATCATCGACAACATTATGTGCTCCCTCTTTATTGACAACCATGGAGGAATGTTATTGTTGATAACAAAAATAGGCCACACCGTGTAAATGGATTTCATCTGTGCAAATGGATTAACACCATCTACTGCTAAAGAAATCCTAAGATTACGTGGTTCTTCTTTAGAGTGAGGCCACTTTTCCTCAATATCTCTAAAAGCAATACCATCTATAGGCATTCGGATAACATCATCTTGACTTTTGTTCCTGGCATGGTAATCCAGAAATTGTGCTATGTTTTTGCACCTGAATAGTCGTTGCAAATGTGGAATCATGGGAATTTAACAAAGAACCTTCTGAGGCACCTTTTTTGTTACTTTATCTATACGATATCTACTTACATGACATTCCGGACATTCTGTTGCAAATTCATGCTGATTATAATATATAACATGGTCATCAGGGCATGCATGAATTGCTTCATAATGCATTCCAATCTCTTTCATGATGGAACATAAATCTCGATATGTGCAAGGTAAAATATTTTATGGTGGTAACAAAAATTCAGCTATCAAGCTACAATTTTTTTTTGTTAATGTAATAAATAAATAATATTAATGAAACTCGCTTCATCCGTACAATGATCAATAATGAGTTAACAATACAATTATTAGAGGAATACAAATAAACTTTATCACGATCCTATATATGTGATGGATTATTTTAGATACCTTAGCATCCGTGTGATTGCAATGTTTGAAATACCATTCATAACCTTCAAGTTCATTATCAACAATATAGTAGAGAGAAGATTTGTTTTGGAGCCTTCATAAAGGGGTTCATATGCCTTATCGAGAAGAGGTATATTGTGAACATCATCAAATTCATCATCATTTTCATTATCAACATCATCGCCATCCATTCTAACGTTAAATGAATCATGGATCAATGTATTTTTACCATCATATTCAATTACATCATCGGCATGATCATATTGTTCAATATGATCGTTCACTTTTTCTCCATTAAACATACACGCTCCATGATCCTAATCCTGAACTTGTTCTGAAAGCACTTCCTTTGGACGACATGCTATAGGGTGTCTTTCCTTTAATATAAATACATGGAAACATCAATAGATATACATTAATATATGAAAAAAAAATACATACAATTACCAAAAACAACGAATATAATAATGTTTATAATGCTAAACCTACAAATGGATGATATTCGTTCCCCCCCTCAGTGTGTCCATGTTCCTTGAAATTTTTTGTGGCTGTTGAGATCAATATTCTTCTCCTCTTAAATCCCCTACATTGAGTACATGGACAATAACATTTGCCATCACCCCTTTGTTTCGCAGCATCCCATAGTCTAGCAAGCAATTGTCGGTTGTCTTCGTTTGGATCCGGAATATTTAATCTATTTGACATTTTGTCATAAACTTCATTAATGAATATAACCAGTTGTCTTAAAAAATCAAGTTCCACGCATCAAGGTTTTGTCAAATGGAGAGAATTTGAAGAATAAAAAATTCCCGACAAACTGTCTATCAATGAAAAAAAACTTCCCACAACCACCCGTTGAAGAATAAAACAATTCCTAAAAAAGTCCGTTGAGGAACAAATAATTTTCGCAATTGTCCGTTGCTTCTACAACAAACATGTCGAAATGTTTAAAAAAATTTATATTTATAATGGACATGTGTTGAATATTCAACACCTTGAACATAGTTACTATTGCAAGTATGGGACCATAAAATTTAAAATCATGTAAACCTTAATTTTTTTTTATATAAAAAAACCTATACTTTATGTCGGATATCCGACGCCTAGGAGTCGGATAACCGACATTATTGGGTTCACAGACGTCGAAGATTCGACACTGAAATGTCAGTTATCTGACACTTAAAGGGTTAGAAATTTGACTCCCTAGTGTCGGAGATTCGACGGCGCTATAAATATTTTGTTATCGGCATTCTGTTGATTGATTGTTGTCCGACACACCCGTGCGAAATGTCAGATGACGTCGAAATTCGGGTTCAAATCCTGTTGTGACACTTCAATTCAATCTTCATATGCTTCAATTCACCACATAGAATACAAATATTAGTGTAGCCATTAAGTGTAGGGAGCAATGAAGAGCAGTGCACAATATAGAGCCTAAGAAATGTATGATTATTGTTTGTTAAATATATTATTGATATTATGTCCTATTTTGTTATTTTGTAAGTTCAATGTAATGTAAAAAGTGATGCATGGTCATAATGAGGCTAAATAAACTCCATGGGAGCATATAGGGAATGTGATGTTCCCATGTACATAGATAAATGGTAATGCTGCATAGTCTTAATTTGAAATGCGTTGCCATTGACACATCACTAAGAGACCCTTGGAATAGAATCTCATACAACCCAGGTACATAAAGCTCAGTATAAAGTGTTAGTTATAATTTGGATTTGAATTTGAAAAAGTTAAAAAATTGTTGTGACAAAAGTGGAAAAAGTAAGAGACTCTTGAAATAGAGATGTATCTCAATGAGCTTATGAAATTCTAGAATCAGTTAAAAACAGCTTCTACCATCCAGCCAACTATGATTTCAAGATAAAGAACCCTATCAAAACGTCTGAGTAAACCCCTGCTTCAATCAAATCCATTCAATCTATGGGTAGCAATATGACCTTTTCCGTAAGTGACGTTTGGTATGAAGCATTACTATTTGTTACACATAGATGTCAAACATGATTTGTTTCAATAGAGAAAAATGACCCAACCCAACATCCATAGTCTACATTTATCTATTTAGTTTCATCCATTGTTTCGCTTTAATCCTATGTAAAATCATGTCTGAAAGTTGTGGTACTATAAGATATCTTTCTGGTGAGATGGATCCAACTCCTATCTGATTATAGGAAATTGAGTCCTAACCGGGGAGAACCAATGAGAGTAATTGCTGAACAAAGCTGACCCACAATATAATACA
This sequence comes from Pseudotsuga menziesii, assembly GCA_001517045.1. Taxonomy (NCBI): domain Eukaryota; kingdom Viridiplantae; phylum Streptophyta; class Pinopsida; order Pinales; family Pinaceae; genus Pseudotsuga; species Pseudotsuga menziesii. Next base: position 62,521 of record LPNX010509412.1, read on the forward strand.
GATAGGTAAAAAAAACAGATATTTCAAGTATACATAATTCAATTTATATATAAAACTCAAATAACTCAACAATCAACACTCTTCTTGCATTTTAAAACAGAATAGTATTTTTATCACTCTTCCAAAAACACAAAGAAAGAAATTTCATCAATATGCATACTCTGAAATGCCTCCCAAAGCATTTAGAGAAGTCGTAAACCAAAGAGAACTAGGAAAAGAAATATGAAGCAAGCGATATATGGAGACCGAACTGGCCTTTTGGACAAATTCTATGTTGATTTGATTGGTACTGCTCTACCCTACCCATACCGCATCCGAGTTCAAATCATGTTGCCTCATGCAGACTCTATCCCTAATTTAATTGCGATTTCTAATTACGAATTGCACCACCCATTAGAGGAAATTTGGGGTCTAAAATGCGCCTTATAAGAAAACGTGCCAAAATAAGTTTTTGTGAGTTGGAATTCAAGAACCAATAGAATTTCAATAAAATAAGTCAACCATAATGGTTGAATTGACATATTTGTCATTTAAAAAAACTACTTTTTTTGTTCGTATTTTGACATATCTCATTGTGTTTTTACTCAAATTTCGATCGGGAGAGCTCGTTGGATGCGAAATTTGATTCTGCATCCAACGAGCTCTCTCGATCAAAATTTGAGTAAAATCATAGGGAGATATGTTGAAAATACGAACACAAAAAGTAGTTTTTTTCTTTCTTCCTGCAAAATTAGTTAATATTATTTTATTATTTTAACTATTATTTTATTATTTTCCTTAGGAGGCCCATTTTAGACCCCAAAATTCCTCTAATGCTTGCGTCGACGACCATTTTGCGGACCACCTCCAAAGGGATTGCACAATATTTCTAAGTCTGTAATTTATATTTATTTTCTGTTTTCCTCATTTGAATTGAATTATTAAACATAAACCCTTATGAGCAGTATATTCAGCTTCGATTTCTGGAAATGCGTGTAAATCTGAGCACTCAGAAGGGAAGGGATTGGTATATATATTGGAAATTCCTTTAAATATATATAATATATACATGGAGCAGAGAATATTTGAGTGTGTTGGCATCGATCCGAAAGATTTGGCGAGAACGGAGGCATCAACAGAGAAAGAGGATCCAACTTCTCAGCTGAGCTCCTGGATTCGAGGTGTTTAGTGCAGCTGAAATAAACAAACAAACTGAAAATAGGTGACACTAGTCCTTTGTCAATGACACTCCTAATTTGTCTCCCGTAGGATTCATGGAGAGAGTTGTGACTCATGTTGTAACAAATATAAAATAAAATATTATTTCTATTAGTTAATTATCTTATGAAAGGGTGTAACCCTTCAGTTTACATGCTCAAAGCCTATAAAGGCCAGCTTCCCTTGTAATTATCTCATCATCCAAGATATTATTATTATTCATATTCATTATTAAAATGATAGTCGGATTCGACTACTAACAGACCAACCAGATTCAATTGCTCCATTTGGTATCAGAGCGAATTTGCTATTGCACTCTAAGCTCAGACTTGGCTCATCAATTCCTACTTGAGCTCGGACTTAGCTCATCAATTCTGGATTTCTTCTGTTGCTCCATTTCACCCATATCTCTCTCCGCTTGCTATCCTCCACTTCCATACTCCTTTCCCTCCAAACACTCCCTCGCTCGTGCTTCTCCACGGCTGCCATCTCCCTTCTCCATTCTCTTTGACACCCACGCTCCCACCTGCAAATTTTCTTCCATCCTCTACACCCTAACACCATCACTTCCTTCCTGCAATCCATCATGCACCTACATAACCCTCCGTTCACTCCATCATTGCGTTTCTCAACTCCATAGCTCAATGTTCACCCTGCGCTCATCCCACGCTCTTTTTCCATTTGGCTCCATCACACACATGCCCTGCGCTGTGATTTCTCCTCCATGCCCTCAAACTTCGACCTCCAGTTCTACTGCACCACACATGCCCTATGACCTACCTATCCCTTCTACCCTCTCCAACTCCCAACCATCCTCCCACCTGCCTCCTTCCATCTGTATTCCATCAACGCATTCATTCCCAACTGCTGGCCTGCGCAACCCCTTCCAACCTCCCTAAAAACTATCACCGCTCTTCACCTTCCCACCTTCCTGTAACCTTCCAATCCACACTCCATTCTCCACCTCTGATCTTCCATTACAGCTCCAACTAACATCGCCACCTCCATCTCCCGTCACTACCCTCTCCAACCTCAAACTTCGCACGCGCTTCCATCAACAATCATCCGTGCGCATAGTAACCTGCAACCCTGCAAAACAAAAAAAAACATATTTTTTAGATATTATATATATTAATAATATATTATTATTATTTTATACTATTTATTTAAAACCAAAAACTATTATTATTATATTATAATAATATTTAGTTTTTTAAAAACTATATACAAAATATAATATAGTTTATAAAAAAAATATAATAATAATAATATTAATTAATTAATATATTATTAGCCAAAATAGCGTTGAAATACACACCTCCGCATAGAAGGTCCAAGACCATGGCTGAGCTAAAAGAGCAAATGGAAAAAATGGAGAAGGACATCAGGTCCCTTGTCGTTGACCTAAAATGCTTAAAGGAAAAGATGCAAAATAACAATATATTACTCAAAGATGAGCTTGTTTTGGTACTAGAAAGAAGGCTCGACGACAAACATGACATCCTGAATGAAAAACAAAAAGACATGGATGACAAAATGAGTACCGTGATGCAAACAATAAACACCTTAACACAAAACATGAGCACCATGACACAGAACCATAATACATTAATCAAGATGTTACAAAGGCTCATACCCAGTCTGGGCCAAGTCAGTAATCCAGACAAGCTAGATGCCTCATTTCATGTTGCCACCCAGGAAACACTTGCAAAGAATAAAAAAGAATTGCAAAAAGAAATGAAGATGAACAATGTGACGCTTAAGCAAGAGATAGAATCACAAGTACTGCCAGATATGGAGGCACAATTGAACAACAAAATAGACGCTATAAGTAAAGCAGTAGAGAATAAAAAAGCTAAAAATCACCACCAACAACGAAGAAATTCAGATATGTCACTTTCATCATCCAGTAGTTCCGAGCCACCATCAAACAACAAGGAAAAAGGAAATCAACGTCGTTCTTACAAAGTGTATCCACCTAAGGCAAAAATAGAGTTGCCGAAATACAATGGGAGTGAAGACCAATGCGTTGCTTGGTTAAACAAAGCAGAAGAATACTTCGACATTTACAACATTCAATCTAACAAGGAGAAGGTGAAATATGCATCAATGCATATGGAAGGGTACGCCTATAATTGGTACTTATGGTAGAAGAGAGATAATTTTACCTACACCTAGAACTTGTTCAAAAATGAATTTTTTAATAGGTTTCAAGGAATCAAAGAAGATGAACTTTTCAATAAACTTACCAGACTACAACAAGTCAGAAATGTTGAGGAATTCACTCATCAATGGGAATCCTTATCAACACGAGTATTTGGGTTGTCTGACAAGCAAAGACTCGAAACCTATTTAGGAGGTCTTAAACCATACCTCCAAAAAGAGTTAAAGTTGCATGACATACCTAACGTAGAAGTAGCAAGACATAAAGCAAAAGTCGTAGAACGCAAATTGGAAGGAATTAAAACAAGAGGCGATAACCATTATCGGAAAGAAAAAAGAGACACAATGTAGGTACTGTGCAAATACTTGGTCACCCGGTCATCAATGCCACAAACCTCAATCATATGCCTATGAAATGGAAAATAGATCGAAGTCATCTAACAGTTATGCTGATAATGGAAAAAAGAAGAAAAACATATGTCATCGATGTGGTGATGATTGGACCCCTAGTCATAAATGTAGGAACAATGAGACAATACAGTGCAAAATCATCAATGGAAAGGAAGTGCAAGTCTCTGCACAAGAGACCTCGTCCGATTCTAATACCGACACCGAGTCAAAATGAAGAACAACACTAGGAAAATACTTGAGCTTTGAGGACAAAGCTTCCTTAAAGGAAGTGGCAATGTAACAAATATAAAATAAAATATTATTTAGATTAGTTAATTATCTTATGAAAGGGTGTAACCCTTCATTTTACATGCTCAAATCCTATAAAGGCGAGCTTCCCTTGTAATTATCTCATCATCCAATATATTATTATTATTCATATTCATTATTAAAATGATAGTCGGATTCGACTACTAACGGACCAACCAGATTCGATTGCTCCACATGTGTATCGAGAAACGACCTCACTCACTCACTTTACATAAATATGTTGATCATATCTATATCATGGGAAATATATATATATATATATATATATATATATATATATATATAT
>LPNX010509412.1:66996-87954 GCA_001517045.1 Pseudotsuga menziesii
CGTAAGTTGGGATCACTCCATCCAGCGAGTTCTCCATCGGCACAACGCAAATGCAAATGGACTCCAGCTTCTCACCTTTGTAAGGTTCGAATGCTCGAACAACGGCCCCAGATCACAGGCCCAAGGAGTGGCACTTGGCAGCCATCAGATGGCCAGATCGCAGGGCCTAGAGAGCGGCACTTGGAAGCCATTAGATGGCTAGATTGCATGGTCCTCACTACACCACTTGGCATCCATCGGAAGGCTATATTGCATGGCCCTCACTACAACACTTGGCATCCATCGGATGGCCAGATCACATGGCCCTTATTGTGCCACTTGGCATCCATTGGGCGGCCAAATCGCATGGCCCTTACTATGCCACTTGGCATCCATCAGACGGCCACATCGTAAGGCTCAGAAAACACCACTTGGAATGCACTGGATGGCTATATCCAAAGGTCCTCCTCACGCCACTTGGCATTCATCCAACGGCTCTCCAAGGCCTTCCGTACGCCCATATTCATCCAATCTAGTAGTTATGTATGCCACTTGGCATCTTTCCGTACGCCACTTAGCCACAAACCAAGGCTCTCCGTATGCCACTTGGACCATCCAACTTGGTTTATAGTGCCACATGGAGGCTAAGGCTGAGTGTTTTCAGCTCACGATACAGATGGCCATCGATTCTACTCGCGATAAGCACGCACAGTGTGATGGCACCGTTCTGCTCACGATACGCATGCACTTATGGCACTGTGTCTTCACGAATGGCACCATATATTCACGAATTTGTATCAGTGATTTCCTAAACTGTCCTCTACATTTCATCATTATTTCTTATTGGATGTTGGTGTCTGATTCGTTCTTGTGTTTTCTTGCAACTTATTTATCGTCAATGTAGTTGAAGACTCCCTCGGCCAGGCCATGCCATGATAGGAAAAAGAAAAGTCTGTTGTAATTTATGTATTTCATTTCTATTTGAATATTGAACTTACATGAACACGAGGTCTGTTTATAACAATATTTCCTAAAGGAACAACTCATAAATTACTATTATAAAAGGTAGATGTGTAAGCTAAATGATTGAGGATTTGAATTTACTTTTAGTGATTTTCCACCCAAAATTTCTGTGAATTTGTAGTTTTAGGTTTGAATTGCATAATCTGAATGCCTAGGAGTAAGTGTTGAATCTATTTATACAATAATATTTCAATTTGAACAAAAAAAATCCCAATTTCAAGAATCAAAATTGTAATTTAAATAATAAAAATCACTATTTGAACAAAAAATAGTTTTGTCGATTTCCAACATAAATGGGAAGAAAGGTACATCGTTTACAATTTAGCTTATTCCAAAGATAAATAACCAAGTGCTTTTATGGGCTCATTTCTAATTACCTATATATAAAATATTTCTAAACAAATCGTTAGAAAAAAACATCATTAAGTAAAATGTTAATGGGAAATAAGCTTGCTAAATTAGATTGTTGAGATTATGATAATGTGCTTATTTTTAATAAAAAATAAATTTAATATTTTTAAATAATTCTTAAATAATATAATAATATTTAATATATTTGATTCTATTAATTTAAAATTATTTATATATCCAAAATGTAAATTTTTATTCACTTCAATTCAATTCAAGTAAAAAATAAAAATAAAAATATCTATCTCACTAAACATTTAATCCACTACTATACTTACTACTACAATACATAATGCCTAACACATACACCACCTACCCCTACATAACCCCTGCCACATATCATCAATTTTCTGAGTAAGGCATTAATGTATTATAAGATATTTTCTATGCATATTTAATATCAACAAAGATGTCCATTGGTTGTAGCTTGGGTCGTTGGGAGGAATGAGCGCTACCCTCCCCACCCAGGTTCAATTCTTATAAGTGAGATGTTTGCACTTTTTTTTGTCACTAAGAGAGACATTATTTCTACTACATATTAAAAAAAGAGGTACATATTCAGAACTTCCTACAGAAACAACAAGTCAATCCATGTCCATGGAACCACCTGAGAAAGGTATGCAAAATGCTCCATACAGAGAATCTAATCATATTTATTCCTTCCCAACTGTTGAAAGTTGGCAGCACAATATGACTTAAGAAGTTAACATAAGAAAAATAGAAACTTGGAGGGAAGATGAAAAAGACAGAAAAAGAAAAGCTTCTAGAACCTCTTGGAGGATTTGGCCTCATCTTCCAAATCCTTGTTGGTGTTGGTGTCCTTGTCATACTTTTTGGATCTGCTGAAGGGGGACTCGGAGAGCTGCATGAGGCTTTTCATGTGAATCAACCCTTTTTCAACATCCTCTTTGAAGGTGTTGACCATGAGTTTCATGAACTCTTCGAAACTTTCTCGTTCACTCATGGATTTGTCCAAGATGAACTTCAACCTCAAGTATTTGGAAATGGTGACATCATGCCCTAATCTGAGCCCAAATTCACCATAAATTTATTCCTCCATGGCTGTAATAGATTTACGAATGTGTGCGGGAGCTTCTTTTTGGAAAAGGGCCTCCTCCCAAATCCATTGCCAATGAGGGATCGTGTTGAAGGGTGCTGGTGTTGGAGTATCAATGTAGAGGACAAGAACTGGAATCAACACTTTGAAGATCTGAAGCTCCTGGTTGATTCCTTGCTTGGTTGACATGCTGAAACTTTAGATCAACCATCTTATAGCTCGCGCTTGGGAGGAAACAAGGTATCTGATGATCCCTAGGCCAAATGCAGTGGATCTCAGAGCAAATCCCATTACGACCTGAATGTTGCAGGGAAGATGAGATCTTGGACATGGTGCACCTGGCTGTTGCATGGTGCACAAGATATTGGACATGATGCATCTTATGTGTATCAGGAGGAAAATCGTTCACCACAACAACGGGAGGATCGCTTTTAGCAATCCAAGGATGCATTTCATGTTTTACCGGACTGACTGAAAAGTTCAGAATCAGATTGATCATTATCGTTGTTGAAACTTTCATGGGTAGCTGTGTGTGAGAAGTATGCTCATACTACAGAAGGACAGTGATGTGATGTTTAAACATGGAGGGAGTACCGAGCCGCATTGTCCACCTCAACACCTTCCCACTCTTCCCAAGGCCTCATGTCCTCGCTGCACCACCTTTCATCCGTGTTTTGAACACCTCCATCTGGGGAGTGACATGTTTTCTCTTGTTGAGCCCCTTTGTAATGAATAAATGGATTGTGTAATCTGACCACACTAATGTAACCAGAGTAAGAAAAATTGAGAGACCATGATCAGATAGTGTAACTTGACTTGTTTTTTCCTTTTTGAAAAAAAAAAGGAAAAGTTTCACATCCTTGTGCACCTTGCATGGATATGGAGGACCTTTCCTTGAAAGGCATGGAAATTCTTTATTGAGTAGTTTGAATCCTTCGGCTCATAAGATGTAGATGTCCACATCATTAGTTATTTTAAAAAATTAGAGTTGTTGGAAAATATTTTTTTAATATATTAAAAATTATTGTATATTATTAATAAAGTTTAGATAGGTGATAAAGTGTGGTGGTGTTATTTTTTATATTATCAACACTAGTGATTGGTTTAGATTACTTAAGTTAACCTTAGGTTCAAATTTAATTAATTTCCACTATAATTCAATAGTATATTTAACAATTCGCAAGTTAAATATACCAATAACTAATGACTTAGAAAAGAATGATTTGTATCAAGGCACACCTGCGGGGACCGATATCCCTAGGGGAATCTACCCTTCTATCCTTATTACAATGGGTCTATGTCTCGTTGATAATTTGAACCTTGATAGGGAGAGTGGAAAACTTATCTCCTTACAAATCAAGTCATAGACCCCTCGAATTTTAAATTCAAGGACATGGGAGTATGCTTTGAACCACTTATGTGTACATTAGTCATGAGATCATTTTAATATAATATATTTAGGTGCAACCACATGTTCGACCACTACCTCAAGTTGAACCATGAATTTAGGAAAATCCCTCATGAGAATTGAGCATCGTCTATTGATGAAAAACTCCTCACTCCTAACGAATGGATCCAAACCATTTCAGCAAAGTGGAGTGTTGTTATTATCCATCACAATTTAAATTATAATAGAAACATATTTATTTATTGTTGCTAATTTAAAACTGCATTGGTTACTTTCAATTTCATAGATTTTATTGTAAAAACAATGACCTATGACCTTCTTCAATGACATCTTCATCTTCATTTAAGCAATGAATTATTTTTACACTTTGGGTTAAAATTTCAATCTTCAAATGTTGTAATGTGGGTATGACACAATCCCACTCAATATACTCATTATTAATCATACTAAAACTGATCAAATCAAAGTTATGTTGCAAACTCAACCATTTTTTGTAATACCTGAGATCTTCAAGGCTCCATATTGCAAAGATCTTATCAATTATTTTTTCTTCTAGATTATCTTGCACAAATACAACTTTTGACTGCTTCGACACTTCTACAGAGTACTCATCCTCAACACCATTCATTCCTCATCAAATTCCATTGTTGTCTTATCTTCATCTTCTTCTCGATCCTCCACTTGTTTCTCGTTTCCAAGTGGGTTGTATCTTCCATTTATTAATTCATCAATCAATTTTATTTTTTTTAATTTCATCAATTCTTCATCAAATAAATTTTCCTCATTATACAATGCTTCAAATTTAAATTGGTTTACCTTATTATTATCATGTATTATTTTCTCACACTTCCTATGATGTTGTAGATTCTTCATCAAAATTTGTTGGTTTCACTCTCTTCACCTCTGCTACTCAATCTATGTCTATATGTAGACATTGCATGAGATGTTGCTCAACTTCAACTTTGATTTTATCAACTTCATCATCTAGTGGTATATCTACACAGTGGGATTGACCTTCCTCATGTTCATGCTCTGCATTAGCTTCATCAACTTCATCATCCAGTAGTGTATCTATGCAGTGCGATCCACTTTCCTCATGTTCATGCTCTGCTACATGTACAGATCTCCCCTTTTCACTGTACTCTTTTTCCAGAATACTCCAAGCTTCATTGATGATTTTTGCTTCTTGAATTTTAGGTAAAATGTTATCATCCAAACCTTGTCGAATGAGAGAAAATACATCATCACTATTTTTCTAATCTTTTTCATGGGTGGGTTCTACACATCCCTTCAAGACATTGTCCCATAACTCTTTTGCATGCAATATGGTGTTCACTTTAATATCCCACATACCATTTATTTTAATAGTGAAAACCAGTGGTGGGTAATAGAAAACATTCTTTGGGATATTTGATACACACATAAATGCATCTTCATTCTTTTGTTCAATTACAGCTGAATCTTCTCCGTATATCTTTGCAAAATATGTTTATTCTTCTCATTTGTTCTCTCTTTTGATCTGTGTTTTCTCCTTTATACTTCGCTTTATTATTAAACCCTTTCACAATTATTTCATAACATTTTAAAAACTTCTTTAAAAAATTTCAACCTTTTCAAACAACACTTTTAATCCTTCTTTGACTTTTTAAAAATTCATTTTCACCCAAACAAATTTTCAAAACCTCTTTATAAAATTTTACTAACCCTTTCATAACTTGAAAACACCTTTTTAATCCTTTTTTGATGCTAATGATGGTTAACATCCACTGATACCAAACTTGGTCTATTAGACCTAAAGAAGCGAACTATTTAGTTTGTTTTGAAATTGTATTCATATGCTCAAAGAGCTTGGAGAGAATCGTCCGAGCTCACTATAATTTTGGGATGTTAAAAGGCTAGGAAGGTCGTCATTGCAACAAATATTATGAAACCAGGATCTAATGTAAACCAGGATCTAATGTGAGCATACGCAGGGCACTCTAAGAGGATGTAATTTTCATCCTCAATGTTCATATTCTCACATAGATGGCAGATCCTTTCCACCCATGGTGTTTTAGGAATTTCCATGGTGTTTTAGGAATTTCCCAACAACCTGTTTCACTATGGAGCTCATGAGAGTTCATTCTTATCTTGGCTATATTTTTTTCTTTCTTTGAACTAGTTAAAACAAAGAGATACTTTTGATAAATTTAAAACCCTTTCATAACTTGAATACACCTTTTAATTATAGATTTTCAAATCTTGAAACATTAAGTGGTAAAAAAACTTTGCCTTCAAAACTTCTTTATAAATTTTACTAATAATTTTTTAAAACCCTTTCATAACTCGAAAACATCTTTTATTAAAGATTTTCATTGCTAAAAACATACATTTTAAAAATAAAACTGTCCACCACTTCACCTTAAAGAAATCTTATAGATAATTCCCATTTAATATGAAAACATTCATATCATAAAGAATGGTCTTTTGCAATGGCGTAGTTATGAGGTATTCGACAAGTTATGCTTTCACCAACTCCATTAAGAATATTTACCTTTCCTTAGGCGTGTGGGATTTTAGTGAACTTGAATCTTTCCTTCAGTATTTCTCCAAGCAAATAGGTAATTGTTCATGATAATTATATTTACACGGCAGTCCGATGACTTGTCTGCTTCTCCACATGCCAATCGACCAACGATTTTACACTTGTTTTAAACGACCTACAACAATCTCACCCTTCTGGGTTGGGTGTATGTATTTCAACGACAGATTCTTTTCAACGATGGTCTTTTCTTTTCAGTGAATTATGACTGTTCCTCTTTCAAAAAAAATTCTTAGGTATTATGTCACGTTGATTTCGATTTGTTGGACAGCTCTTCACAATTTATGCAACAACGGATATTGCTTCACGACCCTTCACACAACCGACATTTCCTCATCTATTCAGACATTCTATCACTTGAACAAATTTTAAGCACTTCTTTCCTGGCTCCTTGCATCGAATTGCGTTATGCTTCCCTAAAATAACCAATTTTGTTACATTATAGTTCACTTAAATAACCATTTTTATGCTTTTGCAATGGCTTGTATTATGGATAAATTGAATAGTTGTGGTGAATAATACCCCATGTTATGCATGGATTCCATGGTTTCTATGGATTTTTGAAAGGATTTCACAACCCCGCATGGCAGCGACACTCGATCCATGGCAGAAATATTGCCAAGTTCTCGTTTCTACGGGTTACACGATCAGAGAGAAACTTTAAGGGCTTACAAAAATATTGAATGTCTGGAATGGCCTGGTTTTGAATCTCGGTGACAGCAGCCCAAGCATCTCTTAGAGTCTGACTAGTTAAACCTCCTTTAAATTCTCTTAGTTCTCATTTATTCCACACTATGGTCGAAAGACCACAACAAGCTACAACTGCACAATGGTTGACATACAAATTTATGGCCAATACGTCGAGCGTACACATCGAGGATCTATAGAAGGCATGGGAAGCCGATCCATATAGCAGAAAAAAGTCATGGGACAACTTATTCCACAATTTATCCAGCCAATCTACGAGCCTTTCACCTATCTTATTCAACCCAACTATCCAGGAAAGAATGAGATTACTCCTCCTCGTTAGGGATAACCAAGTATGTTCATGTTTTAATTTATTTTTCAAGATATTTGAGACCTATCTGTTTTTTTTACAATCAACATCTAAAAATTAACAAATTTAATCAAATCTTTAAATTTTATGTGATTCATTGGCAGAAATTTTAAAGATTTTACCATTTATTTGAGCTTCTCACTCACAGACATTTTAAAAATTTGAGACTTTATTTCCGATAACAGATATAACTGGGAAGTCTTCAATGTCCAGTATCTAGTTCTACTCACTGGCCATTGAAATAAAGTCTGAGTGAGCAGAAAAGGATACTAGACATTGAAAACTGCTCAGTTATATCTGTAATGAAAACCATTGACAGAAACCATGTCCGGACTGACATAGCATTGATGTCAGCAATAACTTTATATTTTAAATTTGATTAATTTATTAAAATAATATTTACAAAGGGTGTCTCCTGAGAGGCTTGCGACAGATGACAAAGCCTCCAGAGCCACCTTCCCCTTAAAAAAAATCCTTCAACTTAAAAATAACTAGCATACCCCAAAATAGGTGGAAATGAAATACCAAAAAGAACTTTGGTATGTCTAAAATGAATGACAGTTATGTTTATGTAGATACTGTAAGTTTAGGTGTTAAAAGAAAGTATAATGAATCTATTGAAATTATAGTGCAAATACTAATAAGCAATAAATAGAAACAGATGTAATGCTATCTTCAAAAATTAAGTGGCAGTCCAATATCTTGGTATGTTTATAGAAATACTTGTACCAAGGGTGTTATTTTGTATTCCTATTCTTCTTTATGTGAACATAATTTTTTTTTATTACTCTTATTTTAAGGTGAGAGTTTAGTAAAGTTTAAATTGACATATGAAATCCTTTTATTTGTTATAATATTGAAGTGGTTAGAGTATGTAAACGATAATACATATAAATATTATATCCATTGTTTTATTTTGCAATAATTGAAATGGCATTAGGGTAGTATACGAAACATGATATATGATACGATTTGTCTTTTGGTAAAGGAAATAAGGCAGTTCCAAGCACTGAGAAAAAATGGCTTTTTTAATTATCTTCTCTGGCTATATTCACAAAAACATGGAGTGTTATATATATACAGACAATCTTGTAAGATGTCCCGGACCGGTGAGCTTTAGTAGATATCGCCTGAAAATATCAAAAGCAAAAGATCAACAAAAACAGTGAAGATGCCTAGAATGGAGTCCATGCAATGTCTTTCCTTAGAAATTGCACATATCCAATTCATGAAAGACGATTTGTGATTTTTTGTCTCTTGATTTGTGATGAGTATCACGCCCAATATTCTAATGGGTAGGTATGAAGTAGGGTGCTTGCTAGGGAAAGGCTCATTCACCAAGGTATACCAAGCGAGAAACCTGGAGGGAAGCCAAATCGTCGTCGTTAAGGCCGTGGACATAGAAAAAATCCTCAAGTGTGGTATGATCGATAAAATTAAAGGATAAATATCGATTATGATATGGGTCCAGGACCCTAACATCATTTGGCTCTATGAAGTCATGGTGAGTAAGACCAAGGTGGTGAGGAAGTAATTTAAATAGCTAATAAGTGTGGTGGATTTTTTCCACAAATGAGGCAAGTATCACCGAGACCTGAATCCCAAGAACTTTCTTTTAGACAAAAACACGGGCTTGAAGGTTGCTGACTTTGGCTTCAGCGCATTGCCGGTGTAGTTCGGGAAAGACAACCTTCTCCACACAACATTTAAAATGTTGTCCTATGTCGCACCGGATGTCATTTCCAAGAAAGGTTACAATGGTGCCAAGCCAAACATATGGTCTTGCGGCATTGTGTTGTTCATGCTAATGGCTGGCTACCTGTAGTTCCAGGGCGTGAATCTTATGGTGATGTATAAGAATATCTACAAGGGGGATTTCAAATTCCCAACTTGGTTTTCTTTCGATTCCTGACGACTTGTATTTCAATTGATGGAATCAAATCCCCAGACGAGTATCACCGTCTCGTAGCTGATGGAGTTCCCTTGGTTCCACTGAGGCTTCAAGCTCCAGCAATCCAAAATCATCGATGTCGATGTCGAGCTTGTCGATGATGTCGAGTTAATGCTCTTTAGCGTCAAGCTGGCCTATATGAATTCCTTCGACATAATCTCCCTCTTTCCATGGTTCAGTCCATTCGAATTGTTTAAGGATAATATCGTAAAGTAGGAGTGTTGTTATTATCCATCACAATTTAAATTGTAATAGAAACATATTTATTTATTGTTGCTAATTTAAAACTGCATTGGTTACTTTCAATTTCATAGATTTTCTTATAAAAACAATGACCTATGACCTTCTTCAATGACATCTTCATCTTCATTTAAGCAATGAATTATTTTTACACTTTGGGCTGCAATCTCAATCTTCAAATGTTGTAATGTGGGTATGACACAATCCCACTCAATATACTCATTATTAATCATACTAAAACTAATTAAATCAAAGTTATGCTGCAAACTCAACCATTTTTTGTAATACCTAAGATCTTCAAGGATCCATATTGAAAAGATCTTATCAATTATTTTTTCTTCTAGATTATCTTGCACAAATACAACGTTTGACTGATCTGAACACTTCTACAAAGTACTCATCCTCAACACCATTCATTCCTCAACAAATTCCATTGCTATCTTATCTTCATCTTCTTCTCGATCCCCCACTTGTTTCTCATTTCCAAGTGGGTTGTACCTTCCTCATGTTCACGCTCTGCATTAGTTTCATCAACTTCATCATCCACTAGTGTATCTACGTAGTGGGATTCACTTTCCTCATGTTCATGCTCTCTTCATTGATGATTTTTGCTTCTTGAATTTTAGGTAAAATGTTATCATCCAAACCTTGTCGAATGAGAGAAAATACATCATCATTATTTTCCTAATCTTTTTCATGGGTGGGTTCTACACATCCCTTCAAGACATTGTCCCATAACTCTTTTGCATGCAATATGGTGTTCACTTTAATATCCCACATACCATATATTTTAATAGTGAAAACGAGTGGTGGGTAATAGAAAACGTTCTTTGGGATATTTTATACACACACAAATGCATCTTCATTCTTTTGTTTAATTACAGCTGAATCTTCTTCGTATATCTTTGCAAAATATGTTTATTCTTCTCATTTGTTCTCTCTTTTGATCAATGTGAGATCTCTCTCCTAGACTACTTTAGTCTTCTCCTATGACCAATAACAATTTCTCTTTGATACTTCACTTTATTATTAAACCCTTTCACAATTATTTCATAACATTTTTAAACTTCTTTAAAAAATTTCAACCTTTTCAAACATCACTTTTAATCTTTCTTTGACTTTTTAAAAATTCATTTCCACCCAAACAAATTTTCAAAACCTCTTTATAAAATTTTACTAACCCTTTCATAACTTGAAAACGCCTTTTAATCCTTTTTTGATGCTAATGATGGTTAACATCCACTGAGACCAAACTTGGTCTATTAGACATAAAGAAGCGAACTATATTTAGTTTGTTTTCAAATTGTATTCATATGCTCAAAGAGCTTGGAGAGAATCATCCCGAGCTCACTATAATTTTGGCATGTTAAAAGGCTAGGAAGGTCGGCACTGTTTCACTATGGAGCTCATGAGAGTTCATTCTTATCTTGGCTATATATTTTTTTCTTTGAACTAGTTAAAACAAAGAGATACTTTTGATAAATTTAAAACCCTTTCATAACTTGAATACACCTTTTAATTATATATTTTCAAATCTTGAAACATTAAGTGGTAAAAAAACTTTGCCTTCAAAATTTCTTTATAAATTTTACTAATAATTTTTGAAAACCCTTTTATAACTTGAAAACATCTTTTATTAAAGATTTTCATTGCTGGAAACATACCTTTTTAAAATAAAATTTTCCACCACTCAAAACATTCACCTTAAAGAATTAAAGAAATCTTATAGATAATTCCCATTTAATATGAAAACATTCATATCATAAAGAGTTGTCTTTTGCAATCACGTAGTTATGAGGTATTCCACAAGTTATGCTTTCACCAACTCCATTAAGAATATTTACCTTTCCTTAAGCATGTGGGATTTTAGTGAACTTGAATCTTTCCTTCAGTATTTCTCTAAGAAAATAGGTAATTGTTCATGATAATTATATTTACACGGTAGTCCGATGACTTATCTGCTTCTCCGCATGCAAATCGACCAACGGCTTTACGCTTGTTTTAATCGACCTACAACAATCTCACCCTTCTGGGTTGGGTGTATGTATTTCAACGACAGATTCTTTTCAACGATGGTCTTTTCTTTTCAGTGAATTGTGAGTATTCCTCTTTCAAAAAAAATTCTTAGGTATTATGTCACATCGATTTCGATTTGTTGGACAGCTCTTCACAATTTATGCAACAACGGATATCTCAGTTGGCAATCGGTGTTTCTCGCAATGATCTCCTTATGCTGGATTTGCTTCATGACCCTTCACACAACCGACATTTCCTCATCTATTCAGACATTCTGTAACTTGAACAAATTTTAAGCACTTCTTTCCTGGCTCCTTGCATCGAATTGCGTTATGGTTCCCTAAAATAACCAATTTTGTTACATTATAGTTCACTTAAATAACCATTTTTATGCTTTTGCAATGGCTTGTATTATTGCTAAATTGAATAGTTGTGGTGAATAATACCCCATGTTATGCATGGATTACATGGTTTCTATGGATTGTTGAAAGGATTTCACAACCCCGCATGGCAGCGACGCTCGATCCATGGCAGAAATATTGTCGAGTTCTCGTTTCTACGGGTTACACGATCAGAGAGATGATCAGAGAGAAACTTTAAGGGCTTGCAAAAATATTGAATGTCTAGAATGGACTGGTTTTGAATCTCGGCGACAGTAGTCCAAGCAGCTATTAGAGTCCAACTAGTTAAACCTCCTTTAAATTCTCTTAGTTCTCATTTATTCCACACTATGGTCAAAAGACCACAACAAGCTACAACTGCACAACGTCCAGCGTATACATCAAAGATCTACAGAAGGCCTGGGAAGCCGATCCATATAGCGAACACAAGTCATGGGACAACTTATTCCGTAATTTATCCGGCCAATCTACGGGCCTTTCGCCTGTCTTATCCAACCAAAATATCCAGGAAAGCATGAGATTACTCCTCCTCGTTAGGGATTACCAAGTATGTTCATGTTTTAATTTATTTTTGAAGATATTTGAGACGTATTTTTTTTTTTACAATCAACATCTAAAAATTAACAAATTTAATCAAATCTTTAAATTTTATGTGATTCATTGGCAGAAATTTTAAAGCTTTTACCATTTATTTGAGCTTCTCACTCACAGACATTTTCAAAATTTGAGACTTCATTTCCGATAACATATCTAACTTGGAAGTCTTCAATGTCCAGTATCTAGTTCTACTCACTGGCCATTGAAATAAAGTCTGAGTGAGCAGAAAAGGATACTGGACATTGAAAACTGCTCAGTTATATCTGTAATGAAAACCATTGACGGAAACCATGTCTGGACTGACATAGCATTGATGTTAGCAATAACTTTATTTTAAATTTGAGTAATTTATTAAATTAATAATTACAAAGGGCGTCTCTTGAGATGCTTGTGATAGATGACAAAGCCCTTCAAAAAATCCTTCAAGTTAAAAATAACTAGCATACCCCCAAATTGGTGGAAATGAAACACCTAAAAGAACTTCGGTATGTCTAAAATGAACTAAAGTTATGTTTATGTAGATACTGTAAGTTTATAAGTTTAGGTGTTAAAAGAAAGTATAATGAATCTATAGAAATTATAGTGCAAATACTAATAAGCAATAAATAGGAAACCATGCAATAAATAGAAACCAATGTAATGCTATCTTCAAAAATTAAGTGGCAGTCCAATATCTTGGTATGTTTATAGAAATACTTGTGCCAAGGGTCTTATTTTGTATTCCTATTCTTCTTTAAGTGAACATAATTTTTTTTATTACTCTTATTTTAAGGTGAGAGTTTAGTAAAGATTAAATTGACATATGAAATCCTTTTATTTGTTATAATATTGAAGTGGTTAGAGTATGTAAACGATGATACATATAAATATTATATCCGTTGTTTTATTTTGCAATAACTGAAATGGCATTAGGGTAGTATTCGAAACATGATATATGATATGATTTGTTTTTTGGTAAAGGCAATAAGGCAGTTCCAAATTATTAATATTAAAAATATGATTTTGCATAAAACTATTAAAAATGTATATTTAAAAACATATTGAACCTTGGAAAACTATCATCTATGTTTTAGTTTCTTCCTCGAGAATAGACTAGTCACACATACCGATTTACTTCATTGCTGGGAAACAATGATTTCTCCTCCAACGTACCGAGAACACAACTCCTATTGCATATTTTGTAAGCTTGACATTGGTCATCTCGGGAAAAAACACCATGTATTTTGATATCATGAACGTCACCACGTGTCTCATTTATTACAAAACATACATAGCATTTACCTTTGAAACCATTGTAGACACTGAGAGGGGGGGTGAATCAGTGTAAAACAATTTTTACAAGTTTTCTTGACCTGTCACACTTAACTACCAATTCATCATTTCATTATTCTACCAATCTCATAATCATTTCATAAACTTCATCATTCACATATCATAGCATTTAACTTATCAAGAACCATAACATAGAAGAACACCACACCATATAAATTTGTAATCTTTTTATATTTGTTTGGTTCGGCTACAACCATTAGGCAAAATCAACACCTACTGATACATAGAGCACCTACTCTGTCTCCAGGACCCTGCCTGGTTTTCTTAGACCCTGCTAAGAAGGGTTTGAGGTATCCTAACCTCAAAAGAAAGACAAGCTTGCATTTACAATACAGTAAACTCATGTACCCATCAAGAAATCTCTGACATATCAAAGTTGCTCATCTTCTCTGCTCATCACATCAACTCTGTTGTACCACTGCTCACTGCTGCTCATTAATATCTGCTCATCTTTCCTGCTCATCAATGCTGCTCATCATCTTGGCTCATCATCTCTGCTGCCGGTCATAGTCTCAATCTCTGCTCAAACATCTGTGCACATCAACCAACAATCACAACTCCTCAATACACTGCTGAGTCATCAAGTTAGTAGCATACCCATCAAAGTTTATTTGCACACTGCTGCTCATCAAAGATCTGCTCATCAACACTACTACTGGCCATTCATTCTTCACTCATCACCATCATGTCATGGATGCACTGCTGTGTATGTAACACCTCAAGAGTGTGTAGATTTGTTGCTGCACAAATGAACCAAAGCCAATTCTGTGGTGTCCTCTATCAAACTGTCATCTAGCCACTGCCTTCAAATCATTGCCAAGTCAATTAACTCTGTCACTGCTTATGTCATCAAAATTCTTATGAGTCAATCACTGTATAACTATTGTTACTGCACATTATGTTTCTGCCACCATACTACATCGACATATATATATATATATTGGATACAAGTTCATACAACACCACCAAGATATCATCACAATCAATTTCATCATCAACCTTTGTTGACTGTGTGTATATCATAGTATGTGAAAGGCATCACCATATCATGGTGTATCAATTCATATGTCACAACTACATACTTCAGCTTGCACCTATATTTACATACTAATACCACAGTACATACCTTTTTATTATGAATGTTCATACATACCTCTTCACTTCTTTACCTCAATCAATAGTCTCTGAGCATATATGTCATTGCTGAACATATTACTGTGTAAACATCATCTCACTTGCAAATCCAAACTCGTGACTGTGTAAATCCTCTGCTGCTGGTCAAATTCTGAACTTAAAGCTTTACTGTACATACCTTTATCTATGCATGTTGTTACAGACTTCAAGCTTCAGACCTCGACCCTGGAGATAACCTGCATGTAACCTTGTAGCAGATTTGGATTGTTTGGTTTAGATGTTGTGAGTAAGAATACTCCCAATTGCTGCTATACTATGGAAGAACCCTAGGCAAGGGAAATCATGAAGATAAGAACCAAAACTTGGACACTATCTGCTGCAATGCATTCAACTAAGAAGAAAAACTCAGACAAGTTCACGGCTGCTGCAGACCATAGTCTTGGACTGTGTCCACCTCAGAGAAAGTTCGGGACTGATATGGAATGGATGACTATACACCCATCACGTCCTGTAGCAGCTCAAACGTTTTTCCCACTCCACAAGAGTGTGCAATCTCCAAAAATATATTGCAGACTCTGCCCACCAAGAAAAATTTCACAGAAAATCCACGCACAAGGTATGAGGACGTGGGGCTAGGGTTACGTTTTGTTGTTTTTCCATGAGGTATTTCACATGTCAATTGGTGTGGTTTTTATCGTACATAATAACACTTCACATATAATATAAAACCAGCATCAAATATTCAAGATGAAAGACAATACTTAGATCTGATTATTAATTGGAAATAGACTGTTTACATGCCTGGAATTCATCATCATAATTGGCATATGCTTTTGGCTTCCAAATGCAAGAAGGTAGCACCAATAGGCTGCTACTCACTATGAGAAATGTGTTGGACTGCCTTTTAATACCGCACAGTGCATAAAACCCAGACTATCTGCTAGTTTAGAGATTTTTACAAACACTTTGATGCTTGACTGCTGTAGGTGTATGGTTAACACTTTCCATATATAATTCAGGACTGTCACTTTCCTCAGCACTGTTTGACAGCTGTAACTTCCTCTTCCAAACTGAACACACTGCTACAGGAATGATGGCTCTCTAGAATGAAACGCCTTCTCAAACCTTCTTCACGCTGGGAAATTTATGGGTGAAATGCACCTACGTGACAGTGTCTTGCTTCTCAACAAATAAACTCAGTCCACATAAAGGTATTATTTCTTTCAGTGATGGTTAACTTGCTTTCCACTAGCCAAAGAATGCCCAATAATGAGAATAACAACCCACCAATGGATTCTTAGCTGCCCAAAATGGATATATTACTGTCCCAACAGTTTCACGCTGCCTAGCAATAGAATATTCACTGCCATGGTGTCTCACGCCCTCTCCACTATGAAATTTCTTCTCAAATGATAGCAATAATGGCCAGCAAATGTCCACGATACCCTAGCAGTAGACAACAGCAGCATCAGCACCCTCTCAGCAGGGTCATACAGTGGCCCTAGATCAGAGCAAAGCCCTATATCACCCTTGCATGCTGCTGTAGCAGCCTAAGAGTCTTCAACAATTGCACTGAACAGATAAGTAAATATCTCAAAAAAATGTAAGGTCTCCAAAAAAAATTGCCTGAGGATAGAGACTACTCCCTACTGCAATTTCGAACTGCTCCCTACTGCTATTTCGAACTGCTCCTTACTGCGGTTGTTACAGTTGCCAGTCCACCTGAATTTCCTCAGAGATGGCCGAAATTTCCATGTGTAAAATGAGGACATTGAAAGGGGTATTTATATTAATTTTTAGCTCATTTTGGGGCTGACCTGATATATAAAAAAATAATTTTTAAATATTAGCCGACTTATAATTTATTGGGCCGAAATCACTTTTTTTTTAATTCTGAGCTGACATATAAAAAAGATGTTAGACTGAGCCGACATAGCCTCATGCTGAGCCGACCTCTTCAAAGTCATCTTCAAAATATCCATGGGCTCCACGATGTGTTTTATCATGACATTTAACCACAAGGTAGACCATCATCATCAACCTTCTTCTAGGGATTGAAGGACATCTTCAAGGGTTATGTTACCAAATGCCACATCATATAAATGACCCACATTGCCTTCACCGTTCCTTCAAGGTTCCAAAGACTTCTTCATGGGCTTCTCCAACGTTTACCAGGGCTTCAAGACCATCTCTAGGGTCTTCTGCATCATTAGCTGGGTCTTCAACATCTTCAGCAAAGTGGTGGCATCAATGACATCAAGACCATGTTGGCATCAATGACAATTTCATCAACAATCTCCCCCTTTGTCATTGATGACAACAACTCATGCTCCCCCTATGAGTATGCTCCCCTTTTGTCTTCATCTCTCCCCCTTTGGCATCAATGGCAAAGGGTGTCCACATACCTATCTCTGGAATCTCTGATCACTGCTAACTGCTCCCCCTGTCAATATGCATGATCCTAGGACCTGTCTGTATACCTGGAGTAACCATCCTTTCTCCTTTGAGTTCATTCTCCAACCTCATGAACTCAAGGTGTGTTAAGGTCTTTGAGAGACCTTACCCTTGGCTTGCTGTATGGCAGCCACCCTCCCTGCTTTGATCAGCTTCTCCTATCTACAACTGCTCGGTCTTCCTCATCCATACCTGCTTCTTGACATCTGTTCTTTGAGCATTTGTTCCTTCATTTGTACTGGCATTCCTTGATGATTTGTCTAGGTAACTTCTCAATGATTGTTTTCGTGTACTCCAACAATCTTGAGCTTTGTGCCCAAGGCCACTACAGCTATAAAACCTCATCGTACGACAATGTGCAACAATGTCACTGACATTGTTGCAAGACCAACATCTGACTGAGATGTTGGAGCTTCCAACACTTCTTTGATCAACTTCATTTCTCCATGCTTAAGAGTATCCTTGACTGTAGACATTTGTCTTCTGATCTTCAAATCTTCTTGCTGATGTGTATGGAGTACTCCTTCTTGCTTGACTTCTTTGACTGGCACATTCATGGGCTTTGTGTCCAAACCCACTGCAGGTGTAGCATCTCAATGTGTGACATGTGGCAGCAACATGTCCGACTTGTTTACATGTCCAACATCTAACTAAGACATTAGGGATTCTAGCCCTTCTTCCTCCATAGAACCGACAATCCATGGCCTTATGACTAAAGTTAGAACACAAATAACAATAACCATTGAAGCCATTTTCATACCTGGGTCTTGTAGTTGTTTCCTTGATGAAGTTGCTTTGATGAATAGACCTAACTCCTTGTTTCATCTTTGAATTTCCAAACTCCTTGTTGTCATGCGCAGGTACCTTGGGAGCAGCTTTGGATGTTGATGGACCTGCTTCTGGAGTCTTCAGAGACCAAGTGTCATCTTCAAGTTTTTCTTTGTTCTTCTTGTAACCAAGACCAGTTTTGTCGAGTGGAGATCTTTGGCAATCTAAGATCTTATCTAGGACAATTGAACTGTCCTGGAGCTTGACCAAGGATTCATTTTTCTTACCTTTCTTCCTGAGACCAACTACCTCCATTTCCAGCTTCTGGATTGTTTACTCCTTTTCTTCTAGCTGTCTCTTCAATATTTCTTCTGTCCTCTTGGCTTCCTCCAGCTGAGTCTTCAAGTCATGATTTACCTCTCTTGCTTCTTCAAGTATTTTTGAATCTTTATCATGGTTCTTTTGTTCTAGGGTTAGATCGATCAAATCAATCTTTAGCTTTTCTTTTTCTACTTCCTTTTCCTTTAGCAATTTTAGCCAACCTACTCCTTCATGCTTAAGTTTCTTAAGCAACTCCTTTAGTTCAACATTATGCTTTTGGATATTATCCATATAATCAAAGGTTGTCGTCCTAAACATCTTGTAATAAAATTGATTCAGATCAACTTTGTTCAAGAACCAATCAGCTCTGAGATCTATGTTGCATACATAGTTTATAATTCTTTGTTTAGCTTTCAATATTGCTTCATCATCATCTGCAAGAACCTTCTCAATTTTATCACACAAGCTATCATAATCACAACAGTCCATACCTTTACTAGAGTCCTCTTCATGTTTATCTTCATCTTGATTTAGCTCTTCTGGGGGCTTGTCTTCTGATTTATGATTTGTCTTTTTGGGTTCTGGTATTTCCTTCTGATACTCACTCTCCAGCTTGAACCATAGGTCTTTTGCCAAAGTGTACTCTCCTACACTTTCCTTCACTAAGTTGGGAAGTCAATCCATGAGGAACTTCAAGGCTGTAGTGTTGTCCTTCTTCGCTTCCTTCTGTGCAGCTGATTTTCCTTTCTTGTTTGATGGAGCGGGTGGATTGATGACAATTTCCCAAACACCAAAATTCTTCAGATAAGCCTTCATTTTACTCCTCCAACTGAAATAATCTGCAATATCTAGTACAGGCATGTCATTGCTTGATGACTCTTTCTTTTCCTCCATTGTGTCTAAGAATATCCTTCAAGCTTGCTAGGCTTGTGACGAAGACCTGGCTCTGATACCAATTGTAGACACTGAGAGGGGGGGTGAATCAGTGTAAATCAATTTTTACAAGTTTTCTTGACCTGTCACACTTAACTACCAATTCATCATTTCATTATTCTACCAATCTCATAATCATTTCATAAACTTCATCATTCACATATCATAGCATTTAACTTATCAAGAACCATAACACAGAAGAACACCACACCATATAAATTTGTAATCTTTTTATATTAGTTTGGTTCGGCTAGAACCGTTAGGCAAAATTAGCACCTACTGATACATAGAGCACCTACTCTGTCTCCAGGACCCTGCCTGGTTTTCTTAGACCCTGCTAAGAAGGGTTTGAGGTATCCTAACCTTAAAAGCAAGACAAGCTTGCATTTACAATACAGTAAACTAATGTACCCATCAAGAAATATCTGACATATCAAAGCTGCTCATCTTCTCTGCTCATCACATCAACTCTGTTGTACCACTGCTCACTGCTGCTCATTAATCTCTGCTCATCTTTCCTGCTCATCAATGCTGCTCATCATCTTGGCTCATCATCTTTGCTGCTGGTCATAGTCTCAATCTCTGCTCAAACATCTGTGCACATCAACCAACAATCACAACTCCTCAATACACTACTGAGTCATCAAGTTAGTAGCATACCCATCAAAGTTTATTTGCACACTGCTGCTCATCAAAGGTCTGCTCATCAACACTACTACTGGCTATTCATTATTCACTCATCACGATCATGTCATGGATGCACTGCTGTGTATGTAACACCTCAAGAGTGTGTAGATTTGTTGCTGCACAAATGAACCAAAGCCAATTCTGTGGTGTCCTCTATCAAACTGTCATCTAGCCACTGCCTTCAAATCATTGCCAAGTCAATTAACTCTATCACTGCTTATGTCATCAAAATTATTATGAGTCAATCACTGTATAACTGTTGTTACTGCACATTATGTTTCTGCCACCATACTACATCGAAATATATATATATATATATATATATATATATATATATATATATATATATACAAGTTCTGTAACAAACCCAAATTTTTGCCATGTAAATTCTGAAAAAAAATGGGGTATAATTTTATTTTTTTTATACTATATCAACAATTCAATCATGTTAGTCCCTGGAGAGTGTGTAATCACATTAACGTAAACTCTACTATCATTTTCACCTTAACAAACTATAATTTAATTAAATTAAGTTCCATTGAGTAGTTCACAATAGAGCTATACCAATGACCATACTAGTACCAGAAATAATGGTAAGAACTTATACCTCA
>LPNX010509412.1:88220-104237 GCA_001517045.1 Pseudotsuga menziesii
CTACAACCACCACTTTATGTAACTCGACATGCATATTAGCACCATAAAACCAAGAGCATAAATCTGATATACAAGGTAAAATTACATCCATAAACAAAACTAACTGTTAAGAGTATTTATTTTGAGCTTGGGCGACTGAAAACGTGTCTACGACTTTCCTCCCAACCGTAGGCTTTATGTGACGTAGCTTTGTCCGTCTAAAGCCACCCCCGAGCTGGGCGACGAATCCACTAAGGTTTAAGGATAAAAACAGAACTCTTCGAGTTTCAAGTTAAGATAGTGTTGTAGTCCAATGTTACTTTGTCTAAGGGTATGAGACTTAGTCATCATAGAGACAATATTCACATGACTAATCCCTCATTACGTTTTGTTCATAAACACAAAGGAATGTCAATATTCAATTCACCATTACACCATATTATTCAAGTAACCGTGTCTCTTTGTTGTTGTTACTGTGCTTGATCCCCAAATTCCATAGTGTAAACTCACTAGTAGGCAATATAATTATCCTACCATTTATTTAGAATACATTTATTTGTACTTACCTAATCCATTCAAAGAAAGTAAACTTGTAACAATCTAAATGGTTATGCACGTACTAACATTGACTCTCTCTCTCTATAATCATTTTTCTAATAACTCTATAATTTTGATACTTAATAATATTAAAGTTATAATAAGTTTGGAAAAAGTTATGACCATGTTAAGGCTTAACCACTTAAAATCCATATAGAGTTAAATATAACTTTACTCTTAATAATGACATCATCGTTGATATTTAATAATATTAAAAATATGAGAGTTTTGGAAGAACTTACGACTATGTCAAGGCTTAAACACCTAAAATCCATTTAATGTAAGGTCATTGACTCATGTTTTCTTTAAATAAAGATTACAACTACTTTTGATAAAGTAACACAGAGTAAGTATAATAGCCTTTAAAAAGGTTTAACATAAAAAAAATAGATTAAAAACCATCTAACAGAACCCTTTTCCCAAAGTCCTCCCTATTCAAACTCTAAAAAAAATAGAAACAAAACAAAGCATAGAATATTTATTTGACGGTTTATAAATTGGTGGATGTTGAATTCTTTCACAGAGAGAGATTATCTCTCGCAGGGAAACTCTGCGCACAAAAACTGAATTGCTTTAAGACCAACCAATTAGACGTTAAAGTGTTGTACAATCTTCAAAAGAAAAGAGGAAGTTTGAACCATCTTCTTTTCAAGTGAAGCGCTCTTCCTCTTACGGGAATATTTAAACAAAACAATTATCAACATTCGTTCTAATAATAATATAAATAATTGTGTCCATCACTCGAAACAGAGGAATGCATTAACGTATAGTCATGACAACAAAATTCAACCCACATCAAAGGTCAAGGCTACTTCTACATTAAACTATGAATGCAGACGTAAAACCAACAATGTCTGTCATCCACATTCAAATGCATACAGGAAAACGAGGCCCTCTTTCCAAAATCACTCAGAACCTCAAGGGCTACGCTATATGAATTTCATTTTCTTCCCACTTTATGTGAATAACAACAACATACGCATACTAAAAAAAACTGGTCCATTGACCTAAGACTCGGCGCAAATATCGAAGGTTTTTGTTAATGGAAAAACACATAACTGAGGATAAAAAAAAAAAAAAAACTCAACATGTGGCACAACAAAGTTTTCATGCCAGAATAAAGCCAGATCTAGTAAAACTGTGCAAACATTTTTGCAATTACAGAAAGAAATCACAAGGATGGCAGAGGAAAACAAATCTCGCTTATGTATCGAAAGATTAATGGCTTCAAACAACACTACCAGCGTGCTACAAGCTATTGAAATATCCCTATGCTGGACAACTGCTGAATCTTTGAAATATAATGTGAACGTGGAAAGATCACTTGAACTTGAGAAAGTACATTTGAATTTTGGATGCAAGAGGGAGCACGTTGATTCCGTGTACTTAAAATTAAGAAAACAGTGCTTGAATTTAAGGACAAATATTCCACACTGTATAGAACAGTCTGGCCACAGAATTAACATAACTCCAGGAATGCTCAGCCAGCAAACAACATGATGATGAGATGCTTTTACAAGATGAAAGGGTTTCAATTTCAAGAACTAAATGGAATATTTAAAATCTCAATATGCAACCCAGGTCTAACCAAGGAATGATCAGCTTGCAAAAAAATCCATTTCGATTGGATGAAGACCAACAAGTGATAATGGATAACAATCAAAATAGAGAAAGACGAGAGACGATGGAGAGCCAAATCAAACTGGATTGGTTATATTCGAATAAGAAAATAAGGAGGCAGTCACAACTAGCAGCACTTGTGATGTGGCAAACAAAATCTAAACCCTCATCCAAAACAATATCTTGTAGATCAGACCACAAACAAGGCCAATGTGATTCCTCTTGATAAGCTGGCGTTTCTAAAAGAAAGAAGAACTGTCTGGACTGAAACTCCAAATCTATTTGCACGACGAACCATAAGTTATAAAATTGCAGATGGTTTTGGAAACAAAAACTATAGATATATAACTATACAGACTCTTCCAATAGTGGACTAGTAAGCTGGAAATCGCATTCAGTTAAACTTAATACAAAATATAAAGAGATCCAAGCGATAAGGAGGACGCGGAAGTAAGTTTAGTTACTTAGCTCTACTGATCAGCGTTGTCAGGTTTAGTTCTCTTTCGTTCAGGTCCTCCTTCCTTAGTGAATTCCTCCCTTCATAGCGTGCCTCCCCTTCCCTTTCTTCTTCTTTTTCCTCCAAAAAAAATAGATCCCCCCCTCAACAAATCGTGGGCTTTTAAAATGTAAAACAAAAATTCCTTAAAAAAGACAAGTGGCAGTGGGAAACCTCCACGTTTTCTTTTGGTCAAATATTCTCTCCTTAAATATTGAGAAGATATTGAATTATAGTTATAATTTATTACCAAGTTTAACAAGTGGCGAAAGGTAAAAAAAATATGTTGCTCCTTTCCAACAAGGAGACAAACCTCCAATAACTAATAGATTTCCACTATGAGTGTTTCAAGCACTCGTGGAAATTTTCCTCCAATTACGTGTCTACATATATATAATTTGTTAATTAAATCCCTTTATACACTTGCATACATATAATTAAAACATCTAACTTAGAAGTAAGATAGGAAAATCCATAACCTTTATAAATGGAAAACTTAGAAGTATTTTCACATATTTTTGTCGAGGCTATAATATCAACATGTTTAGCAATGCCATTAAATAATAATAGTTTGCTAATGTTGTTAACTATACTTTATGGGTCTACTAGAAACTCAGTGGTATCTAGCTTCTAACATTCGTTTAGGTAAAATCTTAAATCGTTGGAGCAACTCCGGTGTCCATGACGCTTAAGACAACCCCGTCATTTAATGACATGGCACCTAGCCAAACATCCCTTTCCCTAGTGGATTCGTCCCCAATATCGTTTTTAGTCGCACACGCTTTCAGTCTCCTAGCATTATTAAATTTTCATCTATAATCTTGATGAGCTAGTTTTCATACTTACAGTGCATTTTACTTATGCCTCACATTTTTTGGTCGTGTTCTGAGGGGATGTTACAAGTTCATACAACACCACCAAGATATCATCACAATCAATTTCATCATCAACCTTTGTTGACTGTGTGTATATCATAGTATGTGAAAGGCATCACCATATCATGGTGTATCAATTTATATGTCACAACTACATACTTCAGCTTGCACCTATATTTACACACTAATACCACAGTACATACCTTTTTATTACGAATGTTCATACATACCTCTTCACTTCTTTACCTCAATCAACAGTCTCTGAGCATATATGTCATTGCTGAACATATTACTGTGTAAACATCATCTCACTTGCAAAGCCAAACTTGTGACTGTGTAAATCCTCTACTGCTGGTCAAATTCTGAACTTAAAGCTTTACTGTACATACCTTTATCTATGCATGATGTTACAGACTTCAAGCTTTAGACCTCGACCTTGGAGATAACCTACATGTAACCTTGTAGCAGATTTGGACTGTTTGGTTTAGATGTTGTGAGTAAGAATACTCCCAATTGCTGCTATACTGTGGAAGAACCCTAGGCAAGGGAAATCATGAAGATAAGAACCAAAACTTGGACACCATCTGCTGCAATGCATTCCACTAAGAAGAAAAACTCAGACAAGTTCACGGCTGCTGCAGGCCATAGTCTTGGACTGTGTCCACCTCAGAGAAAGTTCGGGACTGATATGGAATGGATGACTGTACACCCATCACATCCTGTAGCAGCTCAAATGTTTTGCCCACTCCACAAGAGAGTGCAATCTCCAAAAATATATTGCAAACTATGCCCACCAAGAAAAATTTCACAGAAAATCCACGCACAAGGTATGAAGGCGTGGGGCTAGGGTTACGTTTTGTTGCTTTTCCATGAGGTATTTAACATGTCAATTGGTGTGGTTTTCATCGTACATAATAACACTTCACATATAATATAAAACCAGCATCAAAGATTCAAGATGAAAGACAATACTCAGATCTGATTATTAATTGGAAATAGACTATTTACATGCCTGGAATTCATGATCATAATTGGCATATGCTTTTGGCTTCCAAATGCAAGAAGGTAGCACCAATAGGCTGCTTCTCACTATGAGAAATGTGCTAGACTGCCTTTTAATACCGCATAGTGCATAAAACCCAGACTGTCTTCTAGTTTAGAGATTTTGACAAACACTTTGGGGTGAATCCGCGGACCTGGGTAAGGATGCAACTGCAAGCAATGAAAGCTTTTCACATATTGAAAATAGAACTCTCCACAAAAAACTTTGCCTTGATCTCCATAAAACTCTCTCCAAATCTCTTTTGTGGTTCGCCATTTTCAATATGTGAAAAGCTTTCACTGCGCATTTGCATCCCACTACTCAATAAATGGCTCCATTTTATTTTATACCAGGGACTTCGGGGAGTGTCATTAATGTTTGAATAGGAGTAGATCTGTAGATATGGGTCGAGGAGTCATAGGAGTCATAGATTTGATCAATCATATCTATAACTCCTAATACTCCAAGACCCATTTCTACAAATATAGATAAATGACCCTTCTTTTCATTTCAGACACCAACTCTCAAAAAATGTAATGACCACCTACCCTTTTGTCTTAAGGCTGCTCTCTTTAAATAGAATATTACAGAACTAAGACCTCGACCGAGCCAATACCTCGGTCGAGGTATTAAGAAAACCTCGACCGAGGATTTGTTAAACCCTCCGTCGAGGGATTTACAAACCCTCGGTCGAGGTTTTCTTAATACCTCTACCGAGGTATTTAAATACCTCGGTCGAGGGCTTAAGAAAACAAACTTAGCCCAATTTCAAGCAAATGAAAAATTCCCTGTGCCTTGCAGAGGTGTAAACCCTGCCATTCCTAGCACATAACTGAGCGGAGTTGATACCGATAAATTCACCAACGAATCTTCTATCCATTGAGGTATCATACACGCATTTTGGCATTCATATGAAATTTATTTTTTAATTACTTCTAAAACTTATACCTAGAAAACCACACTGCAACTTCGAAGCAGCTCAAAGAAAAATCAGCAGAGTTAAAAATACAAAGCCAAAAAATTCTTAAAAATGCACACATCACATATCGACGTGTCCTCTTCAAAAGGGTATCTTTGGTTTTTCAATTTTTGAAAAAATAGAAAAAATTCCTTTACGTGGACAAATATGTGTTTAAAACGATGCTGAAATCGAATGTGGTCACTTTCAAAAAATAATAAATAATTGTATAATGCAAAAAAAATTAACAAAAAAATATGCACATCACACTGCATTTTATGTATATCATGCTCATATATTTATTTTTTTTAAATTATTAATGCAAGATTGAATTACTCTACGTGGACACGAGCCACTTATTAGCTTCTTCAAATTTTTAAGGTCACACAGTTCATTAAATGCAAAAATTCACACATTAAATGACATCGGAATATTTTTAAAAAAATATCACTATGAAGCCAACATAATATTCTACAATTTGTTTTTTTACTGCAAGTCAAAATTCACATGGCATATATGCGTTTTGAAGACTTCTATCTAGCACATAAGTAAAAAATCAGGTTTTCATCACCAAATTTGGCCAAAAAGTGTTACCCATGTTCATGGAATCACCCGTAACACTTTTTGGCAAGGGCATGTGGGAAAAAACAAAAAAACGGACCTCGGTTGAGGGCTTGCTAAACCCTCGACCGAGCTATTAATACCTCGAGTGAGGTTTTATCAAGCCCTCGACCGAGGTTCTATTCAACCCTCGGTCGAGGTATTTAGTAACCCTCGGTCGTGGTATTAAAACCTCGACCGAGGGTTAATAAATACCTCGACCGAGGTATTAACTCGGTCGAGGTACATACCTCGACCGAGGTACCTCTGTCAAAAAAATCATAAATAGAGGCCGCGGACCCCTTTTATAAATGAACATGATCATTACATAACTGAATTGTATTTAGTCAAGGAATCACTAAATTACCAAAGACTGCAAAATATATTCATTATACTTTGTTGAATCCTCCAGCAACTCATGAAAACCTGAAAATAGAACTCTCCACAAAAAACTTTGCCTTCAAACATTAATGACACTCCCCGAAGTCCTTGGTACAAAACGAAATTGAGCCATTTTTTAGTAAAAAGATGCTTGACTGCTGTAGGTGTATGGTTAACACTTTCCATATATAGTTCAGGACTGTCACTTTCCTCAGCACTGTTTGACAGTTGTAACTTCCTCTTCCAAACTGAACACGCTACTACAGGAATGATGGCTCTCTAGAATGAAACGCCTTCTCAAACCTTCTTCACGCTGGGAAATTTATGGGTGAAATGCACCTACGTGACAGTGTCTTGCTTCTCAACAAATAAACTCAATCCACAGAAAGGTATTACCTCTTTCAGTGATGGTTAACTTGCTTTCCACTAGCTAAAGAATGCCCAATAATGAGAATAACGACTCACCGATGGATTCTTAGCTGCCCACAATGGATATATTACTGTCCCAACAATTTCACGCTGCCCAGCAATAGAATAGTCACTGCCATGGTGTCTCACACCCTCTCCACTATGAAATTTCTTCTCAAATGATAGCAATAATGGCCAGCAAATGTCCAAGATACCCTAGCAGTAGACAATAGTAGCATCAACACCCTCTCAGCAGGGTCATACAGTGGCCCTAGATCAGAGCAAAGCCCTAGATCACCCTTGCGTGCCGCTGTAGCAGCCTAAGAGTCTTCAACAATTGCACTGAACAGATAAGTAAAGATCTCAAAAAAATGTAAGGTCTCCAAAAAAAATTGCCTGAGGACAAAGACTGCTCCCTACTGCAATTTTGGACTGCTCCCTACTGCTATTTCGAACTGCTCCTTACTGTGGCTTTTACAGTGCCTAGTCCACCCGAATTTCCTCAAAGATGGCCGAAATTTCCATGTGTAAAATGAGGACGTTGAAAGGGGTATTTATATTAAATTTTACCTCATTTTGGGGACGACCTGATATATAAAAAAATAATTTTTAAATATGAGCCGACTTATACTTTATTGGGCCGACATCACTTTTTTTTTAATTCTAAGCAGACATATAAAAAATATGTTAGACTGAGCCGACATAGCCTCATGTTGAGCCGACCTCTTCAAAGTCATATTCAAAATATCCATGGGCTCCACGATGTGTTTCATCATGACATTTAACCACAAGGCATACCATCATCATCAACCTTCTTCTAGGGCTTGAAGGACATCTTCAAGGGTTATGTTACCAAATGCCACATCATATAAATGACCCACATTGCCTTCACCATTCCTTCAAGGTTCCAAATACTTCTTCATCGGCTTCTCCAACATTTACCAGGGCTTCAAGACCATCTCTAGGGTCTTCTGCATCATTAGCTAGGTCTTCAACATCTTCAGCAAAGTGGTGGCATCAATGACATCAAGACCATGTTGGCATCAATGACAATTTCATCAACAACCATGCACGCCATCACTTGGATGGTTTATTACTACAACAACGACTGATAGGCATGTGGCATCACATAGGCCACAGAGTGGTGTCAATTTCTATTGTTTACATGTGGAAATGACCTAACACCTTCTTTTAATTTTCCAACACAACACATGAATTCCCATCGCTAATCATAAAATATGCGACTATCATCCAAACACTGAGAAAAAATGGCTTCTTTAATTATCTTCTCTGGCTATATTCACAAAAACACGGAGTGTTATATATATACAGACAATCTTGTAAGATGTCCAAGACCGGTGAGCTTTAGTAGATATCGCCTAAAAATATCAGAAGAAAAAGATCAGCAAAAACAATGAAGATGCCTGGAA
The DNA here is from genome assembly GCA_001517045.1 of Pseudotsuga menziesii. NCBI lineage: Eukaryota > Viridiplantae > Streptophyta > Pinopsida > Pinales > Pinaceae > Pseudotsuga > Pseudotsuga menziesii. Next base: position 96,607 of record LPNX010509412.1, read on the forward strand.
TGGAGTCCATGCAATGTCTTGCCTTAGAAATTGCACATATCCAATTCATGGAAGACGATTTGTGATTTTTTCTCTCTTGTTTTGAGATGAGTATCACGCCCAATATTCTAATGGGTAGGTATGAAGTAGGGTGCTTTCTAGGGAAACGCTCATTCACCAAAGTATACCAAGCGAGAAACCTAGAGGGAAGCCAGATCGTCGTCATTAAGGCCGTGGACATATAAAAAATCCTCAAGTGCGGTATGATAGAGAAAATTAAAGGATAAATATCGATTATTATATTGATCCAACACCCTAACATCATTCGGCTCTATGAAGTCATGGTGAGTAAGACCAAGATTTTCTTCATCATGGAGTACGTTAAGGGCAGCGAGCTCTTCGATCGGGTTTTCAAAAAGGGCATATTGAAGGAGGAGGTGGTGAGGAAGTAATTTAAATAGTTGATAAGTGCAGTGGATTTTTTCCACAACTGAGGCATGTATCACCGAGACCTGAAGCCCAAGAACTTTCTTTTAGACGAAAACACAGGCTTGAAGTTCACCGAATTCAGCTTGAGCGCATTGCCGACGTAGTTCGGGAAAGACAACCTTCTCCACACAACATTTAAAATGTTGTCCTATGTCGCACCGAAGGTCATTTCCAACAAAGGTTACAATGGTGCCAAGCCAAACAACTAGTCTTGCGGCATTGTGTTGTTCGTGCTAATGGCTGGCTACCTGTCATTCCAAGGCGTGAATCTTATGGTGATGTATAAAAATATCTACAAGGGGGATTTCAAATTCCCAACTTGGTTTTCTTACGATGCCTGACGACTTTTATTTTAGTTTATGGAATCAAATCCCTAAACGAGGATCACCGTCTCGCAGCTAATGGAGTTCCCTTGGTTATGCCGAGGCTTCAAGCTCCCACAATGCAAAATCATCGATGTCAATGTCAAGTCGATGTTCTTCAGCTTCAAGCCGACCTATATGAATTTCTTCGACATAATCTCCCTCTTTCCAGGATTCAGTCCATTCGAATTGTTTAAGGATAATATCATAAAGTAGGAGTCATCAAGGTTCATGTCGATGCAAACGACATCAAGCATAATGTCGAAGCTAGAGGAGATATCGAAAATGTTGAGTTTCAGCATTAAGAATTCCAAGAACTGCGCTGGTGAGAAAGCCGGCTATGAAAAGGATGGCCATGAAGGCGATGATGAGAAGGGTGGTGGCGAAGGCGGTGGCTGGCCATGCAAGTTGAGTCCACTATAACGATTTGAATTTTAAATTTTGAAATTGCTTCCAGAAACAAGAATCCCATCGCATCCCACCGACTGAAAAATAATTAGATGCAAATCCCTGGTTACTTGGACATGATAAAAACTCCATTCATAACTCAAACCAAATTAAAATATGCTTGTGCATTACCTCAATAGTAACCAGAAAAATCTTGTTAAAAGAATACATATGAATAAGAAGCTTGTTAAGAAAATACATCTAAAATGAAGGACTCAAAGGAAGATTTTCACATATCCTGACGGTAATTTGAGGCTAGTTCTCAGCAGTGAGTTTTAGGATTTGCTCAAGCTGAGAAAACATCCATTCGTAGTTTTTGGTAGAGCCGAAAGTAAAGGTCTCCCGCAGTTGTGTCGTGACATCATCTACGTTGTGGATCTTTAACAAAGTAGGAGGATGAGAAGAAAGAGTGAAGTGTGCTCAGATGCGAGAAAATCAGCTACACTTCATAGATGAATTCAGGGGTGGGAATTTTAGTGATCTTCTAGGGATGACTGGCACAACTACTACATCTAACCTTAGTATCATCATCACATGCTCCATTGTTTATAGTCTGAGTTCAAACATGTTGCTATGGCATGCGTTTCTCTATGGAAGAAAATTTCTAGTGGGATGAATGACTGAGATAAAGTTGTAACGTTGTTATCATCGTCACATGCTTCGATGTTGACAGTATGAGCTAGACATTGTGTCTATTATGTGCATGGTACCATTCTGTAAAAGTTCCCACCGTTCAAATATTTGACTGATAAAGTCTATATACATACGTGACTCATTAGATGTCAACAAAAAAATATACGTGATGAAATTATTTTTTAAATTTAATAAATACAAGGGGTGGCTCCTCATTCGCTATCAACATACGACGAAAGGTTGAGTAGAATTCTCCCTTAAATAACACCTTCAGTGTAAAAAGAACGCATATTTTGATCCTTAATTCATTGAACATTTTTCATTAAATAGTAATAAATAACAAACCATAGTAGAAATATTAGAGTATGAATTCAAATATTATTAAGATATTATGTGGAAAAATAAGTACGAACAAAATAAGAGAGTAAACATCTTAAAAATACAAAAAACATGAATATGTAATAAGAAAACAAACTTACACATTCATTATTAATTGAAATTAACTTAAAATATGTGTCAAATTTGAAACATATCATATCATATAACAATGTTTAGGATGTCATCATCCACATTATAACTTCAATGAAAAGATATAAATAACATCAACATCAAATAATGTAGAGTAAAATTTGCTCTAGCACTTTTACATTGTTGTGATATTGCTATTTTTTTTAAATCTATATTTTTTATATAATTATATAAATATTTTTTTTATATAATCATATAAATATTTTTTTATGAAAATTTATAGATTTCACTTGGATTTGAGCCTCAACTTTTAAAGAAAATTAACCTTAACTCTTAAACTTATAAGTTGCTCAACTTGGTAAATGGTAAACCAAAAAAGTAAAACTTAAAATAGGAGAATACATAAAAAAAACAAATTAGATAACAAAGTACATAAAAAAGGTAATTATTCACATAAATTAATTAGAAATGAAAAAATAATAATCACATTGACATAAACATTCATTGAACATAAATGAAAGCAATGCAAAAATGAACATGTACACTTGCAAAAAAAACAAACATAAAGGTGCATTCACTAGCAACCTCTCCATGTGGACCCTACATTGTATGGACTCAACTAATTTTAAATATGAAAGTATGTATGGATATAGGGGTTGATAAAAAACTGGAAGAAACTTCCAGAATTGAAATTCAGTGAACAAACCATAGTACAAATATTAGAGTATGAATTCAAATATTATTAAGATATTATGTGGAAAAATACGTACGAACAAAATAAGAGAGTAAACATCTTAAAAATACAAAAACATGAATATGTAATAAGAAAACAAACTTACACATTCATTATTAATTGAAATTAACTTAAAATATGTGTCAAATTTGAAACATATCATATCATATAACAATGTTTAGGATGTCATCATCCACATTATAACTTCAATGAAAAGATATAAATAACATCAACATCAAATAATGCAGAGTAAAATTTTCTCTAGCACTTTTACATTGTTGTGATATTGCTATTTTTTTTAAATCTATATTTTTTTATATAATTATATAAATATTTTTTTTATATAATCATATAAATATTTTTTTATGAAAATTTATAGATTTCACTTGGATTTGAGCCTCAACTTTTAAAGAAAATTAACCTTAACTCTTAAACTTATAAGTTGCTCAACTTGGTAAATGGTAAACCAAAAAAGTAAAACTTAAAATAGCAGAATACATAAAAAAACAAATTAGATGACAAAGTACATAAAAAATAATGTGTTGAGATACAAGAATAGTTTTATTGCCAACCATAGGCTCATGGCATGCTGAAAAAATAATAATCACATTGACATAAACATTCATTGAACATAAACGAAAGCAATGCAAAAATGAACTTGTACACTTGCAAAAAAAACAAACATAAAGGTGCGTTCACTAGCAACCTCTCCATGTGGACCCTACATTGTATGGACTCAACTAATTTTAAATATGAAAGTAGGTATGGACATAGGGGTCGATAAAAAACTAGAAGAAACTTCCAGAATTGAAATTGAGTGAACAAACCATAGTAGAAATATTAGAGTGTGAATTCAAATATTATTAAGATATTATGTGGAAAAATAAGTACGAACAAAATAAGAGAGTAAACATCTTAAAAATACAAACACATGAATATGTAATAAGAAAACAAACTTACACATTCATTATTAATTGAAATTAACTTAAAATATGTGTCAAATTTGAAACATATCATATCATATAACAATGTTTAGGATGTCATCATCCACATTATAACTTCAATGAAAAGATATAAATAACATCAACATCAAATAATGCGGAGTAAAATTTGCTCTAGCACTTTTACATTGTTGTGATATTGCTATTTTTTTTAAATCTATATATTTTTATATAATTATATAATTATTTTTTTTATATAATCATATAAATATTTTTTTATGAAAATTTATAGATTTCACTTGGATTTGAGCCTCAACTTTTAAATAAAATTAACCTTAACTCTTAAACTTATAAGTTGCTCAACTTGGTAAATGGTAAACCAAAAAAGTAAAACTTAAAATAGGAGAATACATACAAAACAAATTAGATGACAAAGTACATAAAAAAGGTAATTATTCACATAAATTAATTAGAAATGAAAAAATAATAATCACATTGACATAAACAATCATTGAACATAATGAAAGCAATGCAAAAATGAACTTGTACACTTGCAAAAAAAACAAACTTAAAGGTGCATTCACTAGCAACCTCTCCATGTGGACCCTACATTGTATGGACTCAACTAATTTTAAATATGAAAGTATGTATGGACATAGGGGTGATAAAAAACTGGAATAAACTTCCATAATTGAAATTGAGTGAATAAACCATAGTAGAAATATTAGAGTATGAATTCAAATATTATTAAGATATTATGTGGAAAAATAAGTACTAACAAAATAAGAGAGTAAACATCTTAAAAATACAAAAACATGAATATGTAATAAGAAAACAAACTTACACATTCATTATTAATTGAAATTAACTTAAAATATGTGTCAAATTTGAAACATATCATATCATATAACAATGTTTAGGGTGTCATCATCCACATTATAACTTCAATAAAAAAGATATAAATAACATCAACATCAAATAATGTAGAGTAAAATTTGCTCTAGCACTTTTACATTATTGTGATATTGCTATTTTTTTTAAATCTATATTTTTTTTTATAATTATATAAATATTTTTTTTATATAATCATATAAATATTTTTTTTATATAATCATATAAATATTTTTTTATGAAAATTTATAGATTTCACTTGGATTTGAGCCTCAAATTTTAAAGAAAATTAACCTTAACTCTTAAACTTATAATTTGCTCAACTTGGTAAATGGTAAACCAAAAAAGTAAAACTTGAAATAGGAGAATACATAAAAAAACAAATTAGATGACAAAGTACATAAAAAATAATGTGTTGAGATACAAGAATAGTTTTCTTGCCAACCATAGGTTCATGGCATGCTGAAAAAATAATAATCACATTGACATAAACATTCATTGAACATAAATGAAAGCAATGCAAAAATGAACTTGTACACTTGCAAAAAAAACAAACATAAAGGTGCATTCACTAGCAACCTCTCCATGTGGACCCTACATTGTATGGATTCAACTAATTTTAAATATGAAAGTAGGTATGGACATAGGGGTCGATAAAAAACTAGAAGAAACTTCCAGAATTGAAATTGAGTGAACAAACCATAGTAGAAATATTAGAGTATGAATTCAAATATTATTAAGATATTATGTGGAAAAATAAGTACGAACAAAATAAGAGAGTAAACATCTTAAAAATACAAACACATGAATATGTAATAAGAAAACAAACTTACACATTCATTATTAATTGAAATTAACTTAAAATATGTGTCAAATTTGAAACATATCATATTATATAACAATGTTTAGGATGTCATCATCCACATTATAACTTCAATGAAAATATATAAATAACATCAACATCAAATAATGCGGAGTAAAATTTGCTCTAGCACTTTTACATTGTTGTGATATTGCTATATTTTTTAAATCTATATATTTTTATATAATTATATAAATATTTTTTTTATATAATCATATAAATATTTTTTTATGAAAATTTATAGATTTCACTTGGATTTGAGCCTCAACTTTTAAAGAAAATTAACCTTAACTCTTAAACTTATAAGTTGCTCAACTTGGTAAATGGTAAACCAAGAAAGTAAAACTTAAAATAGGAGAATACATAAAAAACAAATTAGATGACAAAGTACATAAAAAAGGTAAGTATTCACATAAATTAATTAGAAATGAAAAAATAATAATCACATTGACATAAACAATCATTGAACATAATGAAAGCAATGCAAAAATGAACTTGTACACTTGCAAAAAAAAACAAACTTAAAGGTGCATTCACTAGCAACCTCTCCATGTGGACCCTACATTGTATGGACTCAACTAATTTTAAATATGAAAGTATGTATGGACATAGGGGTCGATAAAAAACTGGAATAAACTTCTAGAATTGAAATTGAGTGAACAAACCATAGTAGAAATATTAGAGTATGAATTCAAATATTATTAAGATATTATGTGGAAAAATAAGTACTAACAAAATAAGAGAGTAAACATCTTAAAAATACAAAAACATGAATATGTAATAAGAAAACAAACTTACACATTCATTATTAATTGAAATTAACTTAAAATATGTGTCAAATTTGAAACATATCATATCATATAACAATGTTTGGGATGTCATCATCCACATTATAACTTCAATAAAAAAGATATAAATAACATCAACATCAAATAATGCAGAGTAAAATTTGCTCTAGCACTTTTACATTATTGTGATATTGCTATTTTTTTTAAATCTATATTTTTTTATATAATTATATAAATATTTTTTTTATATAATCATATAAATATTTTTTTATGAAAATTTATAGATTTCACTTGGATTTGAGCCTCAAATTTTAAAGAAAATTAACCTTAACTCTTAAACTTATAAGTTGCTCAACTTGGTAAATGGTAAACCAAAAAAGTAAAACTTGAAATAGGAGAATACATAAAAAAACAAATTAGATGACAAAGTACATAAAAAATAATGTGTTGAGATACAAGAATAGTTTTCTTGCCAACCATAGGTTCATGGCATGCTGAAAAAATAATAATCACACACTACTAGATTTTGATCCAAAATCCGACAGTTTTTTCCGACGGCGCGTGGATTTTTTATTTTAACCGTGCCAAAAATCAGAAAGATTTTTTTTTTTTTTGAAATAATGGGCATAAGCGTCGCTTAAGCGACGGCGCTAAAATTGCTATCCTCCTAAGTGTCGCTTAAGCGACGGTTTTCCTCCTAAGTGTCGCTTAAGCGACGGTTTTCCTCTCCATGTTTTCTTTTAAAAGATTATAGGTTTAAACGTGGAGGGGTGTATGGCATGTACATATTTGTGGGATTGGTTGTGGCCTTAACATTAGATTAATATCATTATTATAAAATGATGGTAGTGAATTGCAATAAATCAAAGATTGATTTAGACAAGTTTCATTTTGTGGACAAATTTATTCTTTTTTTACACGACAAAAAAATATATTTGCTTTTTCAAGTGGAAATCAAAATATACATTGACGAACCTTAAAGGTATTTCCATTTTTGTTCAATGACAAGAGACCAATAACTAAATAGGTCATTACATC
>LPNX010509417.1:7670-109086 GCA_001517045.1 Pseudotsuga menziesii
CAGAGCGCAGGAAACAAGGCTGATAGCGGCAGGCTGGTCGCGGGTTAGGGCCTGAAATGCGCGGTCGGGCCGCGGCTGCTGAAAGAAAAAACGCGGTTTTCGACGGCCGAAAACGACAGCCGAAAGTACAGTACGGAAAAAATAACTTAAAAAAGACAGCGGAGTCGCCAAAACTGTAGCTAGGGTTTTCACCCTAGCTTGTGCTGATGAGCACCTACTAAGGAATCCGGAATCCTTAGTAGCAGTTCAATGATGTAAACAAAAATAAACTAAAATAAAGACTAAGCTAAAGCAGTAAAAAGTAAATAACGTGAAGCAAAAATAGTAAAGAAATGTATAATGGTAATTTTTTATTAATATTACCTCCAATGAGGAGGTTGGTGGAGTCCGTTGCGCTGATCCGATGTCGGTGGCTCCGAGCTCCAAGCTGCTTCTTTTCCTTCTCCGGTGGTGGAAAATGGGCCAAAAAGATTCTCAATGGTGAAAATAGCTTGATGGTAAGCTAGGGTTTCGAGAATAATTTCGGCAGAGGCAGGATGCTTATGATTGTGGATGTGAAATGAGGGGTCTCCACCACTTATTTATAGTTTTTTAGTGGTGGAGTGCTTGCCCATGGTTTTGGAAACCATGTGGTTTAGGGCAGCTTGTTTAGGGTTTTTTCCTCCTTTTCCTCATTATTTTATATTTTTTCTTCCCTTTTAGGGATTTTTGCTATTTTTAGAGGAATTTTGGATATTTTTGGCGGAAAAAAGGGGTTTTTTGGCCTTTGGAGGCATTTTAGGCCTTTTGGAGGCTTTTTAGTGGGATTTTCAGGGAAATATGGTAGGCAAATAGACAAATGAGCCATGTAGTGAGATAGATGAGTTAGTTAACCATTTTTGGGTGTTAACAAATACGAATTTGATGATACCCACTACACAGATCTAATTTTGTAAAGTAAGTTGCATGTTTCAACTAATCAAGCAAATCATCAATGCGAGGAAGAGGATACCTATTTTTAATGGTGATTTTGTTAAGGGCCCTATAGTCGATGCACATCCTCCAAGACCCATCCCTCTTCGGAACCAAGACTATAGGAGAGCCACAAGGAGAAGTGCTTGGCCGGATGACCCCCTTTTCAATCAGCTCCTGGACCTGCTTCTTGATTTCCTCATTCTGCATTATAGACATCTGGTACATGGCTATGTTCGGGAGTGGCACATCCTGCTGCAAATGTATCTCATGCTGAATCTCTCTCTTTGGTGGTAACCCCTTTGAATATTGAAACAAATCATCATACTCAGAAATGATTTCAATCAGTTCAGATTTATGTTTAGGATCACATCCCTCAAAATATTTAGAGATCTCATCATTTTTCATCTTAATTATCATTAACACAAAATTATTACTAGCATTTACTAGCCTCTTCATTTGTCCTGTAGAAACTATTGCTAGGCTTGTTCTTATCTTATGTGCTCGTACAATATATTCCACACCATCTTTAAAAATATGATACTTATTTTGCTCTCTATAAAATACTGCTTTCCGGTCATACAAATATGGACTCCCAAGTACTATTCCACAAATGTCAAGTGGTACTACATCTAGTTCTACCTCATCCATAAAATTTTCAATGATTGCAAATTTCAACACACATTTCTTTGTAACTTGTAATCATGTATCATTAGTAACCCAACCAAGAGGATAGGGTTTTTCATGAGGCATAGTAACTAAATGCAATTTCTTAACCACTTCTTCTGATATCATATTTACTTGTGAACCACTATCAAACAATGTATCAATATTTATGTGATTTGCAATGACACAAACATGAAACAGTGCACTTCTATTTTTATCATTTTGCTTAGAAGTAGATGGCAGATTTGTACTTGCACTAGAAATTGATTTTGCATCAATGGGAAGTGAGATACTTTTATTCTTACCCTGGATTCCGACAGCTGTAACCTTTGTTTCATCACCTGATTCAGATCCCAAGTCTTGAATAACCGCTGGAGTAGCTTTTTCTTTGCCTTTATTTTTGTTTCCTCTGTACTTCTTTGGCCTTAACTCCGGATGAAGTTTCCAACACTTAGAGACATCATGTCCCTTCTGACAATGCGAACATGTAGGATTTTCACCCTCTTTCTTAACAGTAGCCATCTTCTTTTTCCCCTGATCTTTACCTTTCGACTTGCTATCAAATTTAAAGGATTTCTTCACAAAATTATCATTAGCATGCTTACCCCTGGCTTCTAAATGTGTAGCTTGAACACATACATCATCCAAATTACTGGGGTTAAACATCAACAAAGTATGCTTCAAATAAGAATGCATGCCACCAATGTACTTAAGAAGAGTTTCCTGTGTATCTAATGAAAAATTCAATGCAATAGCCCTATTTCTGAATTCATGAGTATAATCTTGAATTCTTTGTCCTTTAGCTTGTCTAAACATTTTCCAACTCATAGTTAATTGCTGAATATGGTCTAAAGGATAAAATTGCTTCCTTAATACTTCGATGAATTCATTCCAAACTGAAATAATTTTACCATTCTTTCGAAGAACTTGCTGAATCTTTCTCTCCCACCAAATAAGAGCCATACCACTCATCCTTAAAGTGTCCAATTGAATCCTAGAAGGGTCATCATTAATGCCCTGTACCCTGCAATATACTTCAAGCTACTTGATCCAATTGTCTAACTTTTCAGCATCTAAATCTCCATCATAAATAGGTAATTAAAATTTTACATCCAATTTGAAATAAGTTTTTTTAGGACTTGCATTATTTGAATGAGAAGTCTGAGAAGAAGAGAAAGTTTGATTAGTTTCAGGAGGATCACCATCACCTCCTACTCCTTTACCCTTTTCTTCCTTCTTCACTTCTGCATCTTTGGATGAAGGTCCTTCTTCTTTCTTCTTCCTTTCTGCTCGCTCATCGAGTAGAATTTCCATCATGGATTTCATTCTCATAAAAGCCTCCAAAAACTCAGTTTCATAAATAACAGGTTTTTCCCATTCTATGTGTCCTTCTTCTTCCCCTCGTGGAGAAGACATGGTTCTTGAGAATGTTCTCCTCGAGCCAATATCAGGATCTCCTTCGATTAATTCTCCTTCACCACGCTTTAACCTGGACCTGGTAAGCATTCACAAACTTGCACCAGCAGTTAACCTGCTCTGATACCATAATATGATCTATCGGATCTCAACTTATATGCATTAAAAAGTTTAATGAATGCGTTAATCAGTTTGCTGAATTTATCAAATAGTTTTAACAGTTAATTAAATGCTAAAATCTGATATAATAGCAAACTAAACAGGAAATGAAATAGAAGTGAGAAACACTAAAACAAGAGTCACAAACAGAAGTTGATAACGGAGTTCACCCCCTCCACTGGGCTACGTCTCCGGGTCCCTCTCCAATGGGTACCGATCCAATTAATCTCTTTAAGATGGTACAAAATGGTTCTGGAATCAACTTCAACAACTGCAAGCAGAATGTTGTACAAAGTCTTCAAGACCTCTCTTCTAGAAATTTACAATTAGCCCTCGAAAGGAAAAGAAAGCTAACTTATAACAGAGAATGTCAACTTCAAAAGAACAGCGTCTGCGCACTTCACAGCAACTCCCCATGTTTCTCATAACGAAAAAATGAAGCCCTGTGCTCTTACACAACCTGAATCTCTTCCTTCGTCCCCCTAATGTGGTCAGAGATCCTCTATTTAACGTTTAATGTGAGGATAAGTAACGGGTTTTGATTCGTCTTTTCCATTATAGTTGTTATCTCTTTTTTTTTATCGTTACAACCATATGCTAAACTGAATCATGCAATCCCGCCAAATCGCTGCACAAGCATTATGTTACCACGACGTTCCATATCCCCGAAACGTTGCAACTAACTCCACACACATGTGTTGACTCACAACACATTGCAATAACCTGCAACCGGGCTATGCCACATGTAATGTAACCATTTGATGTCACCACCAACTTCACCAATGTCACAGCATCGCATCATATGATCAATGTCGCAGCATCGCATCATATGACTAATGTCACAGCATCGCAGCATATAACCAATGTCGCAGCATCGCAACATATGACCAATGTCGTAGTATCACAACATATGACCAATGTCGTAGCATCACAACATATGACCAATGTCGCAGCATCGCAGCATATGACCAATGTCACAGCATCGTAGCATATGACCAATGTCGCAGCATCGCAACATATAACCAATGTCGTAGCATCGCAGCATATGACCAATGTCATAGCATTGTAGCATATGTGACCGTGCGGGCTTTTCCACAAACCATTTTAGATTACCTCTTGACAGTGCACAAACTGCGCAGCCCATACAAGCTGCGCGATGTTATGTCGGACCGTGCGGCCCATAAGGCTAGTCACGCACTATGTTTAGCATATGTTATGTTCTTTGAACCATAGATTAATAGCTATTGTACCATGTTGGATCAGTGTAATTTTGAAGATGACTAATCCACCGGATCACTGTGGTTGAAAAGGTTCATTCACAAACATCATCTTATGAAGACAGTACAAGATAAGGCTGATGAGATGACTTAACATATTAATGATTTCAGGCGTGCTTTTAAAGAATTGTTTGAAGATGGACTTCCTTCTTTCTGGGACAAAGAAGGAATATTTTTTTCTCAAGAACATTATCATATCCTGTTAGTACAAAGTTGTATGGATCACTCCAAGTTTGATGACTTGGTAAAGGGACTGACGAGAAAAGTCATCGTGGACAAGTTGACAGAGGACTTCAAGATATTGCAGAAATTTCTGATTGTCAAAGGAGGGTTTCCCACTATGTCTTATGAGACCTATATGGATCTGGAAGTGTCTATATGAGAAATTATTGAGTACGACATCCCAAGCGCAGAACAATGGAGAGCCATGGAAAGATTCAGAAAAACAAAGTATATTCTTCATTCGTGAAAATAGGTGTTGCGCGCTATGGAGCTGCTTGTTCGATCCTTGTTGTCACCAAGTTGATTTTAATTAAATGATCTGTTATCAGGATCAAAGAAAGTAGTGTATTCCTAGTTGTTAGGGATATGGTTACAAATATTTTGATTAAACAGATTACTCAATTATTAAATCTTCTTGGGAAGAAATCATTTATGTATATATTTGCATTTACTTGATGTATTGGTGGTTGGAACCCATTTGTTGGATCAATGTTTTTGAGGACAGATAATTTTTGAAATAACAAAGTTGAATGTGTGTGGGGTATCAGAGATTCTTGTGTTGTTTACATTACAGTCTGTATTTTCTTTCCTATGTGATTGTTTTTCCGTTGTTTACATTCCATTTTGTTTTCTTCGTATCTGAAGCGTAGTGTTGAATGGTTGGAATTCATACTTGTTGTGCTCTGACTATTGTTTCAGATATTTCATAAATGTTTCTACTAAAGTTAATATGGAATTCATCTTGTGATGCTCTATATTGATGGACTGTTCACATTTCTTCCTTTTCCACCTGAACTCAATGAATGACTGTAATTGAGTGGTTATCCTTCCTTTGATGAAATCTCATGCATGCGACCTTGTGATATTTTTATGTATTTTGACTACATTTCCCAATGATCATGTCTTTATTTTTATTTCTGGCCTTGTTAAATTTATTTTTATTTCTGAAGTGGTTTTTGCTGTTACCTTGGGATTTACCTTCCACAACCTAGGTACATTCTAAGTGATAACAAGGAGGACACCCATTGATCCTGGGAAGGCCTTGGTTAGCTATATTTGATTCTTGCATCAGCTGCTGATCTCGGTCTATGACCATATCATATGGCACCGAGACAAAGAACCTCACTCTCTATCCTCCAACTCGACCGAGCTTATAAGCTGAAACTCCTTTATGGATGGAGCCAGAGGAAGAAGAGGGCGTTTAGCCATTATTAATGGCAGGGAAGACTTTAACCTTTAAGGATGAAACTGAAGACGATGCTATTTATAATTTCATCAGTGAACCCACTTCGGTCAATAAAGAAATTTATCAAATCCTAAATATTACTCTAGGTGAGAAGGAACAGGAAAATCTCACAGAAGAAGCATTAGTCAGTGACACTCATATAGTTCCAGTATTAAAAAATTCAAAAAGTATTCTTGTCGAAGTAGAGTCTGGAAAAACCCTGAATATTAACCCCAGTCTCTCCCTAGATTAACAAAAGCGCCTGATCAGTCTCTTAAAAAAACATAAGGAGGCATTTTCCTGGGAGTACATAGACATGAGGGGTACTCCCTCTAACCTGTGCACCCATCATATTTATATTAAAAGTGACTCATGGCCTGTGTGCCAGCCTCAACGATGAATGAACCCCAATCTTAGGGACATTGTGAAGGAAGAAATTCAGAAACCCTTGGAGGCAGTATTTATATATCCCATTTCAAACAGCGAGTGGGTGTCCCCACTCATAATAGTACCCAAGAAAAATGGTAAATGGAGAGTCTGTGTGGACTATAGAGAGCTGAACAAGGCAAGACAAAAATATCATTTTCCCTTGCCTTTTATCGATCAAGTACTCAACACCTTATCAGGGAAGAAGTTCTTCTCCTTCCTGGATGGGTTTAGCGGGTACAATCAAATCCAAATTGCTCCTAAAGACCAAGATAAAACTACATTCACCTGTCCCTGGGGAGCGTTTGCATACAGAGTGCTTCCCTTTGGCTTCTGCAATGCACCAGTAACATTTCAAAGAGCTATGATTGGCATATTTTCAGAATTAGTTAATGATAGTATGGAATTTTTTATCGATGATTTTACTCCTTATAGAAAAGATTTTGAAGAAGCATTAAAAAATTTGGAAAAGGTTTTAACTCGCTATGAACAAACCCAGCTCGCTTTAAGCACTAAAAAAGTGCCATATGATGATGAGTGAAGGAGCAGTATTGGGGCATTTCATCTCTGCTGATGGCATCCAGGTGGATCCCTCAAAAATCAAGGTAATAAAAAATGTACCTACTCTTGTAACTCAAAAAGAAGTGCAAAGTTTCTTAGTACATGCTGGATATTACCGAATATTTATAGAAAACTTTTCCAAACTTGCCTCTCCTTTGTTTTCACTATTAATGAAGGATGTGCAATTTGTTTGGAATGAAGCATGCCAGACAATGTTTGTTAAGATTAAGGAGAAGCTATCCACAACTCCCATCTTAAGAGGACCCAATTGTACCCTGCCCTTTCACATTTCTTCAGATGCTTCTAATACTACCATTGGATTAGTTTTAGGACAGCAGGATGGAAAAATACCTTATGCAATTTATTATATTAGTAAAAACTTAGCCCCTGGTGAGCTGAATTATACTGTCACTGAGAAGGAGTTCTTAGCCATTGTCTACTCCATTAACAAATTTTGACATTATATCACTAGATATCCTACATTTGTGCACACTGACCACTCTGCCATTAAATACCTAATGAATAAACCTGTTACTAATTCCAGGGTGACTAGATGGCTTTTATTGTTACGGGAGTTTCATATTACCATTATAGACAAACCTGGAAGAGAAAATGTTGTCGCTGATTTCTTATCACATTTCACTAACAGTGATGATAATTTGCCTGTTGAGGACTCTTTTCTAGATGAACACTTATTTGTAGTTTCAGCTCACTCCCCTTGGTATGCAGATGTCGCTAATTACTTGGCTGCAGGAAAGATTCCAACACATTTCTCCAAAAGAGAAAAAAAGAAAATTATTCAACAAAGTTCCAGGTATTGTTGGTTAAACAGTCATCTCTTCTACATAGGTCCTGATCTTGAGATCAGAAGGTGTGTAAGAGAAGATGAAATATTCCATATTTTGAAGGCCTGCCATGATGAGCCTTGTGGTGGGCATTTTGCAGACAGAACGACAGGACACAAAGCGCTGAGAATAGGCTACTATTGGTCGACCCTTTTTAGGGATGCGAAAAGATATGTTCAGTCTTGTGATAACTGCCAAAGGATGGGCCAACCCAATAGATTAGACCAAATGCCTCTTCAGCCACAATTAGTGGTTGAACCCTTTGATAGGTGGGCTTTAGATTTTATTGGTCTTATCAGCCCTCATTCCAAGCAGAAATCCTACATCTTGGTCTGTACCGACTACATGAGGAAATGGGTAGAAGTTGTGTCTCTGGTGAAAGCCAATGACCAAGCTATGATTGATTTCCTGTATAGTGAAATATTTACCTGTTTTGGGGTACCCAAGGAATTGGTTACCGATGGAGGACCGCAGTTTGTGTCGCATCAATTTGAAGCTCTGCTATGGAAGTACCATATTCAGCACCGGATAGCTTCACCCTACCATCCCCAAGCCAATGGCCAAGCAGAAAGCACTAACAAATTCATTGAAGCTATCCTTACCAAGACGGTCAAGAGACATCGTAGATATTGGGATGATAGACTTCCGGAAGCATTGTGGGCATATCGTACCACTTGGCACAACACTATAGGGTTCTCTCCTTACAACTTGGTGTATGGGAAAAGTGTTGTCTTTCCAATTGAATTTGAGATTAAGACTTTGAAGACAGCCACAGAGGTAAACCTAGATGTAACTAAATCCCAGAAGAGGAGATTGAATCAATTGAATGAACTTGACGAGAACTGGTTATCCGTTGTAGATTAGACTACATTAATCCAGCAATAGAGGTCCAATTGGCACAACCGATTCATCAAGAAGAAAGTCTTATGTGAGGGAGACTGGGCACTATTATACTATTCAAGATTCAAAAGAGACATCAAGGGCAAACTACGCACAAGATGGCTGGGTCCATACCTGGTAGACAGAGTATTTGATAATGGTATGGTCTGCCTGGTAACCATTGATGAGAACCACGCACCATTATTTGCTAATGGTCACAGGCTGGGACTATACAATAAGCCCATTTCAAAGGATGCATTTACATCACAAATTGTAGCTGATCCAGACTACCAGCTAGTACAAGGGTAGGAATTTTTTTCTGCCCCTGTCAATCCTTAGTTAATCGCTATAAATCTCATGAATTTTTGTACATAAATAAATTGTTTGTTTTTGCTTTTGTTTTCCTTTGCACTTGATCCATTTTTTTTTATGAAATGTGCAGGGAAACACCTAATAGCGGTGGTCATCATCGAGCCTGGTGAACAGTGTCATTTTTCTGTAACTCCCTACACCAGAAGAAAATTCCTTGAATAAATTTGTTGCAACTGCAACACCATAAAAATTCCACCCTTATCCCATTTTGTGCAACTACAACACCGCAAAACTCCCTCCCTTATTTTTTTCCGCGCAGCTACAACACTATTTTACTTTTGTCCATTTTTCATCTTTTTCGGCAACTGCAACACCGTCAACTTCCATCAACCTAACGTCTTTTCACCTTTTTCCGGCAGCTGCGATACTTTTTTCCAGCAGCAGCGATACCTTTTTCCAGTAGCTGCGACACCCTTTTTTCGGCAGCTGCGATACCTTTTTTCGGCAGCTGCGATACCTTTTTCCAATAGCTGCAACATCTTTTTTCGGCAGCTGCGACATCTTTTTCTGGCAGCTACGACACCTTTTTTAGTGGCTACGACTCCACTACATTTGGCTGATTTTTCTATAATCCAGGTCGCGACTATGCTGAACTATCTGATTTCCTTATGATCTGCGGCTGTGTATCCTCCGTTACTGGCAGAACTCTTTGCAACCGTGATTAGAAACTCCTCCAGATATGGATCTGATTCCTAATGCCAGCAATTTGACTCATACACCAGCGCTCATCATGTTTTCGACCATTTTAACACAATGGTTTTTTGTTTGCTAACGGAAAAGGTTATTATAGCACCCTTGTAATAATGATTATAGTTAATGACTGCACATCACACGTTCTACTATTCTCCAAAGGACATCATCCATTGCGTATTTTTGAAGGTATGGCTTTGATTAACTACTTGATTAAGTATTAATGGGATCTGACAATATTAATCATACCTTTTTTTCTATGCCCATTATCACATCGGTAGCTCTCCACTCATGCGACTTAATGACTAATTATGTTACCTAATAACTGCCACCTTTCCTAATTTGGGATAAAATTCCAACTAATCCAATGCACTGAAACTTTCTGAATTTACCCAACTCCACTCTCAGTTGTTCATGCATACTCTGTGCTTCAACCTCCATTGTCAGAATCTGTAATTTATCGGACTGCAACATACTTCTGAAGGTAGAAAAACATGGGTATTCCAGCTCGGTATGAACCTCCAAACATGCGAGAACTCAGACAAAATGTTGAAGTTTTCGTTATCTTTCAAGCTGCGGGTTGGACTGAATTCTTCCAACGCCTGAATGGATTTCACTGTGAAATAGATTTACAGTTCACCTTGAATCTTACAGAAACCCACTCAGAGGTTTGGGGATTGCGTATTGAAGTCTCTAAAGACATAGTGGTTGAGGTCACTGGTCTTCCCCAGGTGGGTAGAGCTTGGTTTGGACGAAGAACTCCCAGTCCAACAGCAGTACAGGATTTTCTCAGGGAAGGGGATCACATTCAACCATCATGGAGGGGGATAGCATTACAGTCACTGCCACGCCCATGGAATCAAATAGAAATTTTTCTCAAGAAGTATATCACCTGTGAAGGTAGGTATCAAACAGTCTATCACTCTGACTTTCCTTTATTATCTCACCTCTGTCACAGGGTTTTACTAAACATTCCATTCTATTTATTCAATGATTTACATCATATGGTTGGGTTTGTCTGAGCTGCTAAGCATCCACTCTCTTCACTTACCTACCATGGCCTCATTAAATTAATAATCGTACGGACCCTTGCTCAACACAACCAAACCTAGGAGCAATTTACAACTCAAGTTCAGGAACCCGTTCTTCTACCCGATGTCCCAATAGAAGGGGAAATGGCAGTACCTGTACTCATGGGGCCTATTCAAAACCAAGAAGAGTTGGTCAATCCACAATTGGGGGGAAATGTAGAGCAACAGGAAGTTTGGAGCCCCTCCAATTTAGTTGGGGGGGGAGATGAGACTGGATCAGAGGATCAATCAAGGGAACAAGAAGAACAATTGGGAGGGGATGTACAAGAAAACCCTATGGAAAGACTAAATATTGGGGCAACTCTGACAGTAGAGGTTGAAACTGGAGCAGCATTAGATGTTGCGGAAATTGAAACCGAAGATGTTAGAGCTATGATAACAGGAGAAAACAATGAGGTGGTGACCATTGAATCTTCCCTTGAATGGGGAGGAACCCTGATTGAGGAAGAACATCCAGAAGAATAAGAAATGTTGGAACTGAGGATATCCCTTCCACTTCAGCTGTGAATTTAGAAACTCTAGAACCACAGAGAAAAAAAAGGAGATCAAAGGATGAAATAAAGACATCACCGCCAATAAGACAGAAAAGAACTAGGTCAGTCACAGCAACAGAAGCAATAAGGGAAAGATGGGCAACCTTAGAAGCGCAAATTGAGTTCCCCATTCTTAGACCCAAACCAATTGATGCCCCATAGGAACCAGTCGTAGAAGAACCTCAAATTGAAGGACTTCTCTTTGAAAATAGGCTATTAAAAGAGGAAGTACAAGCATTCCAAAAAGAATTGGAAAATTGGAAGGAAGCGTGCAGAAAACAGAGTGAAAGACATTGGTTGAGGCTACAGACCAACTGGAAGGATCAATTCTTGTTGAGGCTGGCAATGAGGAAGAAAGAGTGGTCTATCCTACGTGTGGAAAAATCTTTGATGATTCAAGATACAAGGTTATAGTTCGTGCATTTACAACACAGCAGTCTGCACCTACAGCTGTGGAAGAACAGGGACAACCTAATTGGAAAGACGATGGGACTCCCCAATATAAACTCCAGTAAAAGGAAGTTGCATATGAGCAAGATACGGTCACACAAGAACCAGCATCTTTGAATATTCTTATTGAAACTACCACCAGACTTTGGACAGAGGAACCAGAGGATGAGGTTATTCCTGATTTTGTGGAGGAAGATTGCACTGTGACCCCTGATCCATCTCATGACATAGAAATAATAGAGATGGAACCTCAACAGCAGAACAATGATGAGGTAGAATAATATGCTGACAAACAAGAACCAACATCCTTGAATGTTATTATTCAAGTGGCCTTCCAAATGAGGGAAGAAGAACCATGGATTGAAAACATTCTGGAATTCAATGAAGAAATTTGTACTATGACTCCTGAATTGTCTCATGACACCGAGATATTAGAAATGGAATCACAATAGGGGGATGAAGAAGTAAACTGGGATGTTGTTACACAAGAACCAACATCCTTGAAAATTGCAGTAGAGACTCTCAAGATGCAACAAGAAGCCAACCCCGAATGGGATATCATTCTTGATGTGGTCTTAGGTGAAGATGAACAAGCTCAATCACAATCCTCAGGTGATACTAAAATCCTTGAGGAACAGCTTCATATTGAAGAGGACATACAATCTCAGCAGCATGAGGAAAAAGAAGAACAAAGTGTTGTCACACAAGAACCAGCAGCCTTACATTCCCCTATTGAAGTTGCAGCTGACAATCAGGTAGATAAGAAGACTCAATTTCAGGAGGACATTGTCCCACAAGAACCAACATCCTCACAATCAGCTATCAAAGTTGCCATAGGAGAACCCGAGAAAAAGGATGTTGTTACACAATAACCAGCATCTCCAGGAGTTGTTTCAGGAATACCGGTGGTTGGAGTTGTTGCAAAAGAAATTTCAGGGAGGGATGCTGTTACACAAGAACCAGCAACCCTAGAAGTAACTTCAGAAATACAGAATGTCCAATGTGGCACATCAGGGGATAAGGTGTGGACCGAACCCCTTCAAAATTTTATTAATCTGGATTCTGATGATGAGGAGTATCTTGAAGAAGAAGAAACCTTGAAGCCTACATAAGAGATCTCAATCTTGAGAATGGAAGTAAGGAAATGGAGAAGTCAGGTGGAAATATACGAAGAAGGGATGGTTTCCCTTGTTGAATATAGAAAGACTATCAGGGGAATGAAGGAAAAATGGGCAGAAGAACTCATGACTCAAAAAATCCATGAGGAAGAACTACAGAAGGAGCTGAGGGAGCTGAAGAAGTTCAAGTCTATGCAGGTAGAAAAAGACTAGATGTATGCTCTTTCTTAGTAATTATTGGGCACCAGGGTACCCTCCCCCTCTTACCCTGTCTTTTTATTCGAACAATTTATTTGGTTTAAGTTAAGTGTTGGAGCAGGGTCCCGCAGCTACAGAAGAAGCTTCTAGTTTTGGCAGAAAGATAAGTTTTGGTGGAAAGAAGTTAAGACAGAGCTACGACGCCGTAGCACGTTTCCAGCTGGAGAGCAGAGCCGAAAACCATGACTTTTAAGATAGAAAAGTCAAGAAAGGAAACGGTACCTGAGCGGTCGAGAAGAGAGAGCTCAACCACTGCATTGAAGGCAGCGGCGGAAGACAGGAGGGCTCAGCAACCCTCATAAAGGAGAAGGAGCAACGAGGCTGAAGCATTGAAGGCGAAGGACAGAAAACCGAAGCGGTGCATAGTACCCATGATCAGTGTTGGGAAGCATGGAAGACTGCAGAGAGCTGTGGTGTGACAGAAAGCGCCTACCTCAAGTACAGATATGGCCGACTGTCACTAGTTAGGGTTTTGGGTTACGGTTGGGACAGGCCCACAGTGTTGTAATGGCAAGACCTTCGGGCTGCCTATAAAAGGATATATTTTGTATTGTAAAGGGGTTAGCTAGTCATTTTGTTAGTTAGTTAGTTGATTTATTCAGTTGTTAGTAGTGTTTTGCATATTATTAGACTGTTGTAAAAGCCTAGATCTGGTTCTGTTATTAGCGGTAGCCATCTTACGGTAACCAGTAGCTGGCTTATAGAATATGTATGTAACGATCCACAGGGATTGACAGAGAGGGAAGAGTATATTGTAGGAGAGAAATATAGAAGAGAAAAGAGATCTAAGAGAGAAGATCTTAAGCTGCATATGCGGTGCAGCAGAACTGTGTTTTACCTTCCCCTGAGCTATAATAAAAACACAGTTCTGTGGACGTAACTTCCATCCTGGAGGTGAACCACGTTAAAATCAAGTGTTATGCGATTGGTTTATGTGTTATGTTTACTTATGCATTTCTCAGTCAGTTCATGGACTTTGTTTACAGTTTAATGAATGAATGTGTTAATCACTTCACAGCAATATAGAAGGGTAAACATAAGTTAAAGTCCTTGGCATGTTGTATATGGTTCATTTATGCTTTGCGTAAAACAGTCTCTATTGCAGTATTGACTAGCCTTGTATGATAAGTCTTGCACGTCAACACGAGAAATGCTAAGTGTGCTAAACCGCGGAGGTAGGATATCACAGAGAGGTGATACTGCACCGGCATAGGAGCTGTGGTGCGTGATACCGCAGGTTAAGGACTTAGCGTTGGGCAGGAACTACGTGTCGCACAATGCGCGGCGATGCGATAAGGTCGGAGATATCGTGAGTCTGGGAAATTGCGTGCCATAGGAAAGGATCGTGTGACGGTATAAAAGAATATCTCATGGCTAGAAGAGCTACGAGGCGAGGAGTTTGTACGATGCGAGCAGGAGATTGCGCGACGCGCAAAAAGAGACCTCGCAGCTAGGAGAGCTGCAAGCCACTAGTGGGATCGCCACAGAACCTGGTCCAAGACACTTGAGTCCTTGGCCAACCCATTAGAGTCACTTCGGGTGAGACTTCAGGCTGCTTTGCGGTCTGTCGCCGAAAGGGCCAGTGATCTAGGGGTGTTGTTGGTTGATTATAGTTAACCCAGGTCTGCCCATTAGCAGCCAACAAATGGTTCCGTTGCTGGTTTTGAACAACTGAGCACTAATGTTCTGTTGGCATCCCACTAGAGAAGAGTTTCACCAGTGGCTGGATTCAAACCTAACGGAGTTTGCCAAGAAAGAAAATCGGAGCCCTAAACTGAGCACAGAGGACTGGTACAAAAGCATATCGCTTCAGATATACACTCCATATTTTTTGCAACCTATGGAAACGAGCTTTTCGACTGGTTATCCAAGTTGACAGATAGGGACATATTCAAGAAGAAAAGAAACATTGTCTGGACACCAGAGCTCATTCAGACTGTGCAGAACCTCGACAATCCCATTACGAGAGCAGTATACTTCTGGCTTGCGAGTGTGCTAAGAGGCTTTGTTACAGAATTTGCAATTGACCAGAGAAAAAGCTTCAGCGAGACTGAGCGGTACTTCTTCAAAGGATATCATGGTAAGTACCTAAAGTCTCTAAACTTGTCCATTAAGATGCTGCTACATGAAAAAGGAGTAATGGACATGATTTCAGATGAATAAGTAAAGATAGTAATGTCACAAGAGTTTGAAAGTGATTTTGATGACATTGGACGCACACGTAGTGGCAAGAAATATAAAGTAGCTTTCAGATCTCCTGTATTTGGAGATAGTTCAGACAATATTAGGCAACCGAGTCCTCGTACCACAGAAGAACCAGAGGGGGGTACCCCTTACCATCCCTATACCCCATAGAAACAGACCGGGACTCAGAGTAATCCCATAGGTACTCCATCCAGTAGCTCACAGACAGTACCTACTGTCACTACATCACCTTCACCTACACCGCTGAGTGGTAGTAATCCATTCAATCAAAACCCACCGCAGAGAAATAGAATGGGAGATGATATGAAGCTACCTACCTTTAAGGGTACTGGAGCAGAGGACCCAGAACAGCATTGGTTTCTATGTGAAGCCATGTGGACCATTAAAACAATCAACAACGATAACCTTAAACTTGTACAGTTGGTCACCACACTCAGAGATCGAGCTTTAACATGGTATATAAAGTATACCACAGTACCCAAGACACTTGCCCAGGTCAAGAACGCCATGATTAAAGAGTTCAAGAAACCTAAGTCTGAATCTCAGTGCATTACAGAGCTCAAAGATATTAAGCAACTACCATCAGAATCAGTATGGGACTTTGACCAGAAATTCAAAGCTCTTATAGACCAAGTAAGTTTTGAGTTTGCGCCGAAGCAGCATAAGGAATGGTTTATTGCAGCACTGCTCCCTCACATCAGAGTGCCACTAATGCAGCAGAAACTCCAGATGCAGGATGACACATTAGAGATGGAAATGAAGCTAGAAGCTTCACCTTTAGCAGAAACCAGTGCGGGCATGACAACCCTACAGAACCAGTTGGCCAACCTCACGTTACAGATACACGAACTTAAGAAAGGAAAGAGGTTATGCAAGACATATGGTGCTTACGATGTAGAGCACAAGGTCATACCAAAGACAACTGTCCAGTCTTTGCAGAATATTTAGTGTCAGGGGCTCCTAACCCCTTACCACGAACGCAAGGGCCATGGTGTGAAATATGCAAAACACAAGGGCATTCGCCTCAGCAATGCCCTTTGCTTCAGAAGTATGTATAGACACCTAAGAACCTATACTGTGTCTTCTGCAGTTCTGTCGGACATGATGAACAGAATTGCCGAGCCTATGATCTCATGTTGGATAGAAAACATGATGTATACAGAGTCCAGTCAGAAACACAGGGTCCAGCAGCAGGACCACAGCCTGACCCGACTTATGGTGGTCGTGGAGGAGGATTCAGAGGACGAGGCCATGGAGGAGGCTTTGCAAGAGGAGAAGGCTTCGGCAGAGGAGAATGTTTTGGCCATGGTCGCAGACCAATCACTTGTTATAACTGCAGAGTTGTGGGACACTATGCTAGGGATTGTTAGAGCCCCACTACTACTTGTAATTACTGCAAATCTTATGATCATACCATAGAGGAGTGTCCTACATTAATAGCTAAAATCAAAGATCCTAAGCCAGCAGTATACCAAAACATACATCTTATTGTTGCTGAGCAGGCAGAACTAGAATGAAGAGTCAGTATTGTGACCCGTAGCGGTGCTTCCACCAGTGGGACATCGCAGGAGACCGAAAAGAACACAAGTCAGGAGTGGGTGCGCAGAGCTCCTAGTAAAGCAACAGTACTCAACCTACAGAAGAATAAAGATACATTTCAGGAAGCCAAGGCTTCCTTCGATGAACCTACACAATCAGGATCGCAGGTACCGTCGTCTAGGGGCGTACCGCAGCAAGCACCTTGTGGCGATAGCCCAGAACAGATACCGCAGGCTACCACATCGGGAAGATGCGATGAGGATGAATTGACAGGAAGTATACAATCCTTCCTGCGCAATTGCTTGAAGCTCTTGAGAAATGAAAAAGCTATCGGCAAGCTACAGCGCATCATAGATCAGTGTTAGCAACCTTCTCTCTCGGGAAGTGCACACCGCGTTGTTCATAATATTACAAGACATACAAGGACCAGAAGAGAGATGAAACTCACAGCACAGATTGGAGAGTTCAAAATGGACGAAGTCGTCTTAGATCTGGAATCAGAGGTGAACGTTCTAACTAAGCAGACATGGGAACAGATGGGTAGCCCTCAGTTAGTCAGATCACCTATCCACCTGAGATTAGCTAACCAGCAACGAGTATCACCATTGGGTCGACTGCCACAGGTGCCAGTTGACATTGACGGAGTTCGTACTTTTGCGGGATTCGAGGTTATAGAAATCATTGGTGACAGTCAACCGTATCCAGCACTATTAAGTATCGATTGGGCGATTGGTAGCAAGGCTTTCATCGACCTAAAGAGAAGACAAATGACCTTTGAGGATGCGCAGATCCGGGTCATCGCACCGCTGTATCCTTACCAAGGTCCTAGATACATTGAACCTATCCAAGCAGAGGAGGAGGCACATAACATAGATAGTCTCTACCAGATGACTACAAACCAGAGCGACTACATCAATCCAACCGCAGAAGGGAACATTAGTGGGCAATGCGACAGCTCATGCACATTGTATTCTGATGTTGGTCTAGAGAACTGGCAGAACAGACTTTACGAAGTCTCAACAAGCAGATGTGCGTTTATGAGTAAGTCACTGCGATGGATTGGCACAGAGATCATTGAGATTCCATCATATCATGGTCTGACAGATATCCAGGACTTCTTTGAGAAGTTTGAGCAACAGATTCCCTACGAGCAGAGGATCGCAGCTATGGACCTTGCAGTACGAGCCACACCTGCAAGATGGTGGTATGCGCATAAAGAGAATATCACATCATGGGATGATATTAAAAGACTGATGGTGATCAGATTTTCTAACGACAGAGAGTATGTACACAGGAGAAACTGACCCCAGGGCACACATTCAGACATGTGAACAGAACTGGTCGGACATTCCCGAGGATGAATGGGTTCACAGATTCATTCACACATTGGACACAGTTCCAAGGAACCGGTACACAGAGACCGAGTTACACAAGGGGACAACCACATGGTCACTTATGACAGACAGTTTCCTACTTACCTTTACGTTTGAATCAGAACATCCAAGTGTTTCTTAGGCCCTATACATAATCAAGATCAAGATATTCGAGGACTATACCATCTCAGTGCAGGCTCAACCTGAGTGGGCCATCCAGTTGCAAGACGCGCTTGAGTGCTATAACTTCGCAGCAAAGCCAGACAATGAAGATAAGGATGAGGATGAGGATCCTCGCAACACCAACATTCCGGAGTCAGAAGGGACTCGCGATGTTGGGGGACCACAGTTAGAGATTCCAACAATCACCGAACCTATTAAGATTAAAAAGATCGATATTGGCACAGACGCAAAACCTAAGTTTGCCTCTATTGGAGACTATTGGAATGATGAAACAGTCGGACAGATTGCCGACTTGTTACATGACTATCAGGACCTATTTCCCACAAAGTTCACAGAGATGAAGGGAATAGTTGGAGACCTGGGAGTTATGAGGATACCATTGAAGGAGGATGCTAGACCAGTTAAGCAGTGCCCATATAGATTGAATCCGGGCTACAAAGAAAAAGTAAAGGATGAAATCGATAAGATGCTAGCAGCAGGCATCATTGAGCCGGTAGAAGAAAGTGAATGGCTTAGCCCCGTGGTCGTACAAGAAAAGAAAACAAAAGGAGACATCAGGATCTATGTCGATCTGCACAAGCTCAATGATGCATCACTTCATGATCCATTTCTGACACCGTTCACTGATGAGGTATTAGACAACGTGGGAGGATAGGAGGTCTAGTCCTTCACTGATGGGTTTTCAGGCTACCATCAAATCAGAATACATCCAGAATATTGGTCCAAGACCACCTTTGCAACAGAATGGGGCTCGTTCCAGTATATGGTAATGCCCTTTGGTCTTAAGAATGCACCAGCTATATTTTCTAGAGTAGTCGTTGCTGTATTTAAAGAATACATTCATAAATTCTTAGAAGTATATTTTGATGATTGGACTGTATTTGGACTAATTGACAAACATATAGGAGACTTAAGACTGATGTTAGAGAAATGTAGGCAGTACCATATTTCTCTAAACTTGAAGAAATGTATAATTTGTGCACCATTTGGTATTTTGTTGGGTCACATTGTTTGCAGACAAGGCTTGATGGTAGACCCCGCAAAGATCGCTATCATTGTAAATCTTCTAGCACCCAACTCAGTCAAGCAACTGAGGACAATACTTGGTCATACCGGGTACTACAGAAAGTTCATCAAGGGCTACGCAAAGATTACAGCACCAATGGAGAAATTTCTCAAGAAAGATGTAAAATTCCTATGGAACGAGGAATGTCAGCAGAGTCTAGACATGCTTAAAGAGAAGATGGTTACAGCACCCATCTTAGTATTTCCCGACTGGACTAAGCCATTTCATGTACATGTGGATGCATTTGGCATCGCATTAGGGGTTGTTTTAACACAACCAGGAGAAGGGGACATTGACCACCCTATCGCATATTCCAGCAGAAATCTCTCGACAGCAGAAAAGAACTACACCGCAACTAAAAGAGAAGGCCTAGCTATGGTGTATGCGCTGCAGAAGTTCAGGCACTACCTGTTGGGTGCCCCGTTCAAGATGTTTACTGACCATTCCGCGTTAAAGTATTTGGTCAATAAGCCAGTGTTAGGGGGGAGAATCTGCAGATGGTTACTCCTCTTTCAGGAGTATGATTTTGAAATCATTGTGAAACCAGGAAGACTGAATGCAGGACCTGATCATTTGTCGCGGATAGACTCAGGAGAAGAGCCAAGTAACCTAGATGACAATCTACCGGATGCGCCGTTGTTCTCTATCCAGATCCCAGATCAGTACTATGCCGATATTATTCAATTTCTCACTATGGGAGTAGCACCTGATGAGTTTACTAAGCAGCAAAAGAAGCAGTTGGTTTTTAAAGCAGCAGACTTCACCCTCATCGCTGGACACCTATACAAGTTAGGTCTGGATGAAGTTCTGCGCAGATGTGTGATGCCGCATGAAAAAGACGCTATTATCAGAGAGGCACATTCAGGAACCGCAGGAGGTCATTTCGCAAGAAAGCCGACTGCGCAGAAAATCCTGGAGGCAGGATTATGGTGGCCTACATTGCATAAAGACACCAAGGACTTTTGTAGATGATGCGATATCTGCCAAAGGGTAGGAAAACCCTCGTGACGTGACGAAATGCCATTGCGACCGCAGGTCACGTTGCGCGCATTTGACAAATGGGCTATAGATTTTATGGGTCCTATCAACCCACCAGGAGAGCGCACTGGTGCGAGATATATTATCACGGGAACAGAGTACCTCACTAGATGGGCAGAGGCCAAAGCAGTAAGAAATTATGATGCTGCTACAGCCGCACAGTTCCTTTTTGAAAACATCATCAGTAGATTTGGATGCCCAATAATTTTCATGAGTGATCAAGGCACGCATTTTTTGAACAACACTATTGAGGCATTGACAGAAGAATTCCAGATTCAGCACCATAAGAGCACTCCCTACCACCCCCAGGCTAATGGTACAATGGAGGCCTTTAATAAGATTTTATAAAATGCTCTTACTAAGATCTGCAATAGCCAGAGGAATGATTGGGACCTCAGAGTTAACACTGTATTATGGGTGTACAGGACCACATGCAAGAAACTTATGGTATGGACAGGAGGCTGTTATTCCCATGGAGTATATTCTTCCCAGTTTAAGAATCGCTCAGATTACCGGGATGACTGATACAGACACAGTTGAGGAAAGGCTAGCACAGCTGCTTTCCTTAGAAGAAGACAGATTCATCGTCGGATTCCATCAGAAAGTGTAGAAGGCACGAGAAAAAGCTTGGCATGACAGACACATTAAGAATAAGACTTTCCATATCGGAGACCTAGTGCTCCTCTATGACAGCAAATTCATTAAGTTTCCAGGGAAGTTCAAGACACATTGTCTGGGGCCATGTCAGATACAGCAATTCATAGAGGGAGGTGCCGTTCAGCTCAGCCAGCAGAATGGGGAGCTTTTTCCCACATGGATTAATGGCAGTAGGCTTAAGCCCTATAGTGATAGCCACCCCGCCTCTCAGCCCTAGCTTAACCAATCTATAGTGGTGTAGATGTCCAGTGTAGTTGAAAGGAGGCATCGCACCGGGAACGAGTCTACATCGGCAGGTATTATTCTAAGTATGAGGAATCGCGAAAAAAAAAAAAAGGAGTATTGTTTTATGCAGGTGATGCAAAGTCGCATCGCGGCAGTGCGATGTTTCCATGTGCCACGTACTCAGTTTTGCAACTGACAAAGGCCAGTCAAGTTAGCATCTAACAGGTAGTTAATGAGGTAATGACCAGTATATCTTACTGTAGATTTGGCAGCAGTATAATCAATTTTTCCAGATTTAGCAAATCTCCGATGAGACCGGTGCCTGTACACACACGTTTTGAGGGAAATTCGATCGGATTTTCGCATTTATTAGGGATCGGATGGCGGGTGTGGTATTGTCCAAGAATTAATGATGACCGACGGGTTCAGTCTAGATGACCGTTGTGTCCGGGAGTATCGTATTAGGCATAAAAGCAGCAAGTATTCAAGTGGGACGGTTACATTTGCAGAAAAATCGAGAGCTATAGAGTAAGTTGTTAAGAGTTCTGTGTCCAGAGCTAAGTGGTTACAGAGTGCTGTGATTTTCAGAAGTTGCAGCCAGTGCACGTCCGCCATTTTGTACTGAGTGGGTTATGTCCGAGGACGAACCGATAGCAAACATTTTGAGAAGATTTCAACGTCACGACCTTGCAGGAGCTATGACGACGCCACCAAAGAGTGCTCCGCCAAGTTCGTCACAGTCCAGGCAGCAACCACAAACGAGGAGCCAATCTCAGGTCAACGATGAATCCGGTTCAGAGCATGAGGAAGAAGTTCACAGAGGAACAGACTACATGATACCATGAGTTGAAGGCGCACCAGAACCAAGAATTTCTAAGAACGCTAGGTATACTGTTCCCATACCACCCATTGATTCTCGAGTAAAGGAAAATGGAGATCTAGTAGGATATGTTGTTGTTGTTAAATTTGTAGATTATAACCTGGGAGATGGTAAGACATATCCTCAGTTCAAGCCGAACAGCTATCTGAAGATTGAGAAGAACCCAAGGACAGGGAGAGATGAATGTGTTCCCCTGCCGCATGTCCAGATTCTTGAGCGGTCAGGACTGCTCAATTTGCTGAGATTACCTCATTTTTGACGGGGTGCAGAGGTTAATTCCGTGGTGCGCATTCTACTCTCTTGCGTACACGGAGGGTACCTATGGCTAGGCAACAAGGTAGACCTGAACGTCAATTTGATACATCGTATCATCGGCCTGTCCAAGACGGGTAAACACCCTGATATACAGACAGCAGGAAAAACCAAGGACTCCAAGTTACTGCAACACCTAGTAACTAAGTATCAGCTGCAGACAGGAGGACAGGCTTATGACATTTCAAGCATACCAAATGAGACACTTAGATTCACCGCCAGTATGATCGTGGGCAGACTGCTAACCAAGGTTCGGCCAAAGGAAGTTACAGGATCCGTAATTCACCTGGCCATACAGGTCACAGAGGGGGAACAGTTCAATTGGTCTCTATTTTTATTAAATATGCTGCAAGCATATTGCTTGGTAGCTCAGGATGAAGCCAACCACCCTTTCCATTTCTCGTGGTTTCTTTTACTTTGTGCATTTTTCAGATGGAAGGAGCCGCCCCATACCCAGTTTCCACAGATAGCAGGTGGCGCGCCCAGAGGAGTGCGCTATGCCATCTTATGGGAGACCAACCACCCAACCAAGAAAACGATCAATATGATGGTATTCCATGACTACTATAAGCTGTTGATGAAGTTCATTCAAGAGACACCATGGCTCAGCACGGAGACTATGGACATATATGATAGCCGGCTTAATTTTATGGCAGACAGCCATTTAATCTATCTACGACCGAAAAGTACTAAGCGGGATGATTGGGCTACTGGCTCGTTTAGGATGACAGCCCGGGACATCGAAGGAGTCATAAGAGACTTCGACGACCAGTGGAAGCAGGAATATGAAGACACCGCACCACTATCATCAGACTTTGCAAAGACAGAACACCAGAACAAGGACAAAGATAACGCAGACACCCAGACGCAATCTTCAACAGAAGAACCACTACCAGGGGAAAAGAGGAAACCTTCACAGCAAGGGCCACCAGGGACACAACAGAAGAAAAAACAGAAAACCTCAAAGCCAACTCTAAAGACCGCATTGACAGACGACGACTATGAACTCATCGCAACAAGGACATCTGACACATTGAAGGACTCACTTGACACGATGAACGAGTCGCAGGAAAAGAGCCAGAGCACAGTCGAAAAACAACTTCTAGACTTAAAAATGATTACAGAGAAGACTTCCATGAGGTACATTCCACCTGTAAAGCCGACCACCGGAGAAACCTCGACACCGCCGATGACCCGCCAAGAAAGCTTAGCCAAAGATCGCCTCAATACTATGTTAATTCCATCAGGGAGTATCTGATTCCCTGCCACACTGAAGGACCCACCAGCTCAGTTTAGACAACCCATCGAGGTTAATCTTGCATAGTTTCATATTGAGCAGTTGCAGATGATCCAGCAACGGCTAGGCATAGAGCTCAAGAGTAGAGAGCTCGAGACTTACAAACAGAATACGCAGCTGCAGCAACAGAATGCAGCACTTGCTATCAGTGTTCAGAAAAAGGCAGAAGAAATATGCACATATGAGGAAAGAGAGTAAGATCTTTCTCAAGTTTTGCAAAGCATTGCATTGGAACTGCCCCAATGTAACATTGAGGTCGCCTTACCAGTTCCACAGAAGCTAAGAAGAGTAGCAGACAGAGCAAAGGCTCTGGAAGAAACCGTGACTAGGATGGACGTAGAAGTGGCCAAGATGAAGGCAGACCACGAGGTGCAGATCGCTGAGCTTTAGGCTCGCATATGAGACACCTCCCAGGCAGACCAAAAAGCACGAGTAGAAGCCCTTCGACTCACTTCTGCGCAGATGCAGTCTCATATCGACGAAGCATGGTTAGTACTAACCAATGCGACGAACACATGGGCCGAGTTAGATGAGCCGCCGAAGAAAGTAGAAATCCAGCAAAGTATTCAACAGATAGAGAATACTACTGCGGCAATGAAAGAAGAAATTAAGGGCTTGGCAGCTCTTCAAAAGATGAGGAAGACAAAGGAGATGAACTGTTTGCAGCAGGAAGCGCAACAATTAAGAACCAAGGAGATGTACATTAATGACCTGCTTCAACCGTATCAAGAGCAAATCACAGAGATAGTTGATACGGTTGAACAGAAAATGAAGGAGTTCACTACCACCAGAGAGAAAACTGACGCCACAGAAGACGCCAGTATTAGTCAATCTTTGCTTGAATTGGCACAAGAGCGTGTCGAAGTGATGCAGAAGGAAGTCACAGGACTTCGTGACAGGTTGCAGAGGGCTTCACAGGAATCCAAGGCAAAGCTACAGTAGGAGAAGCCCATTGGAGGTGGCTCGAGGGCGAGCCACAAGTAAGTGTTAGGGGACTATTGGAGCAGGGTCCCGCAGCTACAGAAGAAGCTGCTAGTTTTGGCGGGAAGGTAAGTTTTGGTGGAAAGAAGTTAAGACAAAGCTACGACGCCGTAGCACGTTTCTAGCTGGAGAGCAGAGCCGGAAACCATGACTTTTAAGATAGAAAAGTCAAGAAAGGCAATGGTACCTGAGCGGCCGAGAAGAGAGAGCTCAACCACTGCATTGAAGGCAGTGGCGGAAGACAGGAGGGCTCAGCGACCCTCATAAAGGAGAAGGAGCAACGAGGCTGGAGCATTGAAGGCGAAGGACAGAAAAGCGAAGCGGTGCATAGTACCCATGATCAGTGCTGGGAAGCATGGAAGACTGCAGAGAGCTATGGTGTGACGGAAAGCGGCTACCTCAAGTACAGATATGGCCGACTATCACTAGTTAGGGTTTTGGGTTACTGTTGGGACAGGCCCACGGTGTTGTAATGGCAAGACCTTCGAGCTTCCTATAAAAGGATATATTTTGTATTGTAAAGGGGTTAGCTAGTCATTTTGTTAGTTAGTTAGTTGATTTATTCAGTTGTTAGTAGTGTTTTGTAGATTATTACACTGTTGTAAAAGCCTAGCTCTGGTTCTGTTATTAGCGGTAGCCAGCTTACGATAACTAGTAGCTGGCTTATAGAATATGTATGTAACGATCCGCAGGGATCGACAGAGAGGAAAGAGTATATTGTAGGAGAGAAATATAGAAGAGAAAAGAGATCTAAGAGAGAAGATCTTAAGCTGCATATGCGGTGCAGCAGAACTGTGTTTTACCTTCCCCTGAGCTATAATAAAAACACAGTTCTGTGGACGTAACTTCCATCCTGGAGGTGAACCACGTTAAAATCAAGTGTTATGCGATTGGTTTATGTGTTATGTTTACTTATGCATTTCTCAGTCAGTTCATGGACTTTGTTTACAGTTTAATGAATGAATGTGTTAATCACTTCACAGCAATATAGAAGGGTAAACATAAGTTAAAGTCTTTGGCATGTTGTATATGGTTCATTTATGCTTTGCGTAAAACAGTCTCTATTGCAGTATTGAATAGCCTTGTATGATAAGTCTTACACGTCGACACGAGCAACGCTAAGTGCGCTAAACCGCGGAGGTAGGATATCACAGAGAGGTGATACCGCATTGGCAGAGGAGCTACGGTGCGCGATACCGCAGGTTAAGGACTTAGCGTTGGGCAGGAACTGCGTGTCGCACAGTGCGCGGCGATGCGATAAGGTCGGAGATATCGCGAGTCTGGGAAAGTGCGCGCCGCAGGAAAGGATCGCGTGACGGTATAAAGGAATATCTCGTGGCTAGAAGAGCTGCGAGGTGAGGATTTCACGCGACGCGAGCAGGAGATCGCGCGACGCGCAGAAAGAGACCTCACAGCTAAGAGAGTTGCGAGCCACTAGTGGGATCGCCACAGAACCTGGTCCAAGACACTTGAGTCCTTGGCCAACCCATTAGAGTCACTTTGGGTGAGACTTCAGGCCGATTTGTGGTCTGTTGCCAAAAGGGCCAGTGATCTAGGGGTGTTGTTGGTTGATTATAGTTAACCCGGGTCTGCCCATTAGCAGCCAACATTAAGGGTTGTGAAAGAAGGAAGATCATATGAGATATCAACCTCAGCAAAATTCTTGGAAAAATTTCTAAGAAGTAATTTTGAGGACCAGAATTTGTTGTGTGAGTTGTATTTGCATGAGATGGCTTGTCCTTTGGACCGCCATTCGAATCATGTTCTTTTTTCAGGCGATGTTCAGCTGATGGATTTTGCTTCTTTTGTGAGAAATTATGTGCAGTGGGAAAGTTCTTTCCAAACATTTTCTCACAATGAAGCCCACTCTAATCTATGGATCCAAAGTGAGCCTCAAAATCCTCATCTTCTCCTTGCTCAGCACCAAAGTCTACTCTCATGCCCCATCCAGACTCGGCATATAATGGAATTGTAGGAAGGGGTTATTTCTACTTGTACCAGCCAGATTTCCATACATCAACAAACAACTTTGGAAGCAAGCACAGATGGCGGGATGCCTCTCTAGCCCTCAGAAATAGGGTATTCCAGCCCTCCACACCTATAAATAATACCATTCTACACAAACCTTGTAGCATGGAATTCCATGAGACGATGTTTAGCCATTGTATACCATAGAGCAGCTTGAAAGCCTCATTAACAAGCCCATTCTATGCAAAACCTGTGATCACCATATTCCATGACACAACACCCGATTGTTGATGCATTCCCTTAAAAGGCCTCAAAGCTTTACAAATGAAACCATTATGCACAAAGCCCGCCATGATACCACATCTTGTCAAGGAATTTGTTTAAACAGCTCATGGGCTTCAATAACCAACCCATTATGTGATTATCCTGCAATTATTGTATTCCAAGAGATCATAGTACTTTGACACATGTGGTCAAACACTTCATGAAACTTCTTTAAGTTGTCACATTTTCCATGCATGTTTTTGAGGGAATTGACCACAACTACATCTAAGTGAAGTCTACTTCTTGTTATCTGAATGTTAATCTCCATAACCCTATTCCAGATACCAAAAGTTGGTACATGCTGGAAGAAAACTGGAAAATGTGACATTAGAGGAAATTTGGGGTCTAAAATGGGCCTTATAAGAAAACGCGCCAATAATAAATTTTGTGAGTTGGAATTCAAGAACCAATAGAATTTCAATAAAATGAGTCACCCATAATGGTTGAATTGACATATTTGTCATAAAAGAAAACTACTTTTTTGTTCGTATTTTTGACATATCTCCTTGTGTTTTTACTCAAATTTCAAGCGGGAGAGCTCATTGGATGTGGAATTTAATTCTGCATCCAACGAGTACCCATGTTGCTTACTTTTGACAGACCCCGCTACCCTAAACAAAAGAAATACCTAAAAAAAGGTGATGATGACATCATCATCACGTTTTTTTGTATTTCTTATTTTTGGGGTAGCGGGGTCCATCAAAAGTATGCAGTGTGGGTACTCGTTGGATGCAGACTAAAATTCCGCATCCAATGAGCTCTCCCACTTAGAATTTGAGGAAAAAAACAAGGAGATATGTTGAAAATACGAACAAAAAAAGTAGTTTTTTTCATTCTTCCTCCAAAATTAATAACTATTATTTTATTATTTTAACTATTATTTTATCATTTTAACTATTATTTTATTATTTTCCTTAGGAGGCCCATTTTAGACCTCAAATTTCCTCTAATTATTGATTCAACCAAGAGCTATGTCCCTTCATATAATGGAAGTGCATGAGTGCTTCCAAAACCATGTGGGCATCTACCACACTCATGCACTTGATAAACATGTTCAAATTTTTTTATGCCAAAACAGAGTATGCCGTAAATGCCTCCATCTACTTCATGTGAGCATGGATTCGCTTTCCCTCTAATAACGCCTTTCTTTCACTACATTCCCGCAACTGGTAAATGTAAGTCCACCACACTATGTTCATGTATTTAACTTGCAATATGAGTATTGTTTTCTTCCATCGGCCTTGTTTGGTTTATCATATCCGCATACAGGTCCTCCACTGCAATTGCAGCCTTCGTAGTGGCATGCGTCACAGCCACAATCAAAAGCGCTTCACTCATTCATTTTCAATTGTGGTGTGCAGCACTGTCCAATATGCCTCCTGATGGCTTGGTCGCTCAAAAGATTCTTGATAGACTATGCCTAATCGATGCGGAAGCTTACTTATCATGTGTTGTTTTACTTAACCATTTTTACACATAGCGAATTGCATTAATAAAGTAAACATACACAAGAGACAAGTATAATGGTGGGGTTTCCAAATCTGACAATCTTGTTAACTTTGTATTAAGAAACCAACCTTTACAATAACGGATATTCCACAAACCAATGACTCTCCTGGTGTGTTCCCTACCATCAAAAACACGTTCATTTACAAAATACAATAAGATGATTTGCCCCTCCCAGGAATCCAACTCTGTCAACTGATCGAACCCTTGTAGTCTATGTCAACTATTTCCGAACTGCTGCTAAACTTGTCTTGAGTATTGGCTTACCAAACCACACTCTGTCACAACCCTATTGTGCTTCTAAGTCGAGCTGCCTAGCGAAATGCGTTTGTGACTTGAACTCGGATTCCTCCCTAGCTCATCTTCCTCAGTTGACTTGTGACTTGGTTGTCGTTCAAAGCTTCCTTCCAACTTCGTTTTCCTTGTGCTTTTATATGGTTCTTCACTTGAATGAAGGAACTCTCCAAAGTGAGAGTGCCCCTTTGCTTGGCATGCATGGCGTCGACGGTCCACTTCATCTTCAAGCGTGCGCGCTCCTTAACCTTAATCGGTCAATCACGCATTTTGTTGGGAGGGCGTCACGTGCTTATGGGTGCTCTTCCTTTTGAACTCCCCAAATGTGCGCTAAGGCTTCTGTCATGTCCATGTGTTGAGCACGCTCCATGTGGGCTCTTAGTCCAACTCTCCAACCTCTCGGACACTCCCACCAAGCACACACCTAAGCACCTAATGTGCTGCCAAGTGTGCCTCTAGTGGAGCACTCCAGTCTCTTAGTCGTCATTCATGCGAGTGTTTCCCCCAAGTGCACCCAATGTTCTCATGAGCGCTCGGGCTATGTCGTGTGTCCGTCCCCACTTGTCAATATTTTCCGAAGTGCCACACCTGTGGGCTTACGAAGTACCACCTGCTTGCGTGTGAGGATTGTTTATGGGAGAGAACCCATGCACGTTCTGTGTGCCCCACTTTCATTTTATCACTTGGCCAAGGTGTCTCATTTCCAACTCAAGCCAACCGAAGGCATGCCTTTCCCATCTAGGCATCGAAGCCAGCTCTTGCGCGGGGGTGAGGAACGTGGCTGTTAAAAACTCCCCCACTTAAGCTTGTTTTCATCCTTGACAATGTCTCCAAGTATGTACTTAGAAATTGTGTCGCAACCGTTGTATATGACCATCGTTGCTCCAACGCCTTGGATAGTCCACCGTTGTTGTCGCAACAACATGAGCTTCCTTAGAAACTCTTCTGCATCCAAGGCTTCTAACCACTTTCTTCTGTTTTTTTTGCTTCTGCAAGCATATTTATGTTGTGAGCATTCCAAAACTTCCAATGTTTCTGGTCTTTCCAGCACCTAAGGAGTGCCCAAATTTGCGCCAGCTTCCTTGACCTTTTCTCCATTCGCTTGCTTATATCATCACCCACTTTCCAAGTGTGTTGTAACGGCCTCCACTTCCTCTAGAGTACAACCAACTTGCTTCAAATTCTCTAGAGACAACTGGGATTCTGGGATGCCTATGGCATGCACACAAAACGTCATGATATATGTCGCATCACATGACAAGTTATCTTCGTTGGTGTTTCCATCTGAAATCTGTCATCTTCCCTCCTTTTCCAGACTTCCCTTGACCGAAATTCCATCATCTTGGTCGCTTGATGACATCGCTAATGTGCTTCTCTTGGTGACTTTCGCGGTCATTGTTGGTGCAATAACCAACCTTTCTCCATGTTTCCGCGAAGCGTCTCCCATATCACACAATGACTCAACCTCCTGCCAGATTGAGTACGCTTGTTTTTCCAACGATGTTAGCCTCCTTGTCGAAGGATGACTAACTCTCATAGCTGTGTTTGGCTTCTCCTTAACCGAAATCTAGTTCTGCACCATCTGCGTTGAAGTGATCCTTGGGATGTTCCTAGTTCTTCGATCACCTGCACCAAAGACACCCTTGGTTTTTGTCCTATCTTCCCTCGTTGCTTCATGGGCATGCTCCAACATCGCTCAAGAAAACCAACCAACTTGCATGCGGAACCGACACGCCTTAGCCAACCGAAGAAAGTCCTATCCCAAGATCAATGGATGATTGTCCAATGGAACGACTTTCAACCCCAAGTTTCAAGGCCACCTTCCAACCCGAATAGGTGTTGCGCTTATCCTTCATGTCACCGACTTCACCTCCGTGTTCACTGCCTTGAACTTCACTTAGTTGAATTCTAGTGTGCTTTGTAAGGATGTCGAATTCTGGCTGCTCACCAAGCTGTGAGTAGCACCCGTGTCTATCAATGCATAAACTTTCAAGCCACTCGTCATCGCTTCCACGAAATCTAGGCCTTCATGTAGACAAACATCCCAACTTCTTGTTGTTTCGCTAAGGTAGGCTTCCACTGCCTTCATTGCTTCAAAAATATTTCCAGAATGTTGCGGTGCTTCCAGCACCCTCATTGTTGTTAACCGTGTCATTGGTCCCTTTATGATTTCCCTCATCGAAGAATTCTTCACAAAGTGGTCACCGTCACATATGTAGCAGTCAACTTTCTTTTCTGGCACTTCTGGTTGCTTTCGGCTTGACTCCCCTCAGGTGCCTTTCAACTTCTCTCTTGCCTTTGTCTTCATTCCCACCGTCTAACTTGAAGGCTCCTGCAACTGCAATGCTTCTTGCATAGGTTTCTCTTGGAACAGTCTATCCAAGACGTGTCCCATCTCTCACATGCACTTCAATGTTTCCTCTAGCGCATCTGATAACTTTTCACAACATGCCCCATCCATCTCCATTGTTCTGTCGAAGTGCTCATGCCTCAGACACAGCTCTACTCTTCGTTTGAAAGGCATCTCTCCAGATGCCTTCTAGAGTGTGTTTCCTCCCAAGTGCACTATGAGTGCTCCCCTTGAACGTTATTCCTTTGTCGAGCGTGCTTTGACAAGCGATCACTTTGCCGACACACTCTAATAAGAGTGCACTTCTATGGGCGCTTCCCTACAAATGCCATTTTGTGGACGTGCTGCCGAAACATATTTATGAGAGAACCCTCCGAACACACCTTGTCGATGCTCCCTCGTTTTCCGATGAGTGCTATCTATGGAGCGTGCCTCCCTGCGGGCCTT
Organism: Pseudotsuga menziesii; assembly: GCA_001517045.1. Taxonomy (NCBI): domain Eukaryota; kingdom Viridiplantae; phylum Streptophyta; class Pinopsida; order Pinales; family Pinaceae; genus Pseudotsuga; species Pseudotsuga menziesii. The sequence goes on from LPNX010509417.1 coordinate 39,455, forward strand.
CCTAGTTTGTTGTTTATGAAGTGCATCTACCAAAGCGCTATGCCCAAATGCACTTTCAGGCGCTCGACCCACTGATGCGTGCTCTCTCAGTGTGCCCGTGGAGCGTGCGCTTCCTTAGCGCTCTCTGAATACCTTAATGTGGATGTGTGCTTTGTTGATGTCGAGCGCACTCCTTGCGCGGGCGCACTGCGCTTGTTGCAGTATGAGTGCACCTTGCCAAGGGAGCTTCTACTCATTGACGTGTGTCGTTCCCCTACGAACGCCCCTTTGCAGGCACTCTTCCTAGGTGCGTTGTCATCATCTGTCAGGTGTCTTATATGATCACTCGTTCCTATGGCCAACGCTCTCTCTAGCACCCCTGGAGCGCTTCCTACCGGTACTCCCAACTATTGCACTAATGTGTTGCTGTAGGTGCTCCTTTATAAATGCCTCTCCTTTCAGCACTTACATTTGAGCATGTTGTCACTCTTTGTTTGAGCATGTTATGCGCTATGATGGAGATCTCACCTAGAGAGTCTCCTGAGCACTCTGTTGGGCACTCTTAGGAGCGCTTCTTCCAACAAAAGTGTCCTCTTGTCGAAACCTACCAAAGATCTACGGCTTTGTTTGCATTGGAGGTGCCCCAACCAAACACCTCCGATATCTTGCACCTTAGCTCTCTATTCACCTCGGTGTCAACTATCCAAGCAGTGTTAGATTTTTATCATAAATCTAGCATTATACTAGGATCTTTAACTAAGAGAATAACAAGCACAGAAATCAAACACAAAAGAAAATGAACATAGTGTTTATCCTCGAGGAAACCATAAATGGTGAAAACCCTGCAACTTCCTCAGAGATAGAATCAGCACCAAAAGTAACACCCGAAAAACATAAAGATGATCTCCACAGCTTCTCTCTCTCTCTCTCTCTCTCACTAAAAGAGCTTCTCCTCTCTCATGCATGCGCCCCAATGAGTGAGTGTGTGTGTGTTGTAAATAGAGAGACGCATTCTCTATTTATATTCTTCCATTTACTTGGAACCCACTCCAACATGTCGGCCTCACTTAACAATTACTTACTAGAGCCGACATCTCTAGGAGTGTCTAATAACCCTAGTGCCCCACAACTTGTGGGGACTTTGCCTCCTCCGACCAATAGGAGGGTAACACAACGGTGGGGACTATTGCCCCGACTTACAATGACTCACCTAGGGTCGACTTCACTAGGATAGTCTAATAACCCTAGGGCCCCACAACTGTGGGGACTTTAACCCTTGACCAATAGGAGGGTTACCCACAATGACTTGACATGACTTTCTCATTATAGAAACTTCCCAGAATAAACATCGAGGTATGACATGACTCAATTACATTACAGACACATCCCAGAATAAACATTGGGGTACAATACATAAGATATACGGATGAATACATTTCGAAGTTACAAATACATCAACACTCCCTCTTAACTAGGAAGGTATTCTCTCGACACAATATATCAGCACAAGTATTCTTCGTTGTATCATCTAGATCATCATCAAGTCATCTTCGTCTTCAAGTCATCTTTATTTTCAAGTCATGTTTTTCTTCAAGTCATCTTCATCTTCAGATCTGGATCATCACTCGATCTGGATCATCATTGGATCTGGATCATCACTCGATCTGGATCATCACTGAACATCATCACTGGATCTAGATCATCACCATCACTGTTGGATCATCATCACTGGATCTGGATCATCATCACTCGATCTGGATCATCACTAGGTCATGATCACGGGTGCTATCTCTTGATTCTTCTCATCATAGGAACCTATATAGAGCCAGTCCTTTTTCATACTGGATGTATCATCACAGAGCTAGTCCTTTTTCATACTAGATGAGGCATCACAGAGCTGGTCCTTTTTCATACCAGATGAGGCATCACAGAGCTGGTCATTTTTCATACCAGATGTGGCAGCTACTCAGAGCTGGTTCTTTTTCATACTAGATGAGTCTTCATAGATCTGGTCCTTTTTCATACCAGATGTGGCAGCTACTCAGAGCTAGTCCTTTTTCATACTAGTTGAGTCTTCACAGAGCTGGTTCTTTTTCATACCAAATATAGCAGCTACTCAGAGCTAGTCCTTTTTCATACTAGATGAGTCTTCACAGAGCTAGTCATTTTTCATACTAGATGTGGAACCTACACAGAGCTAGTCCTTTTTCATACTAGATGTGTCTTCACAGAGCCAGCCCTTTTTCATGCTAGATGTGGAATCCACACAGAGCTAGTCCTTTTTCATACTAGATGTGTCTTCACAGAGCCAACCCTTTTTTATGCTGGATGTGGCTTCAACACATACATCTGACAATGGAAGGAACCAATCCTCTCACCATGTCACAACTCTTACATCCAACCATGGAAGGAACCAATCCTCTCACCATGTTGGAAGGGCACGGCACTTACATCTGACCATGGAAGGAACCAATCCTCTCACCACGTTAGAAAGGAACACAAAATCATCACTTCCCTTTGGAGGGAACCTTGATCTGGAGAACACCGAGCTTCTCCCTCAAATACTCAAACTTCACTCTGGCCATTTCTAGCATAGAATCACATCAGGGCTGATTACATCCAAGGATAACTTGCGAGCTTCTCCAGGACCTATTACATCCGAGGACAACCTACAGGACCGATTACGTCTGAGCAACCTACAAGCTTCGCCAGGATTTATGCTCAGACGACCTGTCTTGCCAGCTATGCTAGAACTCCCTCTTTCAAGAGATCTCGATCTGGATCACAAATTGGAGCTTCACTTCTCCTCGCTGCATCATACCAAAATGAAAGTCAGATCAATCAAATCAAATAGTAGTTTTCAAAAAGAAACATACTACCTCCCAAATCACAAGTGGCAACATATTTTGCCTCGGATGTACTCAGCGCCATGCAGGACTCCATCCTGTCAAACCAAGAGATCACACATGATCTCACACTGAAGAAGCACCCCAAAGTGCTCTTCCTATCAATGGCACTGCCCAATCTGAATCCGTATAACCTTTCAGGTTAATCTTCTGATTCGTATCATACTTGCACCCATCAAGTGAACATATCTCTATGTGTTCACAACAAAGCAAGTATCTGGTCTTGTATTCGTCAGGTACATCAAGGAACAAATCATCTAACGATACATCATGGTATCAACCGACTCTGATGAAGCAACACTTAATAGCTTCAGGTTCGATGCCATAGGTGTGGTCATGCATTCTATCATCCTGAACCTCTTCAGGATCTCTACATCAAAGGAAATTTCAACTCAAAATGGATCTTTTAATTTTTATTCAAATTCCATGTCATCATGTGTTAGCCAATGAAATTGCTTTAAATTTGAAATACCGTATAGGTCTTAAACACGTTTTTAATATAAATTTGGGGATAGGTATCATTAAAAAAAAACTACTTTTTTTGTTTGTATTTTTGACATATCTCCCTGTGTTTTTACTCAAATTTCGATCGGGAGAGCTCGTTGGATGCGGAATTTACCCACTTGGCATACTTTTGATGGACCCCGCTACCCCAAAAAAAAAGAAATACCTGAAAAAATGGAATGATGACATCATCATTTCGTTTTTTCAGGTATTTCTTGTTTTTGGGGTAGCGAGGTCCATCAAAAGTATGCCGAGTGGGTAATCTTTGGATGTGGAATTTAATTCTACATCCAACAAGCTCTCCCGATCGAAATTTGAGTAAAAACACAGGGAGATATGTCAAAAATACAAACAAAAAAGTAGTTTTTTTCTTTTCTTCCTCCAAAATTAATAAATATTATTTTATTATTTTAACTATTATTTTATTAGTTCATTTTAGGAGGCCCATTTTGAGTTGAAATTTCCTCTAATGCTACATACTTCCCTTGTCCACACCTCCATGCCTAGAACATAGTGCATCGACACATAACAAGAGCATCACTAGTCTTCCGCCTTCAACCTTGAAGCAAAGGTTGGAATCCACTTTACTCTCAGTAAAGCCTAGAGTCATCGGTAATCTATCCATCATGTCGTACCATGTCGAACCTCAGGATCTTCTATAGTCACTCCCTCTGAAGCGGAGCATCATACTCCCTCTGTCTTCCGTACTCTATGCACTGAAACATTTTGTACCAGAGTGATAAGTAGCTTCCTATGCTACTAATATTCTATGTATCCATCTAGGATCATTGGATACCAAGATCCTCTATCTTTGAAAACGTTCTTCTCACACCCATCTGTGAGCTTGTCATCCTTTATCAACCTTGTAGCAAAGGTTAAGATATTCATCAAGCTCATCATGTATGTGTTATCTCATGGGTGTCTTCTGAACTCATACAAGGCCTTCTTTCATTTGCACACATGATTATGCATGTCATGTGACTTCACTTCCAGTGGATGCAAATGTCTCTTCGTAGTCTATGCCTTGTATCCCATGATGTTTCCATCTGCTCCATGATGGAACTATGAATTTCCCTTCACGTATCGATACTGCATCCTAAACATCATTCTTCTTGAACTGATCTTCCCTTTGTTCTTGGAAGGTTCTGCATCAATGATGTCGTTGTATTCGTCATATTATTTTTCATTTTGAAATGTCATCACTTGTTCTTCAGAACAAGTCTCATCCTTCTTTGCTTGTAACCGATTATGTATATGATCTTTCCTACAAGTCAAATGCATTTGTATGGTTAGAAACATTTCATAAGGAATATTCATACTGGCAAATTCTTATGCATAAATATATGATCATGCAACTACTTTAGCCAATACGACATTCATCCATATCTCACGTAAACGTTTCTAGATGCCTTCCATCTTCACCAAGACAACATTGTGATTGTGCACTAATCCAATATGTCAACAAAGAGGTTTCATTCTAGATAAGTAGCAATGGAGAGTTGTATAGCACCATGAGCTACTTACACATCTCATGCATATTAGTAGTATATTGTCGTTGATGCAAACATTCTATCATGCATAATACATCAACTGAATATAAACAAATGCATAACAAAAACAATATCATGAAATGACAATTGAATACTTATATTTATTTGTTTCGTGGGTAGACTCCTTCTTGAGCCTTCAGCTTCATCGTCTTCTTCATTCATAATAGCATCGTTTCTTATCCAAATGTTGCGATGGATAAGAGGTTCTTCAAGAGTTGAGTTCTTCATATTCCTCATCGCTTGAGGGATCTTCTTTCGATGGTGAGAGCTAGATATTCGATTGCTCAAATCTTCTCTTCTCTTATTATGAGTCGAGCTTCTTCTTCTTCCCAGAGTCTACTGAAGGTAATCACTTCCTTCTAGCACACATTCCTTGCGTGAATGAATCCCATGATCCTAGGAGGCCATTCAAGGTGGACATCACCACTACTGCATTCTTCACTTCTTCTTTTACCGCTACAAGTTGTTCTTTGATTTGAGAGACCCTTGTAAAGTATGACTGCATGGTCTCTGCATTCTGGATATTCACATTCTTCAACTAGTTTCTTAAGGTCATATTCCAATTTTTGTTCTTCCCTTCAAATAGCTTAGTGAAGGAATCAAACATATTTGGTGTCTTTAAGGAAGACACTTGTAGTACAAGTTGATTTGTGACTGAATCAGCAATGATTTTCTTGGCCTTGACCAAGTTCTTCTTGTGTAATGCTTCTAGCCTCATCTCCCTCTGAAACTGGAACCTCTATACTCATGTAGGTGTCCAATCCATTTTCTTCAGAGAAATCATATACTTCTAGGCTTGGAAGTTGTCAACTTCCCCAATCTTGTCATCAAGCCGATGTGATAGATCACTTTGAAACGAGAACCTCAAATGAAAATAGTGAAAGATTAGATCTTACCGTTTTGAGGTGTCCGTCCTGGTTTCCGAGCTCGCTGATCTAGGGTTTGTCACAGAAACCCTAATTTTCAAAACTTGGAATCTTCTAGATATTATTGGATAGAAAAATAGATCTCTTCAAATGGAGCTATCCAACGTACTCATTTTCTAAAAACAGTGGAGGGAAGCTCCCAGAACAGGAAGCCCTAGTTTTCCAATTTCTCCTGTAGAAATGTCTGTTACTATTTCTGTGATATATCCGAAGTTACTACTCCTCTATGTCTGAAACTTCGCACTAAGGTATCCTCGCATGTCCTTGATTCAACACCATAGGTTTCATCAGAATTGGTTTCACCAATTGGGACTTATGAGTGTTTTCCCAAGGTGACCTGTTACAGGGCTGTTCAGAACAACGAAGTTGTACATACGGCCACGTCTCACTGATTCATCTTTTGAGTCTGAATATTGGACCATAGAAAGTACATTCCGTGCCCTTTTTAGAACATCTTCATAAATTTCATTTGGACCTTTGTAGCCCAAGATATAGCAATTCTTCCCAGGTGTCCTATTTATGGATGAATTTTGGAAGAGGCTGGAACCCTAACTTGGAGGGATCATATCTCCCAGAATATAGCGAATCTGAGGCTGAATTGTAGACACAATGTAAATCAAGATTTTATCTTCGGCCTCTGTAACTTTCAGCTCTTGAGCCTTCGCCAATCTCGGGATATAGCGAAAGTACCAAAACTTAGCAGTTTTAGTATTTAGGGTTTTTCTAGCTCGGGGTCAAACTAGGGTTTGACTTTTCCGGAGTTTCACCCAACCAAAAATCTTGATCCAAGTCTCTAAACTTCGATTTTGATGAGGAGAACAGTCCTATTCTGGGTTCACTCAAAAATTCCTCTTCTGTAGAAATCCCTAATTTTCCATGCCAAAACTAAAAATGCTCGGAATCAAATTCTGCTTTGACAGAAAGATGCGCCCTTCAATGGAGAGTCAGCCTAGCATACTTTTGCTAATGGATTGTGGAGAGAGACCCAAAAAGTAAGAAGCCCTAGCTTCTGCAACTGCACAATATCTTCTTCTCAGGTTAGCTCTAATACCATGTTAGATTTTTATCATAAAGCTAGCATTATATTAGGATCTTTAACTGAGAGAATAACAAGCACAACAATTAAAAACAAGAGACAATGAACATAGTGTTTATCCTCGGGGAAACCATAAATGGTGAAAACCCCGCAACTTCCTCAGAGATAGAATCAGCACCAAAAGTAAAACCCAAAAAATGTAAAGATGATCTCCATAGCTTTTGTCTCTCTCTCTCTCTCACTGAGAGAGCTTCTCCTCTCTCACTCATGCACCCCAATGAGTAAGTGTGTGTGTTGTAAATAGAGAGACTCATTCTCTATTTATATTCTTTCGTTCACTTGGAACCCACTCTAACATGTCGGCCTCACTTAACAATTACTTACTAGCGCTGAAATCTCAAGGAGTGTCTAATAACCCTAGTGCCCCACAACTTGTGGGGACTTTGCCTCCTCCGACCAATAGGAGGGTAACACAACGGTGGGGACTATTGCCCCGACTTACAATGACTCACCTAGGGTCGACTTCACTAGGATAGTCTAATAACCCTAGGGCCCCACAACTGTGGGGACTTTAACCTTTGACCAATAGGAGGGTTACCCACAATGACTTGACATGACTTTCTCATTATAGAAACTTCCCGGAATAAACATCGAGGTATGACATGACTCAATTACATTACAGACACATCTCGGAATAAACATCGGGGTACAATACATAAGATATACGGATGAATACATTCCGAAGTTACAAATACATCAACAAGCAGTTACCAAAACGAACCTTAGATAACCTTGCTAAGTCCAACACCTTTGTTGCTCTGATACCATCTGTCACAGCCACAATCAAACGCACTTCACTCATGCGTTATCTACTACGGTGTGCGGCATTTCACAAGATGCCTCCTAATGACTTGGTCTTTCAAGAGCATCTTGACAGACTACACCTAACCAATGTGGAAGCTTACTTATCGTTTGTTGTTTTACTTTATCATTTTTAGACTTATCCAATTGCATTCATCAAGTGAACATACACAAGAGACAAGTATAATGGTGGGGTTTCCAAACCGGTCAACCCCGTTAACTTTGTATTAAGAAACCAACCTTTACAATAACATAGGTGCCAAAAACCAGCGACTCGCCTGGTGTGCGCACAACCAGTAAACACATGTTCGTTTACAAAATACAATAAGATGATTTGACCCCTCCCAGGCGTCCAACTCTGTCAACTGAGCTAACCCCTGTAGCCTGTGTCAATTGTTGTCGAAATGCTTCTAAACTCATCTTGAGTGTTCGCTTTCTAAGCCACATTATGCAGCAGCCCTGCTGCGTTTCTGAGTCAAGCTTCCTAGCGAAATGTGTCTACGACTTGACCTTGGATTCCTCCCTAGCTCATCTGCCTCAGTCGACTTGTCACTTCGTTGTCATTCAAATATTTTTTCCAACTTCGTTAGCCTTGTGCTTTTATATGGTGCGCCACTTGAGTGAAGGAACTCTCCAAAGTGAGGGTGCCCCTTTGCTTGGCGCGCACGTCACTGACGGTCCACTTCATCTTCAAGCGCGCACGTTTTGTTGGGAAGGCATCGGGTGCTTGCAGGTGCTCTTCTTGATGAAGTCCCAAAACATGTGTGTCACGTCCCCTCCCATCTACCCAAGAGAGAACATGACCATAGTGCTATCTAATCTGGGAAGTTTAAATCCCATGAACATACACATGATAAAAATGCATTGAACTTAAACATACACATATGCATAAATTATTAACATACAGCGGAAGCAAAATTCATCCATTCAACACATTAGACATGTTCATCATATTTCATTAAGCAAATACAAATGCAGAGATTAACAAAGACAAGAATAAGGTTTGTTGAGATTCCGCAGTGAAGATTCATGGCATCTAATGGAGAATCTACAGTGAGAAAATTTATTGTCGATGTTTCGAACCAAGCGTGGCTCATCTTTAGGACAAAGATTCTCCATTAGATGCCACAAAGACAAGAATACTTGTCTTAAAAGAAGCTTGTCTCGCAACCAGCTATGTTGCTGCAACGTTCCACCCAACCATAAGATAGTGTGCTCATTAATCACTCAGCAATATTGCCACCCCCGAGTTGGGCATGATTCCCACCAGGAATAAGGGAACACTAGCAAACTCACACATATCCAAGCATACAACAAAAACTCATCCAAGCCAACACAGTTGGGTTTATCGGGTTGCAAAGGAGTTGGAAAGGCTGACTGCTAAGCTAGTGAGCTCAACCCCAGAGCTATGGACACCTACACCATATCTAACCTTACTTCTAAAACATCTACACACCCAACACAAGGAAGCATCCCCTTCTCTACTACACAGTCCCTCGGGCTATGCCTTCCCTTCCAGTGCAATTCAAGGTGTGCAAAAAAGAAAATCAGCCCCCTAGATCTGTCTATGAGGTTGCTTCTCACACTAGGTTTATCAAGCTAGTCATACCCCATTTTCACTCCCAAACCAGTTCAAAGACCAAACAAAAGATGTATACATAGCAATTACAGGTTTGGGATTGAAGGAAAACATCATAGAGGCCAAAATCGGAAATGGCAATTGAGTAAAACAACCCATCCTGTGCAATTCGTTTCCCAAAAACAATCTATGGCTTCACGTGGGCCAAAACGACTCCCTCAGTCCCTGAAATCGTGGGTTTGTCCCCCCCATTGGATGTGCAACACTGAAACACAAAAATCCCAACCGTGGGGATGTGAAAATGACCCAAAACTTGAAGGATAAAAATCCAGGAGGGTTCAGCTACGTGAGAGCTCAACGTGAATGAAGGATGGATGATCAAAAATATCCTGCAGCTCTCCAAAAAGATGAGGGAATATTAAAATGTGATTGCATGAGGGAATAGCCATACGTTTTTGGGTTTTTACTTGCTCAAGGAGTCAAAACACGTTTTTCAAAAATGGGTACTCTACCCAATTCGAATTTTGGGCTACCATACCTTGCCCATCCCATGCAATAACCAACTCAACCAATTTCTGACAGTAATAAATGATTGGGTGAATAAGACAAGAAAGGTAGTTGACAGTTTGATGGGTTCTCCCTTTGACATTTGGATTTTCCCCATTGGCCCAAAGGTTTGAATATTCCCCCTCCTCCTTATCCTTAGGAAATCATGCCCCCATATCATTATTTGTTGCATTGACATAGCTGGTTGTGGGTTTTTAATTAAATTGCATATTTACATGATGTCCAAAATTATAATGTGTCGGCTAGCACAAAATACCAATGACAACGATTTTTAATCACCAAAACATAAAACGCTAAATCAATGGTGGGGCTTTGCCTTTAGCTCTACATCATGATTAATTACAATATATACATCATATACATTTAATGCAAACGAGGTCAAAACCGGGGTGTTACAATGTGATAAGGCTATTGTCGTGTCCATGTTTTGAGCGCGCTCCATGTGGGCGCTCGATCCAACTCTCCAACCTGTTGGGCCTTCCCACCAAGCGCACGCCTAGGAAACCGATGTGGTGCCAAGTGTGCCTCTAATGGAGTGCTCCAATCTCTTGGTCGTCATTCATTCGGGCGTTTCCCCTAAGTGCACCCGACGCTCTCATGAGCGCTCGAGATCCGTCGCGTGTTCGTCACCACTTACCAACATTTTCCGAAGTGCCACACCCGTGGGATTGCCAAGCGCCACCTGCTTGGGTGTGAGTGTCGTTTGTGGGAGCACACTGATGCTCGGTCTGTGCACCCCATTGTCATTCCGTCACTTGGCCAAGGTGTCTCCTTTCCAAGTCAAGCCAACCGAAGGCATGCCTTTCCCATCTAGGCGCCCAAGCCATCTCTTGGGTGGGGGTGAGGAACGTGGCTATAATAACATCCCCCACTTAAGCTTGTTGTCGTCCTCGGCAATGTCTCCAAGTCTGTACTTAGAAACTGTGTCGCAACCGCTTTATATGACCATCGTTGCTCCAACGCCTTGGACATTCCACCATTGTCATCGCAACAACATGAGATTCCTTAGAAACTCTTCCACAACCAAGGCTTCTAACCACTTACTCTACAACCAGTACTCCTTGTATTTCATCCTGCTTCCATTCGTTGTGCACCTCATGATTTGACCGATTGGGTAGCTAGTCCAACCGTAGTGTCTCCTCACGAGACGAACTTCGTCGTTCTGAAACCATCTTTCCTTAGCTCTTTTCAACGTCGTCAAGCCAACTGTGTTTTCTGCAAGACTCCCAGCCTTGTCTTTCGTTTGGTGATTTTATGTCTTTAAGGATGCCTTGACAAGGCGCCTAGGGTCTTGTTGTTGTCACCACTAATAGCGAGCCCATGCATCAGTTCCTCAAGTTAAGCAGATTAGCGGGTGGTTCCATTGTCCACCACCATCAAAACCACCTTCGCACAAGTACCTTAGTGCAACATCAATTTCTGCGTTATTGCACCCAAGCTTCTCCAACTAAGCCTACGTTAATTCTGATTTTGCAATCCCAAACACAAGAGTGCTCACATTCGTCGCAACTCTCTGGTCGTCGTCATGTGCCTCCGTCAACAACTTTTCTTTCGTTTTCGCTTGTTGTAGTCTTCTCCTAGCACTATTCCTAACATCTTTACTTGTCACCTTAAATGGAACACCTTCCTTGCCTCCGCAAGCATCTCTATGCTGCGAGCCTTCCAAAACTACCAACATTTCTTGTCTTTCCAGCGCCTGAAGAGTGGCCAAGGTTGCGCCAGCTTCCTTGACCTTTTCTTCGTTCGCTTGCTTAGATCGTTGCTCACTTTCCAAGTGTGTTGTAACTGCCTCCACTTCCTCTGGAGTGCAACCAACTTGCTTCAACTTCTCTAGAGACAACTACGATTCTGGGATGCCTATGGCATGCACACAAAACGTCACGATATCTGTCGCATCACATGACAAGTTATATTCGCTAGTGTTTCTATCCGAAATCTGTCGTTCGTCTTCCTTGTCAAGACTCCACTTGACCGAAACGCCATCATCTTGGTCGCTTGATGACATCTCCAACGTGCTTCTCTCAGTGACTTCCGCGGTCGTTGTTGGTGCAAGAACCAACCTTTCTCCATGTTGTCGCGAAGCGTCTCCCATCTCGCACAATGACTCAACCTCCTTTTAGATTGAGTTCGCTTCTTTTTCCAACGATGTTAGCCTCCTTTCTGAAGGATGACTAACTCTCATAGCTGCATTTGGCTTCTCCTTAACCGAAATCTGGTTCTGCACCATGTTGCGTTGAAGTGAGCCTTGGGACATGATTAGTTCTTCAATCACCTGCACCGAAGACACCCTTGGTCTGTGTTCCAACTTCCCTCGTTGCTTCATGGGCATGCTCCATCCTCTAACATCACTCAAGAAAACCAACCAATTTGTGTGCGGAACCGGCACGACCTTAGCCAACCGAAGAAAGTCCTATCGCAAGATCAATGGATGATTGTTCAATAGAACGACTTTCAACTCCAAGTTGCCATGCCACTTTCTAACCCGAATAAGTGTTGCACTTATCCTTCCTATCACCGACTTCACCTCCGAGTTCACTGCCTTGAACTTTACTTAGTTGAATTCTAGTGCACTTTTTAAGGATGTCGCAGTCCAATTGTTCACCAAGCTATGAGTAGCACCCATGTCTATCAATGCAGAAACTTTCAAGCCACTCATCGTCGCTTCCACGAAATCTAGGCCTTCCTGTAGACCAGCGTTCCAACTTCTTGTTGTTTCGTTAAGGAAGGATTCCACTGCCTTCATTGCTTCAGAATCTTGTCTGAATGTTGCGGTGCTTACAGCACCCTCATTGTTGCTAATTATGTTGTTGTTCCCTTTATGATTGCCCTCACCAGACAATTCTTCGCACAGTGGTCACTGTCACATATGTAGCAATCAACTTTCTTTTCTGTCACTTCTAGTTGCTTTCAACTTGACTCCCCTCAAGTGCTTTTCAGCTTCGCTTTTCCTTTGCCTTCATTCCCATCATCTGACTTGAAGGCTCCTGCAACCTCAATGCTTCTTGCATAGGCTGCTCTTGGAACAGTCTGTCCAAGACATGTCCCATCTCTTGCATGCACCTCAATGTTTCCTCCAGCACATCGGATAACCATTCACAACATGCCCCGACCATCTCCGTTGTTCTGTTGAAGTGCTCATGCCCTAGACACACCTCTACTCTTCGTTTGAAAGGCGTCTCTCCGAACGCATTTTGGAGTTTGTTTCCTCCCAAGCGCATTATGAGCACTCCCCTTGAACACTCTTCCTTTGTCGAGCGCACTTTGCCAGGCGCTCACTTTACCGACGCGCTCTTCCAAGAGCGCACTTCTATGGGCGCTTCCCTACAGACGCCCTTCTGTGGACGTGCTACCGAAGCACCTTTATGAGAGCACCCTGCAAGCGCACCTTGTCGACGCTCCCCTGTTTGCCGACGAGCGCTATCTATGGAGCGTGCCTTTCTGTGGGCCTTCCTAGCACGTTGTTGCCAAAGCGCTTCTACCAAAGCGTTATGCCCGAACGCACTTTCGGGCGCTCGACCCGCTGACGCATGCTCTCTGAGTGCGCATGTGGAACGTGCACTTCCTTAGCACTCTCTGAATACCTTAATGCATACAAGCACTTTGTTGATGCCGAGTGCACTCCTTACGCAGGCACTTTCTGGGCATGTCGCACTTGCTGCGATTTGAGCACACCTTGCTAGGCACACCTCTACTTGCCGACGTGTGTTGTTCCCCTACAGACGCCCCTTTGCGTGCACTCTTCCTAGGTGCGATGTCGTCATCTGTCGAGTGTCTTATGCGATCGCCCGTTCCTACGGCAGATGCTCTCTCTTGAGCGCGCCTGGAGCGCTTCCTACCGACACTCCCAACTATTACACTGATGTGCTACCACAGGCACTCCTTTACGGATGCCCCTCCTTACAACGCTTACATTTGAGCGCGTTGTCGCTCCTTGCTTAAGCACTTTCTACGCTGTGATGGAGCATCTCCTGAGCGCTCTATTGGGCCCTCTTAGGAGCACTTCTTCCAACAGAAGCGAGCTCTTGTTGAAACCTACCAAAGGTCTGCAGCTCCATTTGCGATGGAGGTGTCCCAGCCAAACACCTCCGAGAGCTTGTACCTTAGCTCTATGTTCACCTTGGCGTCAACTTTCCAAGCGGCTACCGAAACGAACCTTCGTGAACCTTGCTAAGTCTAGCACCTTTGCTGCTATGATACCACCTGTCACAACCACAATCAAACGTGCTTCACTCATTCATTTTCGACTGCGGTGTGTGGCACTTCCCAAGATGCCTCCCGATGACTTGGTTGCTCAAGAGCTTCTTCACAAACTACGCTTAACCAATGCAGAAGCTTACTTATCTTTGTTGTTTTACTTAACCGTTTTTACACTTAGCCAATTGCATTCATCAAGTAAACATACACAAGAGACAAGTATAATGGTGGGTTTGCGAAACCGACAAACCTCGTACACTTTATATTAAGAAACCAACCTTTACAATAATGAAGGTGCCAAAAACCGACGACTCTCCTAGTGTGCGCCCAACCAGCAAACACACGTTTGTTTACAAAATACAATAAGATGAGTTGACCCCTCCCGAGCATCCAACTCTATCAACTGAGCTAACCCCTGTGCATGTGTCAACTGTTGTCGAACTGCTGCTAAACTCGTCTTGAGTGTTGGCTTTCTTAGCCACACTCTGTCGCAACCCTGCTGCGTTTTTGAATCAAGCTGCCTAGCGGACTACGTCTGCGACTTGAGCTCGGACTCCTCCCTAGCTCATCTGCCTCAGTCGACTTGTCACTTGGTTGTCGTCCAAAGCTACCTTCCAACTTCGTTAGCCTTGCACTTTTATATGGTGTGTCACTTGACTGAAGGCGCTCTCCAAAGTGAGCGTGCCCCTTTGCTTGGTTCACACATCACCAACGGTCCACTTCATCTTCAAGCACGCGTGCTCCTTCCCCTTCGTCGGTCTATTGCGCATTCTGTTGGGTGCACGTCGGGTACTTGCAGGCGCTCTTCCTAACGAACTCCCCAAATGTGTGCTAAGGTTGTCGCCACGTCCATGTGTTGAGCGTGCTCCATGTGGGCACTCGGTCCAACACTCCAACCTATTGGGAGCTCCCACCAAGCGCACACCTAGGCAACCGATGTGGTGCCAATTGCGCCTCTAATGGAGTGCTCTAGTCTCTTGGTTGTCATTAATCCGGGCATTTCCCCCAAGTGTGCCCAACGTTGCCATGAGCACTCGGAATACGTCACGTTTCCGTCACCACTTGCCAACATTTGCCGAAGTGCCACACCCGTGGGCTTGCCAAACTCCACCTACTTGGGTGTGAGGGTCGTTTATGGGATCCCACCCATGCTTGGGTGTGAGGGTCGTTTATGGGATCCCACCCATGCTTGGGTGTGAGGGTCGTTTGTGGGAGCGCACCCATGCTCGGTCCGTGCGCCCCACTATCGTTTCGTCACTTGGCCAAGGTGTCTCCTTGCCTAGTTGAGCCAACCGAAGACATGCCTTGCCCATCTGGGCGCCCAAGCCAGCCCTTGGGCGAGGGTGAGGAACATGGCTGTAACAGCCTGGGCTTTAGGAATGGTAGTCATTATAAAATGACAAGGGTGAAAACATCTCCCCACAAACAATGTCCCCATCTCTTTCTCCTCATTGTTATTTACATATCATTGCAGAGATTTCCGTTGCACTTGTTCGGTTCACAGTAAACCCACAGCAGTGTTTAGAGCCATTGCACTCGTCTTCTTTTCAGAACTGTCTAAATTTAGTGAACTTCCCTCAAGTTATTGGAATGGAATATGATAATATAAGAAGTCAGAGTTCATCTTCTTTTCGGAAGTGTCTAAATGTAGCGAACTTCCCTCAAGTTTTTCGAATGGAATATGATAATACAAGAAGTCAAGTTTTATCGAACTTGCTAGAACTCTCATCATGTGAAATTTTAAATCAATCTCAAATCTGCGATCTGTTTAATTATATAGCAAAAATTTTCTTGCATTGTTGAATTATATATATATATATATTCTAAATCATCATAATTCATCTGTGCCCTTATTACCTAATCAAACAAACTAAGCCAACCAACATGTGGGAGATCATTATAAATATAATGGACTGTCTTTGGATTTTTGGCTTTGAATTCAGAAATTGGGGAAATATGCCGGCTCATAATATCATCCCACTCAAACGTGGAAATTGTTTGGCAAAATCCGCGTTGGACAATTTTAGTCACAACTGTTTCTGGCTCTAATAGATACTCCATAAATCATGGATTAAAATAATTAATTAATTACTTACTCTCGTTTATAGGGCATATGGAAATTGGATGCAGTCAAAGACCTGCATGAGATATAACCAACTATTATATACACCATTTCTTCTTCAATATGCATTAAAGCACAACGATAAGAATAAAATCATCCTCGGAAATTAGGGCTATGTCACCATCCAATTCCCATTCTATGTCTGATTCCACCATGACATATGACAATGATCTCCCGTTCAATATATCTTAACAATGATTCTCCATTGCATTTTCCAGTGAATGCCAAAAGCATGCAGGAAACCACCAAAAAATGAACTTAACTGAAACAATTGAAACCAAAACCCAGTTCCTTGCTACCAAAATAGTAGAGTTGGCATGTGTACGTGCAAAAGTTACTTCACTTAGAATGACCAACAATTGCCCCCTGAACAGTATCCATCCTTGAAATGATGTCAACTTTTGCATACCTCAATAAACTTTGTTAAAGGATCATAGAGAGTATCTGGGTTTTTATCAAGCCACCACACAATGGAAGGCTTTTTATTACTTGAACAGGTGCTCCAGGGAATGTGATGTTTTACTATCTGTTAAAATACAATTGCTTCTCACTCCCCTATGGTGGCAATGAATTTCGGTTCCACCCCCTCTTTACTATCCAATACAAATATCATATTTGGAATACCTTCCCCCTTACCTCCCCCAATACAGGCTCTCAAACTTTACATACATTTTCTACATTTGCTGGCAACCAATCGCCTACAAGAAAAGCATGCACCTGCTTATTGACCTCAATCCAACTACATCCAGGTGCCTTTTTTATGCCTCTGTCTTTCATTGTTTGGCGTACCTTTTTCATGTCTTTCCACCTGCCAGCTGCAGCATAGATGTTTGAAAGCAGCACATAAGGTGCAGAATTCAGAGGGTCCAGTTCAAAAATATGTTGTGCTGCCCATTCTGCCACATCTATATTGTTATGAATGCTACATGCACCGAGCAAACAACTCCAGACAAAAGCGTCAGGTTCTATTGGCATTTTCTGGATCAAGTCTAGTGCTTCAAGAAAATGCCCAGCACGGCCAAGAAGATCAACCATGCATCTATAGTGGTCAATTGAAGGTTTTATGTGATAGTGATCGCTCATGCGATTGAAGTATCCAAAGCCCTCATCTACTAAACCTGCATGGCTGCATGCAGACAATACGCCCACTAAGGTGACATCATTTGGGCATATGCCACAGTGTAGCATTTTCTCAAAGAGTTTGAGGGCCTCCCTGCCAAAGCCATTCACTGCGTATCCTGCAACTATTGTTGACCATGTCACAACATTCCGTTCATGCATATTGTCAAACAGTTCACGTGCCTTCCAGAGGTTACCACATTTGGCATACATATCAATGAGGGCATTCACCACCACTACATGAGACTGGAAACCAGCCCTAATTATCTTCTCATGGATTTCCATGCCTTGTTCCAGAGCTCCGAAGTTGGCACACGCTGGAAGAATACTAGCAAAAGCCTTAGAGTCTGGCCTTATACCGAACAATTCCATTTGATGAAAGAGCCTCAGAGCTTCCTTGCCATGTCCATTTTGCACAAATCCCGCCATCATGGTTGTCCAGGATAAGACATTCTTATGAGGCATCTTCTGAAAGAGCGTGTAGGCTTCATCAATAAACCCATTCTGCGCAAACCCTGCGAGCATGGCATTCCATGAGACAATGTTTGGCTTATGCATACTCTTGAAAAGCTTGAAAGCCTCGTCAACAAGCCCATTCTGAGCAAAACCCGTGATCATAGTATTCCATGACACCACATCCGGTTTATACATTTCCTTAAAGAGCCTCAGAGCCTCATAAACTAACCCATTCTGCGCAAAACCCGCCATCATGGTATTCCAAGATACCACATCTTGACATGGCATCTGCTTAAACAACTCGTGGGCTTCATGAACCAGCCCATTCTGTGCATACCCTGCAATCATTGCATTCCAAGACACCACAGTTCTTTGACGCATTTTGTCAAAAACTTCGCGGGCCTGCTCTAAACTGCCGCATTTGGCATACATGTCCACAAGGGCATTTGCCACAACAACATCGGACTGAAGCCCGCTTCTTGTTATTTGATCATGAATCTCCATACCCTGTTCCAGATAGCCCAAGTTGGCACATGCCGGAAGAACACTGGAAAACGTGAACTGATTCGGCCGAGCTCCCTGTCCCTTCATTTGGTGGAAGAGCGCGAGTGCCTCCTGGGCAGGCCCGTGCCTTGAGTAAGCTGCGATCATGGCAGTCCAAGAGCACACATCCCGTTCCCCTTCTGCCATTTGATCGAAAACTCTGCGAGCGTCCACCACGTTCCCGCACTTGATATACATGTTCAGAAGTGTGTTTGACATAAACGTATCTGCCATGAATGCCCCCCTCTGTTTCATGTGAGAGTGGATTCGTTTACCCTCTGATAATGCCTTTCTTTCGATGCAGCCCTGTAACAGATAAACGTAAGTCCACCTGTCTATGTTCATGTCTTTAACTTGCAATACGAGTAGCGCATCCTTCCATCGACCCTGCTGGTACAGTGTTTCCACGTCCAGGTTCCCCATCACAGTTACAGCCTTCGTAGTAACCTGTGCTTTGGGAGTGGTAGTCATTCTGAAACAATGAGGGTGAAAGCGTCTTCCGACAAACAATGCCCTCATCTCTTCTTCCCCATTGTTATTTACAGATTGGCGGAATGATTCCCATTGCACTTGTTCTGTTCACAGGCACCCGCAGGCGCAGCATATAAAGATAAAAAGCAATTTCAGACTTCAGTCCATTGTCTTCCTCCGCTTCACGGTACGTTTTAATTATATAACGAGCTTCAGTCGCCCTGTTGGAATCGGAATTCAATGAATGGGTTAACTTTGAAGTTCATTCTGAAATTTGAATCAGGATTGAATTCTGATTATGTTTAAAACTGCAATTTTATATTAATTTTCGGTATTCCTTATTACAAAATAATAACTTAAAATTTAATTTTATTTATTTCATTGAATTTAATTTAAAAAATTTAAAAGAAATCATCATTAAACATTTAAATTATGATAGGAGTAAGCTAGCTCGGGAGCAATCCTCCCTCATTGGACGGAGGAGGAGCAAAGTTAGCGTTGACTATGCTCCTCCTCCGTCGGATGGAGGGAGGATTGCTCCCGAGCTAGCTCATTATGATATAATTATAATTTATTTAAAATTCCACATTTATATAAATTAACCATCTTTTTAGTGAACTTGCTTATTTTCTTCCTGGCTTAAACACATACTGGATTGTTATCCATAGGTGAGACAAGGCATACCAACTATATGGGTTTAGGTTCATTATTAATTTTATATTTTTTATAAGAAATTTTACATTAATTTTATATTTCTTAAAAGAAATTATAGTAATTTTATATTTTTATAAAAAATTATATAAATGTAAAGGTTATATGTTCTTTTAGAAGTAGAAGCTATCTTTGAAGCATTTTGTATATTGTATCAAAAAAGCATATGGTATTGGGTTGCTCATTGGCTTGTTGTGACAAGCCTTGAAGGGTAGGCAACCCTTGGGATAGAGGCTCACCCCCTATAGGCTTCAAGGCATCTTGGCCTTTGTTGAGTCATAAGTTACTCTATATCTAGCTTGCTTGCTAGTTGTTGGATATACTTTTGGGAAGTTGTTGTTCCCTTGTTAAAAAAAGTATATGGCATAACTTATACTAGATATTTGAGTTGAGGTTTTGGTTTATTTTTCAAGAAATTGAGTTATTTTTTTATTATTTTTATAAGTAATATTAAGAGAGATAGAGCTCTCACAACTTGTTTTTAGTATAATGACTAATTTGAAATGGATTTGAAAACCTTTAGGTAATTCAACAACTAAGAATGTGAGGTAGTACATTTAAAATAATTTAAATAAAAGAAAAGAAAGGAAGAAAAAGAATTAAATGAAATAGAAAATAAGAATAGGAGAGGAAAAGAGAGGGAGGAATGGGAACTAAAAGATCGATCCCTTGGCCTTCCCATTACCCCTAGCTCTCATATACCTCCTTGTAATTTCACTCTCAAAGGGCTTTTTTTTTGTTGGTTGGGAGAGGAGAATGGCAAAGAGCCTAAAGTTGCATTGTAACAATACATTGTTAAAATAGAGAATTGAGCAAGCATTAAATGTTGGTTTTCCTAGTTTGGTTTTTATGGTAAAAATGTTGTTCATATGTGATGAGATTGCTCTATGTGTCTTGGTTAAATTTTAGCTAAGTTAGTTTGCATATAAGTTTTAAAGGGAACAACTATGTTTTGTTAATGGTTGTCTATGTACTTTAATGATGAGAATTAATTCCTATATGTAGATTAAGGATTTTCCTGCATGTTCATTGTCTCAAAAAAAAATGTGAGTTCCAAGAGCTTTGTCGCTCCCTCCGTCAGTTGAATTGGAACTCAAAGACCAATGGCTCTCTTCTTAGAGTTGTTGCAATCTTGTAGGGAGTTTCTAAATTGATATATTTTTTAATTTATTGATTGTTGCACAAGTGCAATTATATGTTGGATGAGTTCACTATTTGTTCGTTAGTTTTTCATTGCCTGGGTTTTAAACTTCATTGTCTTGGTCATTTTCTCATTGCTCGAGGCATATTTAATTCACTACCTAGATCGCTTGTATACCTTGTTGGCTTCCTCTCTCATTACCTAAATCATATTTACACCTTGTTGGGTTGTTTTTTAATTGCTTAAATCATTTTTTACTTTGTTGTGTCATTTTTCTCACTACTTGAGTATTACAACTCATTGATAAGTCATATGACTACTACCTAGGAATCTTATCTTTTGATTGGACATTGACTGAGTGAGAGTTTAGTATTGTCATGGCCTTGAAAAGTGGGTTGAGGCCTTGGAAAGCCTTCTAATTAAAATATTCCCTTCAATATGACGTCTGTCATATCTTAAAGAATTTGCTTTGACGTGGCCATGACGTCTTCAACAATTTAAAATAAACTTCACCTTTGCTTTTATTCTCGAAATAAACTTCACCGTTTCTCCTTCTATCTTCTTCACGACAACGATTCTTCATGTCGGATGGTCTCCTCCATGATTTTTGCATGCAAAATTTTCTCTCTTCACGATTTGTCGGGGTTTCTCTCCACATGGGAAGATATTCTTCATGAATAATTCTCTGAATAAAGGACTATTTCTCCATTGCTAATGTGTGCTCAATCCCCCTTAATGTATTTAGTTGTGAAATTTTTATGCCATTGCTCCCACTCCTTTGGGAGAGGGCGATGCCTTATTTTTGTCTTCTTCTTTTTTTCCCTTCTAGTAAATAGATGGATCTACATCCGTAGATATTTACTTGATGGTGATATTTCTCTCGTTTAGAATGCTTCTCTTGGCATCTTAGTAGCTTTAGCGTCAGCTTCAGTCAACAAGCTTCTCTTCCAAGATCTCAATGCACAACCTCCTCTTTCGAGTGGCAGATATCTTCTCTCCTCCCCCTATCTCTGGAAAGGCTTCCTCTTGCTCTTCGTTCTTAGAAGAGGTTTAACAATGCTTTGAGGCCATGATAAAATACATGAAAAACGTAAAAAACACTTCATTATATTTCCATTACTTCATAACATGCTTAAATATATATCTGGAAAGTTTTCTAGAAACATCTAACAACCAACTAATTGTCTAGGAACAATGCATTAATTTTGACTATGTCAATCTCGGGACTCACACGAGGCTAACTTCTTAACTCGTCAATAACAACTAACGAGAGTAAGTTCTTTCATTTTCTAAATGGTTTCATTACTATGATATCCCAATGTTTTAGTATTTTAAGTGATTTCTATAACGTTAGCTATAGCAATAGCAAGTACTAGACTATAGAAGACGAGCTTTTCATTATTGTTCATGTTATTTTGTTAGCTATGTTTCCTTATATATGAAATGATAGGATGATGGATTATGAATGTTGACTCAACTTTATTTTTTTTGGTTACACTCGAAATTCTAGTGAATATTGTAATTTTTTATTTGATTAGTTTTACATATATTTTATGTGGAAGACCTATTGAAATATTTTCAAGTCATTAAATACATGTTGAATTAAAAAAAAAACATTCGAAGAAACTTGAAAACCTGTAAACAAAATAGCAAAAGCAAAGAGTGTTTGAGTAATTAAATGTTGAGCATTTTTATTTGGTTGTATGTCACACGTGGAATTTTTTTATTAAATTTGTTTTTATAAAACAGGGCAAGACAACCATCAACTCATCATTAGAATTTTGTTTTTTAATTATCTTCATTATCATCCCACACATACACCCACCAAAATTAAAATTATATAAATGATTATCTCATTTAAACCACTTAAAATTCTATACATAAAAAGTAATTAGGTAAAAGTTCAAATAATAATACAATAAAATTTAAACTCTAAACTATATGTAAAATAACTATGTTAAATTGTTAAAAAATTAATATAAAGTAAATATCTTAAATTAAATTATAAACAAATTATTTGTAAATAAATAAGTTTTGGTTATATATAATAATGTATTATAAATTAAATAATTCAAAACAAATTCAAAAAATTCAAAAATGAGATGCAAAGCATTAAGTATTGAAAACTATTGTAATAAGTATAAACTTTAAAAAAAATAATCATAATAATAATAATGTTTGATTTTATTTAAGAAGTAGAAGAGTACCATTCAAAACATCTAATTTTGGAATTATATTCCAAGTTATATGTGTATAGACAAGATTAATACATATTTATAATTATAGCTTGTCAATTTACTCAATTAATTTAATAATTTATATATACAGAGGAGATTAGATTTGAAGCTTCTAATCTTTTAGAGAAATTTTATTAAGCAAATTTTAATTTTCTAGTACTTTCTTTTTAAGAATAACTAAAAATAATATTAAGAAAACAAGAAAGAGAGATGGACATCATGCATGTATCCCTTTCTTAATGTCTACTTCATGACTTAAGAAAGAGTAGGGAGAATTTACAAAAATAATTTTAAGAAAACAAGAGAGAGATAGACAGCATGCATGTATCCTGTTAGCACCTTTGCTAAAATTTGAATATTTTTACAAATGCGCTCACTTTAATTCCTCTACAAAAGGATAAACCAGTGAAAATGATGGGTAAGGTCAAAAATTTCTCATGTCATATAACCTGAGTGAGTGCTGATGCAGGTTTCGAAGGATCTAGTCCTGGTCGAAAGCAGAGAAAACATTGAAAAAACCCTTAGGCGCGACCTTGAAAATGAGCCTGGTATGAAAAATCTAAGCAAGGTTAAAAGCTGACCGGAATGGACGGCCGAGATGCACAGCGGAGAAGATCAAAGGCCGAAAATCATTTTCTCCAAGGAAAAATCGGGAGCGAAAAAGCGGAAAAGGAGACGATTTGGTTGTGAAAGTTGGTAAACCTGATTTCTGCTTTCCATAGTCCGAAATCCAACTGTCAATGATGACTCTGGGATAAATCAATGGTCCAGAAAAGGCAGAAGTGGAAAGGACCAAAATTTGGCTATAAAGTTGGTATTTTCGCCTTCCACTTTCCGTTATTTTGCGGAAAGGAAAAAGCAGAAAGCGGAAGATACATAAATTTGGTCGTAGAAAGTTAGGATCCTGCTTTCCGCAATTCGCAAGATCGATGGTTCGGAAAGCTTCCACCGAAGATCAATGGCTCGGAAAGATGCAGAAAGGAGAATGGTGGAAAGAGGAAATACAGAGTTTGGTTGAAAAAAAAAGTTGAAATTCCGCATTCCGCGATCTGCAGGATCGACGGTCCAGAAAACTTCCCTGGGAAATCAATGGCTTGGAAAGAAAAAGGGCGGAAGTGGAAAAGGCGAAAATTTAGTCATGAAAAGTTAGAATTCCTCTTTCCACCAGCCCGTAAGATTGACGGTTCAAAAAGATTCCGCACAGATCAACGACCCAGAAGGGAGTGGAAAGGCGGGAAGAGGAAATATGAAATTTAGGTTATGAAAGTCGGAATCCCACCTTTCGCTTTCCACAGCCCACAGCTTTATCTCAGATCAACGGTTGGGAAAGTTTCTGCCTAAGATCAACAGTGCGGAAAACAACAACATGCGCACAGGATAAGTAGATTTCCCAATCTGCGAAGCCCATAACAGGCTCACACTTTGATCTCAAATCAACGGTGCAGGATGAATCTTGCAGAAATCGACTGTGAAAGAGCAATTCCACAGGTGGAAGATTAAAGGATGAAGGAAATAGTTGCAGGTTGTCCGAAGATGCTCTGAACTATCGTTTTCGTCAAGCGAGCTTGAGTTCCAATTATTGAAATTCCCAAATTGATCCACCATGTGCATCCCAGCATGCTTTCCTGATTTGTTTTGTGATCATGGCGAATCTGCTAGATCAAAATTTGTTAGGATTTTATGTGTGCGGGATTGATCCCCGATTTTTGTAACTGAATTTGGCTCTATTTCGAGGTTGGTATTGGGAGCCCATGACACTATAAATGTAACCTCAATATATGAAGTAAAGGGGGTTCGCCATTCATTTTGAAGCCTTATGTGCTTGGTTTTGTAGCTCTGCAACTTTTCTTGGAAGTGCTAATGCAAAGCATTTCATGAGTGTCTGAGATTCATCAATAGTCATTATGTTGTAAGCCCTTAAATGTTTGAGGCTTTGACTCCATTTCCTAATGGTGTTGTCTATTTGTCTGTCTTACACTCTTTAAATTCCAAATAACCCTTCCCCTCATAAATCTAGCCTTTTGAATGCTTGTTTAAAGCCAAATGTGTATGTGAATGTTCATGTGACAAAGAGAGAGCCCTCTCTGACTGTATAGGCTAGAATACAGTCTAAAGATTGTTTGAAATTATTACCCCAGTGATTCTCCTACCACAACCATAGGAAAATTATTGGGTGATAACATCTTGGCGCCATTGTCGAGGAATAATCACTATTATCTCCTTGGGAAAATGACATTGTTTTAGTTCTACGACCTGGTTGAGCAGCCGGTCATAGACACATGTTGGTTGTATATTCTCTGACGACTCCACTCAAAGTTTTGGAAGGTGATTCCACTGGGAAATACTGATGACCATACTGGGGAACAAAGGTTAAAATATCCCCTGGGTATGAGCTACAGAGTTGCATATTTGATTGTTGATGATGAACAACGGTCAAACATCAAGAAGGCCGTGCATATTTCACTTGGGGACTCCATATGTGAATAATCCAGTCTTCATAATGTTCTATGGCAGTTCCACTTTCAAAGGGTTGCAAAGTTTGAGGAGCTGATTAAGTTTATTCACCATCAAGATGAGTTATATAGTTGTAAGGTATGCTCCTATGAATCATGCTCACATTCCTGGTTTTCCAAATCGAATACCTAATATATATTGGCAAGTATATCTTCCAAGATTCAAAGATCAAAAGGGTGATTATGTTGCCCTTCATTTGTTTATATTTCATAAGCATATACATAAGCTACGAATTGAATTGCATGAGGATTATTTAATGAAAATGTTCATGGTTAGTTTAGAAATAAATGCAAGGTCATGGTATGAGGGATTGCCAGCAAAGAGTTTGTATTCCCTTAGAGACTTTCATATAGTAGTTCATGGACATTTTAAAGATAAGTATCCTTCTTTGCTGCTAATTCAAGATTGTTGCATGCATGATAAAGGGTTCATTGAAAATTTGAAATACATACACGGTGATGGTCAGTATATGGATGAAGATATTTTAGAAATTTTACAGGAATATTCATTTCAAAAAGAATGACAAACCAATTGCCATGATATTCAAGAAAATTCCCAACAGTTGGTAATGTCTTCCTTGCCTGAAATGGACATAAGCCAAAACTCTTATCAACCAACTATATTTCTTTCTCTGAAACTGATGATAGTTTGTAGCATTCTTGTCAATCTTTGTGTGGCCAAGAAGGAAGTTGGGAATGTCTCTCATGTTTTCCCTCATATCATTCAACTTCTGAAATCATGTTACAAGAAGAAGATGCCCATGTTCAATCAGAAAACACCCTTTTGCAACTGCAATTTCTTCAAAGACATAATATGTTTTATGAAGAATGCAATCAGCTTGTTACAAACCCTCTTAATGGTGGTTTTAAAGAAGATTTTAGTCCACATGTTTATGATGAGCAGGAAGGTGATGTACGGAAAGAGGAATCACTTTTTGAGCTAATGGTTGAAGAAGGACCTTTATGTGTTTCTCAAACTCAAGTTTCACCTGAAGACTTACATGAACACATAAATCCCTCTTTGCTTGTAGAGGATGAGAATGATGAACAACATTGCAATCAGTCCCAACATATAGAAAAAACATTAGTTTGCAATGAAGGATTAAATCTCCAAGGAGAAGATAAGGATTCTAAATGGGATGTTTCTTTATATTTTTTAAATTAGAATTTTTATGTCAAGAAGAAATTATTTTACTTGATAAACATAATGATATTAATTTTGAAAAGCATAAAAAGGACGAAGTTGTGAATGCGGAAATTTTAAATCAAGTTGTTGGCATCCCATTTGAAATTTTTCGTGAGCATTCCTTCCATAGTTTTTTTGAATATCAGTTTAACAAGGTGCTAGGGAAGTTACAGTTGGAGAAGCCTTGTCCTGGAAAACAAATAGCAGAAAAATTTGAAGGTTGCCATGATCCAGTGGCTGAATATATGGAGAAGCTTTGCAGTGAGAATGGTGGGTTATGTGTGTGTAGTAAAGATCAGATCTCTCATCATAACCTTTTACCATTAAGTTCTTCCTTTCTGATTTGGATCAAACATGCTGAATAAGCCCAATCATTAGATCAGTTGCTTGGTTGGATGCATTGGAAGTCTGAATTTACTTGATTGGGCATTGTTGTTCAGCAAGTAGGGTAGGTAGGTATGAATAAGCTCGACATGGCGAGCATTTCTTTTAGCAATTTTTCAGTTTGTTTTCAGTATCAGTTTAGTTTTTTGTTTTCAGAGCATGTAGGGGATTTCAGGAAAAGCTTGGGACCATCCCAATGGATCAGGAACTTGGTCTACGAGGTTCCTTGCTAGCTCACAGGGAGGATAACATTCCCAAGTTGGAGATGTTGTTAGCACTTGTGCTAAAATTTGAATATTTTTACAAATGCACCCACTCTAATTCCTCTGCAAAAGGATAAACCAGTGAAAATGATGGGTAAGGTCAAAAATATCCCATGTCATATAACCTAAGTGAGTGTTGATGCAGGTTCTAAAGGATTTGGTCCTGGTCAGAAGCAAATAAAACATTGAAAAAACCCTTAGGCACGACCTTGGAAATGAGTCTGGTATGAAAAATCTGATCAAGGTTAAAAGCTGACCGGAATGGATGGCCTGGATGTACAGCGGAGAATATCAAAGGCCGAAAATCATTTCCTCCAAGGAAAAATCGAGAGCGAAAAAGCAGAGAAGGAGACGATTCGGTTGTGAAAGTTGTTAAACCCGATTTCCTCTTTTCACGATCCACGATCCGACGGTTAAGAATGACTCCAGGATAAATCAATGGCCCAGAAAAGGTGGAAGCAGAAAGGGCCAAAATTTGGTTATAAAAGTTGGTATTTTCTCCTTCTGCTTTCCACTATTTTGCGAAAAGTAAAAAGCGGAAAGCGGAAGATACGAAAATTTGGTCGTAGAAAGTTAGGATCCTGCTTTCTGTGACCCACAAGATCGATGGTCCAGAAAGCTTCCATTGAAGATCAACGACTCGAAAAGAAGCAGAAAGGTGAAAGGCGGAAAGCAAAAATACAGAGTCTGGTTGCAAAAAAAATTTGAAATTTTCCATTTCGCGATTGGTAGGATTGACGGTCTGGAAAACTTCCACTGGAAATCAATGGCTTGAAAAGAAAAAGGGTAAAAGTAGAAAAGGCGAAAATTCGGTCATGAAAAGTTAGAATTCTGCTTTCCACTAGCTCGTAAGATCGGTAGTTCAAAGAGATTCTGCACAGATCAACGGCCCGAAAGGGAGAGAAAAAGCTGAAAGTGAAAATCAGAAATGGGATAAGTAGATTTCCCAATCCGCGAAGCCTATAACGCGCTCACACTTTGATCCCAGATAAACGGTGCACGATGAATCTTGCAAAATTCAACGGTTAAAGAGCAATTTCGCAAGTGGAATATAAAAGGATGAAGGAAACCATTGCAGGTTGTCTGGAGATGCCCTGAACTATCATTTTCATCAAGCAATCCTGAGTTCTAGTTGTTGAAATTCCCAAATTGATCCACAATGCGCATCCCAGCGTGCTTTCCTGATTTGTTTTGTGATCATGGCGAATCTGCCAGATCATAATTTGTTAGGATTTTATGTGTGTGGGATTGATTCTCAATTTTTGTGACTGAATTTTTCTCTGCTTCGAGGTTGGTCTCGGGATCCCATGACACTATGAATGTAACCTCAATAGAGGAAGTAAAGGGGGTTCGACATTCATTTTGAAGCCTTATGTGATTGGTTTTGTAGCTCTGCAAATTTTCTTGAAAGTATTAATGCAAAGCATTTCATCAATGTCTGAGATTCATCACGTTGTTCAATGTTCAGTAGGTTTTCCCCTGTTTATTTCATTTTCATGCATGTGTAGTTTCTGCTAATGTGTTTCTAGTTGCATGCAAGGAATGTGTTCTCTGTTAAGCGCTCCTTGCATTAGATAATGCATTATGTTTATGGTAAATGTCTTGGAATTCATCCTCTGTTAGATGCTCCATTTCAGTTATCATCCTTTACTATTGCTTTTGTTAAAGGTGTTTTAGGATATTCATCCACATATAGTTACTCTTGTCTCATTGGGCTTCTTCTCATTTCCCCATGCCATCTCTCAAAGATATTTTGTTGAACATTAACACTAACTTTTCCTTAGTTTACGAATGTTATCAATAGTCATTATGTTGTAATCCCTTGAATGTTTCATGCTTTGACTCCATTTCCCAATGGTGTTGTATGTTTGTTTGTCTTACACTCTTTAAATTCCAAATAACCCTTCCCCTCAGAAATCTATCCTTCCAAATGCTTGTTTAAATACAAATGTATATGTGAATGTTCCCCTGACAAAGAGAGAGCCCTCTCTAACTGTATAGGCTAGAATACAATCTAAATATTGGTTTGAAATGGTTACCCCAGTGATTCTTTTACCACAACCATAGAAAAAATATTGGGTGATAACATATCCCTCCCTTAATATCTACCTCCATCACTCCAAATACATCTATTATGTTGAAAAAATAACTCTGAAGGTCCTCACTCATAATTTTTGGTGTGGTGTGATGAGGAGGACTTAGAATTTGTCATTGTATATTTATGTAAGAAGTGACTGTTACATAAATAAAGTGATGTTTCATAGTTTATTGAATGGGTCTCACTTAAATTTTATTTAATAATTAAAGTGAATTAATTATTAAATGTGAATGCATTAAATGATGACCCTAAATTTTGTAAAACTATCTCAACCCTAGATTAGGTGATTAAGATAGGTGGTTACAATTTTTAAAGTATAAAACAAAGAGAGAGGACAAATTGAACACACCATTATTGAAGAGAGAGGAAGAAGAAGATTCAGGAGAGAGAAGGGATTCCCTAGAACAGTGGCATGATTCCCAAGGCAAGGAGAAGCACATTTCCCAAGGCATCCAAAACCATACAACATCAGTATGACAGTGACCGTACAACACACATGTGGGCACATTTCTCGAGGTATTGTTGTCACATTTATTGCAGATCGACAGGTCGTACAACAACTCGTGTGGAGGTCATACAACTGTTAGTGGCATGAAAATCGAGGTATTTTGTTGTTGTTCCATTTTGGGTTAATTTTGTCAATGAGGGTTGAAGGAATTATTTCATGTGTAGATGGAAAATTTTTGAGTATTTTCTTAAGAAAAAATTTCTTCTTTCTAAGGTTTTTCCCGGTCTATTGACCAAAAGTATATGTCTCTCATGTGTATGATTGATACTTCAGTAGTTGACAAAATCTTGAAGTGGTGGTTTTTATTTCAAGTCTATAAGTAAATTTTCAATAAAAAATCATAGATATTCAAGTGTTTGACAGAATGTGTGAATGGAAAGTTTCATATTAATGTCATTTATTTTCGTCATGGTATTGAAGTTGAACTGAAGTAGAGTTCAAGATTGTGATTCATAATGAGAAGTTGTGTTGTTTTTCAAGTTAAAATATTTGTTATAAGTAAGTTCCAATTATGAGTATATGGTATGAAGATAGATTGGAAGGAATATCCAACTATCTTCCATGGAAAGTAAGGATTACTATCGTATTTAAAGAATGGAAGATATGGAGTTATGCTAACACCAAGATGACCAAACCTACAAACCAGGATGCTTTGGATGAGTTTGAATCCCATGAAGCCAGATCCCAGAGAGTGATCCTAGATGGAGTGAAAGATCATCTTATTCCACATTTTGCAGAGAAGAAAACTTCTAAAGATATACGAGATACCCCTGGACTAGTTATTTGAAGCCAAGAATGAGAACTGCAAAATGGAACTAAAGGAAAAACTACATAATGTCAGGATGAACAAAGATGAGGGTGTGACACCCTACTTAACTCAAGTGGTGCAAGTCAAAGATGAGTTAGCAATTGTAGGAGATATTGTACCATATTCATAACTGGTGAGGATATCCCTGAAGGATTTCACCAAGAAGTGGGAATCATTTGCAAAGTACATTGTTCGTAGAGAAAATCATCCTAATTGGTCCAGACTGTGGGATGAATTTACTCAGGAGGAGATTCGAGAAGGATCTATGGGTAGTAAACAATGAAGAGGTGGAGCGGAACATGTCAGTTTTAACAAAAGTTAACAAGAATAAGAAAGACATCAATCAGGTCAGATGTTACCAATGTGGTCAGATGGGACATTATGCCTCGAAGTGTCATGAGAAGAAGAAGAAAGAGAAGATAGATAGATACATGGAAGTGTCTGCAATAGTAGAAGACTGTGCAGTGAATCTTGAATAAGAGTTTTCTCTTGTCTCGATTGATTCCTGTATAGGGAGCTCAGTTTTTTAGAATGCCAGGTTGTTGAAAATGGTGCAACCAGACACATGACTGAAATCTATGATATATTTCATATCATCACAAAGTTGGGGCCAGGACACTTCATTCAGACAAATATTTACAATCCACAAGTAGCGGTACGAGAGGTTGGAACAATCATGTTCCAACTAGACCTTGGTGAGATCCTAGAAATACATGAAGTACTTTTTATACCTAGGACGAGAGTTAAAAAGCTCTCAATATGATCCTTTGACGATGAAGGTTATGGGATGATGGTGAGTTATGGCCATGTTTTCCTGTATTGGAGAGATGAGCCAATTGGTACTACCATTCTGTTAGGATATCACATGGACATGCTCGATGTTTTGAGAGGGAACATTGTATGTCCAAAATCAGTTGGGTGGTTGTCATACTCAAAGGACGAGGATAGAGTTGCATCTGATAGACATGGTTATGATGAGGAGAGTGACTCACTCAATAGCACTGGCAGGAGACTCAGCCAACCCAATGATGGTGTATAGGAGAAGGTACTAGATGAGACTCAGGTCAAGTCTCAGGCTTCAGAGTTCCACTATGGATTTGAGAACTTGTATCTGAGAGTGATTACAGATAAGGAGGGAGTTGTTTCAGGAGTCAGAGATGGATATGGTGTTGTGGACCCTTCCTCATTAAGAGGGAGTGTTGAAAAAATAACTTTGAAGGTCCTCACTCATATTTTTGGTGTGGTAGGATGGCTTAGAATTTTTCCTTATATATTTATGTAATAAGTGAATGTTATAAAAATAAAGTGATGTTTCATACTTTATAGAATGGATCTCACTTAAATTTTATTTAATAATTACATTTAATTAATTATTAAATGTGAATGTATTAAATGATGACCCTATATTTTGTAAAAGTATCTCAACCCTAGATTAGGTGGTTAAGATAGGTGGTTACAATTTTTAAAGTATAAAATAGAGAGAGAGAGAGAGAGAGAGAGAGAGAGAGAGAGGACAAATTGAACACACCATTAATGAAGAGAGAGAGGAAGAAGAAGATTGAGGAGAGAGAAGGAATGTCCTAGAGTAGTGGTATGATTCCCAAGGCATCTACATCCGTATAGCAACACTCTTACAATGACCGTATAGAACATGTGTGGGAACATTTCTCGAGGTATTGATGTCACATTTATTACATACTGACATGACATACAACAACAATAATTTTTGGCACGTGTGGCATAATTTTTGAGGTAGGAAAGTATAATAGAAAGTACATTCGTACAACAACACATGTGGAGGTCGTACAGCTGTTAGTGGCATGAAAAACAAGGTATATTTTTGTTGTTCCAGTTTGGATTAATTCTGTCAGTGAGGGTTGAAGGAATTATTTCATGTGTAGATGGAAAATTTCTAAGTATTCTTCTTAACAAAAAAATTCTTCTTTCTAGGGTTTTCCCCAGAGTTGGGGTTTTGTGCAGTCTGTTGACCAAAAATAGTTGTGTCTCATGTGTATGATTGATACTTCAGTATTTGAGAAGATATTGAAGGGGTGGTTTTTATTTCAAGTTTATGAGTAAATTTTAAATAAAAAAAATGTAGATATTTAAGAGTTTGACAAAATGTGTGAATAGAAAGTTTCATATTAATGTCATTTATTTTCTTCATATTAGTTTTAAAATTTTGTTTTAGTCGTACATTTGATCAAATTATCAACAACATGTTGATCAATGCAATGTTATTTTAATTAGGCAACTTGATTTTGAACAAGTTCTTAGATGTAATGAACAACAATCTCAACATGTTTGATTTTAGTATTAAAAATTGGTTTCTCTGCAACTTGTATTGCACTTTGATTGCCACAACATATAGTAGTTGTCAAATTTTGAGTAAAACCAAGTTCAAATAAAACATTACGAATCAACGAAGCCTCTTTTCATGCTTCCTTTCCTGCTCTAAACTCTACCTCACAAGACGATGATGTTGTAACGTGTAGATGTTTTTTTACTTCTCCATGTAATAGGTCCTTATACAAAATGAAAAAAAACCACTTGTATATTTCCTATCACTGACATCAGTAGACCAATCTAAATTAGTGTATCATGCCAAATAAATTTGGAACTAGTAGGCATAATGGATGTCATAGTGCATTGTACCACTAAGATAGCGCAAAAAAATAGTATCTAAACAATGAATTTTTCTCAGATATTGAATAAATCTGAATACAAGATTAACTGAAAAATAAAATGCATGGCCTACTGTGTGTTAAATAAACTAGGCTACCAACAAGTTGCTTATATAATGTAGCATCCACCCTCTTGGAAGGAAATGCCTTCATAAGCTTGACTTGGAATCAAGCATTCCTTTTTTTTAATATTGAATGTGTAATGAAAAAATCATCTACATAAACAACAATAAGAAGGATCTATCCTTAAATTTTCTTTACATAGAGATTTGGATTTGCAACTTTTGAACCCATATTTTTTAAAATACATATCTATTTTTCCATTCCATACCTTGAAGCATATTTAAGTTCATAAAGTGATTTATTTAACTTTCATTCTTGCTAATCCATGTTTCTTCATGAAGATTTTCATTCATAATGGATTCTTGAAATCCATTTTATGAATATGACAACCAAGTCTTGCAAGCAATGAATAATATTGATTTTTATGATAGGTGAAAATGTTTCATTATAATTAGTACCTTCATTTTTATAAGACCTTTAGCTATTAATATGACTTCAAATTTCTCTATGGTCCCATTGGAATTAAATTTTGTCTTATAAACTCGTTTGCAACCAATAACATTTATACATTTAGTACAAGGCACAAGTTCCCATGTTTTTTCTCTTTTTTTTCTTGTATTTTCTTTTGTGCATCATATTCTACTTTCATTGCTTGTTATCAATCTGTATTTCCTCTAACTTCCTCAAAGTAGTATGGTTCTTTAGTTTGTAATACTTTTTCATTAAGCGCTCTTCTATATATTATATCTTCTTGTGCATAAATTTGACTTATACTTTTCATATTCTATCTAGAAGAATGTTCATCATTTCCTTCACTTTCATCTTGATCTACATAAGTAGATTGATCATTGGAATCAACAATATCTTCATCATCATGCTCTTCTATCAAATTTGTAACACCAGATTGCATATCATTATAATTAATAATAACAATATTTTCTTGCAATATATATGGAAATATGGAAGAATATATTGTTGAGTAGTGAGGAGGTGAATCTCTAAGTTGAGAAAACTAATAAAATTTTACATCTCTTCTCACAAAATCCTCTTTAGTTACCAAATCATACAACCTGCAAGATTTTGATTCTTTAATATAACCTACAAACAAGCACTTCTAACTCTTTGGTTCTAATTTTTTTATCTTTTCATCTGGAACGTGGCCTGAGCAACACAACCAAAGACTTTAAAATAACCAATGTGTGGATTCCCACCATTCTTCTTTAGGGGTCATGCTTTTAAGATATTTTGTGGGTATCCAATTAACTATATATGTTTCACAAGAAACAACCCAACCCTAAAATTAGTTATGCAAAATTTTATATTGCAACATGCATAAAGTCATTTCAAGCAAGGTTCTATTCGTTTTTTCAGCTACCCTATTTTGTTGAGGAGTATACACAGTTTTTATTTGGAATTTAATACCACTCTTTTCCCAAAATGATTCAAATGCATGATTGCAAAATTTGTGCCCTCTCTATCAGTTCTCAAAGAACCAATTTTATTGTCGTTATAATCTTCAATGAATGATTTGAATTTTTGAAAGACATCAAATGCTTCACTCTTTCTTTCAATAAAATAAACCTGCACTTTTCTATTATAATCAATAATGAAAGATAAGATATACTTGGAACCGAAATGTGATGGATTATGCAGTGGCCATATAGATCACTATAAAGAAGTTACAAGGTATGTCTAACTCTCCATGCTTTTCTTGGGAAAAAAGGATCCCAATTATGCTTCCCTAAAACACAACCTTCATAAACTCCTTGTGAAAATGGTTTTTTCAAGCCTCTAACTATATTATTATCTATCATCTCTTGTAATTTTATGTAATTTATATGTATAAGTCCATCATGTCGCAATTTTGGAACATAATCTATATGAGAAATTAATGCATTGGATGGTATATAGCCATCAACAAAACCAACAAGTTTAAAGAGACAATCATTATGATCAATGTTGCTTATAACAATAATTCTATTCGGGGCATTTCTTTCTCTAATAAATTACTTGATCTACTGAACTAATATAAGATTAACCCCTAATCCTTTTATTAATTTTTTTTTCAAATGGATATTTTTGAAATAAATTTTAACGCAATGCCTGAAACTTCTAATTTCACTTTATTTTCGATAATAATTTCTTGGACTAATTCCCTTTTCTTATAAAAATAGCAAACAATGATCTGTCACAGATCATATGAAAATATGCATCAAAATCTAACACCCATTCTTTATTATAATTAGAAGAAAATAACCCCATTTTTCAAAACATTTAGTTTTAGGTTGTGAATTCACCTTAGAATAACACAAGGCTAATTTTTGTTGCTTCTTGGAGTCACCTGCCAAAATAATATTGATTTTAAACTCTATTTTCCCTTAACTTTCTTTATCTCCTTGTTGCACTTTAGGCTTAGATTGTTGCCTTTGATCTTGCTTCTTATTAAAATAAACACGTGTGATTCCCACCTCCACAATACCTACAAACAATTGGTTTTCTTTATTTTTCCTTTGTCATCTCATTGGTTCTAATGTTTATGTTAAGAACTCTCAAACTATTCTTCCCATCATGAAATGAATTGAAATTCCTTTCATTAGCTTCAAGCTTTCAAGAAAATAATTTTCTCTTAGTTGCATATGCATTAGCTTTTTTAATGTATCATTCTTCAATGAGTTGAGACTCTATCTAATACTAATTTACAAAATTGATCAAAAGTATTTATAGGAGATTTCAAATTCAACTCATCACTTTCCTAGTTTCCTTAAACTTTTTTAAGACTCGAAGAAGCTTACTTTCAACCATAAAAATCAATTGAAATCATTTTTTCTTGTAATCAACCTATATTTTTGTTAATCGATCTTTAAATTATGTCACTCCATTCAAATAATTATCCATTTTCACAAAATCAACAAGATATAGGTTCAACGTTTTCTTCTTTGTGAAATATATTAGCAAGATTAACATCTTTGTAATCAACCTTTAATTTTTCCCACAATTATGTTGGGTTGTCTTAATCAGAAAACCATATTTTAAGATTGGGGCCCTTAAAGTGTTACCAATGTTAGGATTATTAATTAATCCTCCCTTGACCACTGTAGTCTATTTCTCTTTTTTGTAGCTTAGGAGGTCATTGCCACTTCACTAGTGCATGGGGGACTCACCTGGGGGGAACCTACCACTCAATGCACATGTCTGCATGAGTTTAGGAGCTATAAGGACCAATCCCTATAATTTAGGAACCCACTCTGAGTGCCACCAGCAGTCTCCAACAGTTGACCCTAGTCGGTGTTCAGTTATGTTTAGATATGCTATAATTCCCATCAATTAGATCAATCTTAGTCATCAATATAACACCACTTTGCATGATTTTAGGAAATTAGGGTGCCTTTTCTCACCTGCCTACATCAGTTAACTGGTTGTGAATTGATTAAGTGATCCGGAGTTGCATTAGTGAGCTCTAGTGGTGATTTTCCTACACGGAGTTAGCTCTGAAGTCAGCCTAGGTTGGTAGATTTGAATCTTATCTCAGGAATTCTAATTATCCTATTTCTAACACCAATGTATTACATACAATAAACGTATTAATGGATGTAATATTATTCTTCCAATTATTGGTCTCATGTGTATTTAATTTTCCATGAATTATTGATCAATATTTACTGAATTATTCTCTCTCTTCTTCAGCATTCTTTTCTCATTGAATTCATGCATGCATGAAGATCCTATGCTTCATTAAATTTAACATGGTATCAGAGCAGGTATCCAGGCCAGCTTCAAATCTCAAAAACTTCCATTGCTGCACCAAAAGCAATTGGGTTCCACATAAATCTTGGTATTCTTTCCTTGCTCTCTTTGAATTATGTCCAAAGAAGTCTATGCAAGCATGATGCACCCAAAGAAAGTGTACATGTCGAAGTGGAGA
The DNA here is from genome assembly GCA_001517045.1 of Pseudotsuga menziesii. Classification (NCBI taxonomy): domain Eukaryota; kingdom Viridiplantae; phylum Streptophyta; class Pinopsida; order Pinales; family Pinaceae; genus Pseudotsuga; species Pseudotsuga menziesii. The sequence continues at coordinate 76,786 of LPNX010509417.1, forward strand.
GAATTTGAATTGGTTTGATTTCGAATTGAAGAGTTTTTTCAGGTTAATTGAAGCTTTTCTGAAGAATTAGTTGTTTCTTGAAGCTATAAGATGGAGAATTCAACATCTTTGACAGCCAGAATCCTCACCCCTTCAACTATCTTGATTTGAGGGTTGATATACATATTGTATTGCACAATAAGGGTCTGTACACAGTCACCATGGGAAGAGAGGGTGAACCCCAACAACATATTGAAAAGTCGAAGCATCTAAACAAGTTGTATGAAGCATTTGGTTTCATGTGCATCCACATCTCTAGAGAGTTGTTGTTCTATCTTGATGGACTGATAACTCCAAAGTATGGGAGAAGCACAAATCCTTGTTTGGAAAGCAGGATGAGATGAGTGGAAATATTCTGGAGAATGAGCTTATAGCACTACAACAAAACAAATTTTAAACTATACAACATTTTTTCTCAAATTCAAATCTCTTGTCATGTAATGCAAGCCGTGCGGGATTGAGAAGAAATATGAGCAATTGGTGCTCTCAATTATGAGCAAACTTGGACCATAATTCTCAGTGTTCGTATCTACCTTTCACTCTTGGATTATGACTACTCCTAATTGGTGAATTTCATCCCTTAATTCCTTCACAGAGTCTCTAATATAGGAACAAGAAGAGCTGATACAGATGGGAGCCCTCAGAGCCTCTCCAAATAAAGCTCTCTTGGCTAGTGAGACAAATAATGTGCAATCAAGAAGGAAGCAGAAAGGAAAAGAAAAAAATAACACTTAATTTGAACCTAAGGAAGAGTTTGATCCAGTATATGAATCCTCATGCTCTAAGAAGGACAAACATCAAAGGTTTGACAAGGGCAAGTGCTCCATTGTAAGAAAGGAAACTATACAGAGAAATATTGTATGAAGAAGACCATAGATCAGATGTCAAAACTCCTTGAGCAACACAATATTTCCCTCCCTAAAGTTGAAAGGTAGGCTGACTCTGGGGACACGACTGAATATCATGATGAGAGATGACATGCACTGAAGGCTAGTTTTTCAAAATCACATTCCTTCCTCCTTGATGTAGGAGCCTCTAATCACATGGTTGCATCCAAAGAATCATTCTCTTCATTACAACTTACCGATGGTCTAATTATTCACATGGGAGATGACACTCAAATCCAAGCTGAAAGAAAGGGTTCGATCAAGTTAGAGCATAGAGTCTTCAAGAATGAACTCTGTGTGCCCTCCTTAGCAGTAAATTTGTTGTTTGTATACCAGATGACTCATACAGGCTCACCAAAGTGAGTGGTATTTGGTGTCAACTTAGTGGATATCTCATATTTCTCAACTGATAAACATATAGCGAAAGGTGTTGCAAACAATGCCTCCAAGGAATATGAATTCTCACACTTTCTTCCATACTCAGATCTAGTGCCATCTCAGCTGCCATTTGAAAGGGAAGCTAAATTAATCCTAACTAAACCTTTTGCATATGATAAGGTTTCCATTAATTATTTGATTCAGAATCTGAAGCAAAGGACCAAGTTGAATTAGTTTAAGGAATTGAAGATGAAGTTTAATCAGATCCAAATCCAGATCTAGTCCCTACTCCCAATCCTAGGCCTAAATGGGCCCAAAAAACTATTGAGGTAGTTGGTAACATGACTAGAGAGTCATTTGACATGAGGAGAACAAGATCTCAGTTTCAAAAAGAGAGCCTTGTGTTATGTCGAGCAAAATCACTTTTTCCAAAGAGGTGCTATAAAATCTCAGAGAGATGTTACATGATGGTAAGTTCTGATCAACAATTCTGCTCATTGAAGAACAAATTGGATCATGTCACTCTTCCTCCAAAAAGAAGAGACAAAGGAAAATTTTCTTCTCCTATCTATCATCAAATTGGAAGAAGGTGGAGATTTTCACATGCACAATAAGAGGAAAATAGTGCACACAAGAACCATCACACTACATTACTTCTCCATAGAGATGCAGATTGCAGAAATATTTTCACAAGTTTTTACTCAAGAAGAAATTTGTCTCCTAGTATGAAAGCTTGATCCTGGTTTTTCCTGCTTATTTTGAGGGGGGGGGGGGGGGGGGGGTTCCCATGAGGTTTTCCCCATTTCCTCAGTTGATTAAGAAGAAATTTTTTCATTTATATTGTATGGGTGACCTTTGGTATTAGTTGCTAGTGCACATGTTGTCCAAGTTAGGATTAAGGGGGGTGTTATGATTATTAATTAATCGTCCATTGAACACCATAGTCTATTTTTATTTTTCCTAGTTTAGGAGGTCATTGCCACTTCATTAGTGCATGGGGTACTCACCTGGGGACCACCTACCACTCAATGCGCTTGTCTCCATGATTTTATGAGCTCTAGGGACCAATCTCTATAATTTAGAACCCACTATGACTGCCACTAGAATTATCCAGCAGTTGACCCTAGTCGGTGTTCTGTTATGTCCATTTATGCTATGATTCCCATTATTTATATCACTCTCAGTCATCCTTGTGCCACTTTTCATAATTTGAGGAAAGTAGGGTGTCTTTTCTCAACTACTTACCTCAGTTAACTGGTTGTGAAATTATCAATGATCCAGAGTTGCATTAGTGAGCTCTAGTGGTGATTTTCTCACATTGAGTTAGCTCTAGAGTCAGTCTAGGTTGGTAGATTCGAATCCTATCTTAGGAATCAGAATTCTCTTATTTGTAACACCAATTTATTGCATACAATATACTAATTAATGGATGTAATGTTATTCTTCCCATTATTGGTCTCATGTGTGTTTATATTGCCATGAATTATTGATCAATATTTATTGAATTCTTCTCTCTCTTCTGCAACCTTATTTTCTCATTGAATTCATGCATGCATGGAGATCCTATGCTTCATTAAATTTAACAACCAATGGTTTCTTGCCTAGTTAAGCTCGATTCTCCATATCTATTTTTCTTTATTATTGTGTTGAGGTTTTGCAACGTCTTTGTTACCAATCATCCACAATGAATTTTTTCTGAAGGGCATTATTTATTGCGAACTACAATCTAAATATCCAATTCCATCATATGTGGGTGAAACTTCAATATTAGTAGCGCTCATGATGTTAGATACAAAATAATAAACCCATAAAAGAATGGTTTGGGTTAAAAAATATATCCAAATAAATTTCCGCACAATTATGTTGGGTTATCTAAATAAAAAACCATCTTTTAAGATTGTGGCTTAAAGTGTTACCAATGATTTCTTGCCTAGTTAGGATGGGTTATCCATATATCTTTTTCTCTATTATTTTGTTGAGGTTTTGGAACACCTTTGTTACCAATCATCCATAATGATTTTTTTCCGAAGAGCATTCATTAGTGCAACCTTACAATCTAAATATCCAATTCCATGAGATGTGGGTGAAACTTAAACATTAGTAGAGCCCATGATGTTAGATACAAAATAATCAACCCATTAGAGAATGGTTTGGGTTAAAAAAATATATCCAAATAAATAATCTATATAGATGCAATCTAGTTGAGTTGCACTTCAAATGGCTTATCTAAGGAGGCACTTACTATGGCATCTGGGATCTTACACTTCACAGAATTCATTGATGGTGAATGTATTAGGAATGGAACTATTCAGTAATATTGACTTGGGTCATCCTACTCTTTTACATCTTCGATGTATTTTTTTCTTGAGTATGGCATTTGAGTATCACATCCCTTTGGATGGATGAGGTAGTCTTTGTACTACTCCTATATTTGCTCAGTAAGCATTCACATAAGTGCCTCCTCAGATAAGTCATTCATGGATTTGCATGAATTCTCTCTTTTCATATTGGAACCAAGAAGGTGTAGGGAGAATTTTCTTCTTCTCACCTTTGATGGAGAATGGATTGTGACTGTTGTGCCCTCTATGTATTATCAGATTGTTTAGTATTGTCTGCTTGATGAGATGGCTCCTCTTTAGAAAGGCTGGTGTAATTTTTTATCCTCCGTATGGACTTGGCTGCAGTGAAGCTCAGTGAAGCTCCTATTGTGATGTAAACAATTACCTTTGATTCAATGGATAAGAAATTACCATGTTATAACAATTACCTTTGATTCAATGAATAACTAGTATAACATGGATTTGTGTTATAAACAGTTTGTTATCCATGTTTTAGTTACCAATTATATATATATATAATTGTTTATTTCAATTTATATTTTATAAATGTTTTTTCAATTCTAGAATGGTTGCCATAAAACAAATACTGACAGTACAATTCTCTCATCTTCCTACGATTTAGACAAAAACTCCTCCTCATCCAACCTAAATTGTAAAATATAAAAACCTATGATTTTTATGTATCCTCAAGTCAAAGCTTTTACAGTATTCTATATTAAAATAACTTTTCAAATAGTTTTGATCATCTAGATCCCTCCTTGATCATCATTCTTTTGCAAATTGTGTGGCATGCATTACAGTTTAGATTACCGTGACTTCAACTTTGCATGTCAGAGAAGTTCCAAAAATTCTAACATAGTGTTAGAGAAGTTCCAAAAATTCTAACACAGTGAATTCCAGAAGCAAGCAATAGCCACAATGTCATGTCTATTCAACGACGAATTATTGTATTGGTTGAATAGCCATATGGTTATGTAATCTTCCATGGAAACGGTGTCTACCACCACTTTATTCTATCCACTAGAAAATGACGCCATATTTTCCTGTAGTTCTGTCAAGGACATGACTGCTTCTACTTTCTGGGAGGTTTGTGAAGTTCCTTAATGATTCTGGAAAATACATGGGTCACTACTACACAAAAGGGGTTATTAAGACAATATTTGTGTAAATTGTCTCAACTTAAGACAAAGAAAATTTTTTGTATTGTCTTTAAGCGGGTGTCTTAAACCATTGCCTTAAATTTAAGACAGTAAATTGTCTTAAATTTAAGACAGTAAATTTTCTTAAAATTAACACAATAGTGTTAAAGACTATTGTCTTAATTTTAAGACAACAATAGTGTTAAAGACTATTGTCTTAATTTTAAGACAACAATAGTCTTAAAGACTATTGTCTTAATTTTAAGACAATTTACTGTCTTAAATTTAAGACAATTTACTATCTTAAATTTAAGGAAATGGTTTAAGACACCCGCTTAAAGACAATACACAAACCTTTTTTTGTCTTAAGTTGAGACAATTTACACAAATATTGTCATAATACCTGTTGGCCTCTTTCTCTTCCTTGTCTCGACCCGTGGTTCAACAACAACACAATACCAACCAGACACCAAAATACATCAGCCCGACAGAGCAAGGTCAGTCAGAAATGCCCGCGAGGTAGGCACAGTCTCACCTGAGATATCTTAATGTGTAACTAACATAACCATGTTTCCGTAGTTGGCGAGGGATTATAGTCCCCTGGTGCATGGCCAAGGAGCTCAACAAAGATGGTGGGATGGAGTCTTTCCCTGTGCAACAACAACACATCGATGTGTCACAACTTGTGTGCGACATGGCCTTGTCCTCACAACTCAGCGACTGGCGCAACGGTGCAATGCAGTTGATTCCTTATACTTATCAGATAGTGCGCGACTTATATTTTAACTCAACATCTTAACAATGAAATCATACATAATATTCCATCGATGTGTTAAACATTCATTCATTCATTCATTGTTCCTACTGCGACATACATTCAACAACAATTGTAACTGTAATAATGCAAGGTAAGCAAATATTTGCATAAACATTCATCCATGCAACACGGGAAATAACATGGAAACCCATCTGGGAAAAACCACCAAGGTGCTCTTCATCTGGCATGAGAAATGTGTATAGAACCTTGCAGTCTATGACCTGCAGAATGTTCTTAAGATATGTCTTTCTGACTCAATCTCTTCTTGCTCTCATGCTCTCTGGTTTATTCTCTATCTACTCCTACTGATCCGCACACAACCTGGATCGACTCTTCTACTTTACTAGCAGTCTGCGCAGACAGCTACAAGATCTACAGTTCAAGATCCTTCTACTTCTACCAGACTCTCCTTTGAGTCAACCTAACTGCTTCTAACTATCTAACAATCTAGCTTGTTGAATCTAACCGAATCTAACCAAATATAATCTAACCCTTATACAAACGGGTTCCTTCTATTTATAGCATTTAAAAGACTGCGTAGGGTCGACTGAGTACATCTTGGTTATTACAGACTCAAGTAGCTACAAAATATCTCTGTTACATTAAATTTCAGCCCATACCTATCCGCAAAATTCATGTAATGCATTAACCACAGCCTTAACTAGTCACAAAAACGTCTTTCAGCTCGCCTGTACTAGTCATAACTAGCTGCAAAACTGTACTTCCATATTCTGTTGGTTTGGAATTCTACAATACTCCTTGACTTTCATCTATCTAGCTTTAACTCTTCTACTTGCCTCTTCCACTAACTCTTGATGTGATTTTCCCCGTTGCACCAACCCTGCCGCATTTTTCTCTTCTTCTACGCTTCCCTTCTATCTTTATCTTACCTTTCTCTGTCGTGCGCATATTTTATCTTTCTTTTGGTGGTTCATTTGTTTCCTTCTTGACCTAGTTTTCCCCTATTGCACGTGCACTTTTCCTCCTTTTCTTGCGCGCTAGATTATTCCTTGTGCACTTTTCCTAGCCCAATAGGCCCCAACACTCACATGTGGCTCTTCTCGAGCCACTAAGAAAAAAGGGATGTCCCCACAAAATTCCATGCCATAAAACTTCATTTTTCTACCAAAACTTATGTCTCTAACGCAGGCTGCACCACAGGACTAAACTTGTCCTGAAATTCATTCAACATTTGTTGCACTTTAGCAAGTTCCATTGTTACTTCCTCTGCCCTTGAGGCCAACTGCTCCACTTGGACAGAATGGATATGTTCCGACGGTCCTGCCTCTAGCGACTGCACAATATGCTGAAGTTTATGCTGCACAAGCTGAATAAGGCATGTGATTTGTGCTGCTTCCGACTCGTGCACCTCCACTTCCACTTCCCTAGTCTGTTCTTGGTCACGAAGAGCTTGGAATTCCTACTAGAGCTGTTTGATCTCAGCCATCTTCATAATATTTTCCTTAAAGAGAAGCTTCTTCATCTCTACCTTTGCCGCGTTGATTTTCTCCTTAGCTTGCCACGCATTTTCCTTGATCTTTTCCCCAATTTCATCTTCAAGAAGTGTTTCCCATATCGTGGAAACAACTTCCACTTCCTTAGCGTAGAGTTTTTCTCCTTTGATTATCCTTTCAACAACCTCAAACGCTACTTTGCTTCGCTCTATGAGTACCTCAGGGGGTATGCTCGGTACCTTCTTATCCTGAAGCTCCTCAATCTACTTCTTCAGTTCCACCGCAATCCACGATAGCGAGGAAACCTTAGCAGCTGAATCTTCATCTTCTCTACCCGCTTCTGATGGGAACTCCATAGTGACGCCTTTAATGGCTTCAACAAGTGTAACATGGATTTTCTCACACGACGCAATTTCTTGTACTTTTTTCTCTCAGGAGGGACTTGCACTGCTTGGCCTTCCTTTGTTGCTTGGTCGCCTGATATGACACCACATTTTCCCTAAGCCACCTGCTGGACAACATATACTTCACCCAATGTGAGCTTTGAGAAGTCAATTTGCAATGTGTCAAACTCTTGGACAACATAATGAAACGGCCCCATCCCTATCCCTGACTCCATTGTGCGCCCATGGATTTCTACTTTGATTGGTGGCGCTAGCTCTGGTATTACTAATGGGACATTGGGATCCATGCCATATGTTTCAGCCTCGACAATGGCTTTGACCTCATTAATGGCCTATGTGAGCTTATTAAGGTGCTCTATAACTTGACCAACCATGTTTTCCTTATGCGTATTTAGAACCTCGAGGTTGTTCTTAGCGACCTCGGCTACAACGTCTACTAGCGTGCGAATATCCTCCTCAGTCAATGTGTCCATGTTAGCCGTTTTGCTGTATTTTCTCTTTTTATGTTGTAGGTTGCACTGTTGTTGTTGTTCTTGTTGGAAGTTATGAATGTCTTCGTTAGTAGGTGTATGTTCTCTGTCACCTCGATCAGAGCCACCATCACCACCATCATTATATTCTCCTTCTTGCGACTGATTGTCCTGATAGTCGCCTCCATCATTTCCTTGGCCATTATCTTGTCCATTTCCTTGGTTAAGTGGTGGGTCTTCATGGTCTCCACCTTCTCCCATTATTTCTACTACTGGGTCGCACCATTCATCAGGCCACTCCTTGACGACTGCGTCCACATCGTCATTAGTAATCATAAACCCTTCCCAGTGCTCTTTCTTGGATGGGTCGTTCTTTTGTTCCAAAATCATGTTATGTGCACCTGCCTGAAAATTTATGAAGGACGCGTATCTTTGCACTATCGCAGCCCGTATTCTGTGGGATTGCCTGATAACATCACGCAGCGCATTGGCATGCAAAAAAAACTCAATGTTATTATTTATCTGGCGGATCTTATCTTTCTTATCTTTCCATATGTTCTAATACTTGCACCAAGGAAAATCACTGGGACGTCCATTGGTTCGTAGTCCAGTGGGTTGGACCACAGAATGAACGAGATTAGGATGAGCATCCAGGAGTAGTGAAATTTGGCCTTCGGTTCCTCCTGTTCTTGCGCTGCATCATCTATCAGTTCATTGAGCAGGAATTGCGACCAGTTAAAAGTCACACCTATTGCACATTGCTCTGCAATCTCTATCACTCCAAGGTGCATTCAGTTGGCCTCATATTGTGCAATAGCTTGCAAGAAAGGATCCTTGCGACGAACTGCACTATGTTGACTTCGATAGGGGCAATCAAGAATCCCCTACCCCCGCGCTAAAGCTTATACTTTTGCTTCATCTTGGTGGTGTCCCTATTCTAGAGAAAATACAGCACAGGGACGTGTCCTGTCTTTGGGATACCTGTGATTGACAAGATAAGATCGGCGTTGACCAAGTAGGGTCGATCTCGCCATAGGAATCCTCTATGGAAATAGACAAGCAGCTGTTTCACATATGTATTGGCCTGCAAGTTGTGGCCAAATCTGGCATGAACAACAAGTTCAACAATCTTACGTGGTCGATGCCAGTAGCCCACTTCATCGACTTTAGGACCTAGGGCTCAGTGGACCCGGATTGAACAGTAATCATGCAATTATTTCTTTCCAATCCCAGCTGCTAGCGAGTGTTAACATCTTCAAACACCAACTTGGCAATATTTGGAAATATGTCCATCAGCAGGGGTACGCTATCTTGGGAAGCGACACCTCCTCCGCATCGGCTCTCCTCGACCAAACATAGTGCAAAAAGTTATCTTCTTCGTTCTCAACATCCGGGTCTCTACGGGGTGGTGAGTTCTCCTCCATATGGTTCTTCCTCCAGCAATTCCTCCTCCATAAGGTTGTCCTTAGGGTCATCCACAATATCCTTCTCTTTGCATTTCCTTAACAGTCCCGACCTTGACGACTCTCTAGGCACTCTTTCCCCTATCTGTCTCGGCTCCTTGAGTGGTTGCGCAAATGCAACTGGTGGGTTCTGAACAGGGTTCGTCACAGGGCCCAAACCAAGGCCCTGGAACAGGGGCCAGACCGAGTGCAAGAATAGGTTGCTTTCTTGCTCGTGCCATCTTTTCAAGTTTTGGTTCTTGTTTTGGTTGTTGTACCTCAGGTGATTCTATCTCCTGTTCAATTGGACACCCCAAGGTGATAGTTACGTTGGAGAGCTCACTTGCATTGGAGATCTCTATTACCATGGGTTTCATCTCTCTCTCTGTTGCATACTTTGGCTCTAGGAACTCTTGGCTCTCGTTTTCTCGTTCTCTCTCTTTGTGCATAAAATAATTCTTGTTTGGTGAAGCCTCGTATTTATAATCACCTATGCATCCTAAATTCATCATGCGATTGGAGGTCGAGGTCTAATTGATCACATGGGCTTCTCGGCTGACACGTTCCTTCATTAACTCGGCTACTTAAGTGTTTCATTGTACTTGTCAGCACAATTATGCCAGTTATGACGAGGAGGGATGATGGGACCAAAAAGCATGTCATCGTTCTCCTTGTATCTTGTCAAATTAATGATGCTTAGCTGTCATGATTGCCTCAATCTTTGCTGAATATTCACACCTTAATGTTGTCTAGCCTGTTATTCCTGCTCTTTCCTACGCTTTGGCTAGTTTTTCCATAGACGTGTGACAAAATAGTTTCCTTGTGTTCCCATTTTCTTCTTTTTCTTTTTCTTTTTTACTTCACACGCAGCGCAAACTTAGCCAGGAATTTCATGACCATCATATTAAGGTTTCAGGCGACTGCCATTCACCATTCCTGTGACATAAGTTCCATCTAGTCTCTGTTGTCTTACTGTGCCCACATCAGTGATGTGCGCGATCACATATGGCCCTAACTAATGTATCTTTAGCTTGCCTGGGTGTTTGAAAAACTTTTTGTCATATAGCAACACAAGTCCTCCGAATTTGAATGGCTTAACCTGGATATGGCGATCATGACATGCTTTCTGCCTTTTATTTTCGACAGTCTGATGAAATCCTGCGACGAAGTGTTCCTCTTCCATCTGAACAAGCTGCAACAGCATCTTCGTCAACACAGCAATCTGTAGACTCGACATGATATACTCCATTGGCACAACAACTTCCTTTCCATATACCAGTCTGAATGGGGTGTGCCCTGTCAGTCATTTACAAGTTGTGCTATATTTGTATAACATAGCTAAGACTTTCTAGTCGCAATCATCTCGGCATGTGTTGCATACCTTGGTCAATGCATTTTCCTGAATCTTGTTAAAGGATTCGACCATTACATTCGCCTGAGGATGATAGGGTGTCGTATTCTTATGCTGGATCTAGAACTCTGCAGTAAGTTCAGCAATCATTTTGTCAACAAAATGCGTACCTTGGTCACTTAGTAGAATCTTTGGGCATCCAAATATAGTTACCACATTTTCAAACAAAAAATTCGCCACAGTTGCAGCGGTGCAATCTTTAATAAGCATGGCTTCATCCCATCTAGTTAAATATTCTATCACAATGATAATGTAGCGTGCGCTAGTCTTTTTCCTTGTTGGGCTGATTCGTCCAACAAAATCAACAATCCATTTTTTGAATGCTTGTAGTGTTATCTGTGGTGCAAGAGACATCTTGTCGCAGCAAGAGGGTTTTCTTGTTCTCTGGCAGATATCACAATGCTTATAGAAGCTCTTAGTATCCATGTGAATGGTTGGCCACCATAGTCATGCCTGCAATATCTTGCGCACAATTGCATTTCCCGCATAGTGTCCTCCTGCGACACCAGCATGTGCTTCGCTCATAACCCAAGTTCGCTCATAATAAAAAACACAACAACACAGTATTTCATCCGTGCCCAACTTATAGAGGTGTCCAGCAATCAATGTGAAGTCCACAGCTCTGATGACCAAGTGTTTCTTCTGATTGATGGAGAGTCTTGGAGGCACATATCCTGTACTTCGAAGGTGGATGATAGTGTTAAATTCCTTGTTTTGATCTTCCATCATAGTGACCACAAATAGTTGTGCATCAGGCAAGTTATCTTCCAAGATGGTTGGATCTTCACCACTTTCTATCCTCGATAGGTGGTCTGGCCCGACATTCATTTGACCAGGTTTAACAATGACCACAAAATCAAATTCTACAGGTATTCCCCCCCAACACTGGCTTGTTGACTAGGTATTTTAGCGTTGAATAATTAGTTTTCATCTGTAAATGTCCACCCAAAAAATAGTATCTAAACTTTTGGGGCGCATACACCATAGCAAGGCATTCTCTTTCTGTCATTGTGTAGTTATTTTCTGTCCTTGGAAATTTTGTGCTAGCAAAAGCAATAGGGTGGTCAAGCACACCCTCCCCTGGTTATGTCAAGGCTATGCCGAACGTGACAGATGACGCATCGGTATGAACATGGAATTCCTTTTTCCAGTCCAGGAATACTAGTATTGGCGCAGTGGCCATGTTGTTCTTTAATTTGTCCAAGATTTCCTCGCAAGCTGGTGTCCACTGAAACTTTGCATTTTTCTTCAGCAGTTTCTCCATATGTGCAATGATCTCTGCATACCCTCTGATGAACTTCCTATAGTATCCTATATGTCCTATCATTGATCTGAGTTGCGTGACTAATGTAGGTGGTGGTAATTCAAGGATAATGGCAAATTTTGTTGGGTCGGCCAAAATACCACCACGACACACAATGTGACCCAACAGAACACCAAATGGTGCGCAAAAAATACATTTCTTGGAATTGAGCGTGATCTGATACTGGCGACAATGGCCCAGCATCATGCTCAAACTCTCAATATGGTCTCTTACTAGACCAAACACAGTCCAATCATCAAAGTAGACCTCAAGAAATTTATGTATGAAATATTTAAAAGCAGAAACTACTATTCTAGAAAAAATAGCATGTTCATTCTTGAGTCCAAAGGGCATTACTGTGTACTGGTAGCATCCCCATTCTATGATGAAGGTTGTTTTGTGGAGATCCTCCTTTGCAGTTCTAACTTGATGATAGCCAGAGAAGCCATTAGTGAATGAATACATCTCTTGCCTGCTGACGCTTTCAAGTACTTCATCTGTAAATGGTGTTGGGAATGGATCATGCAAGCATTCATCATTTAGCTTTCTCAGGTTGACACATATCCTAAATTCACCTGTTGTTTTCTTATCTTGGATCATTATATGGCTGATCCACTCTGATTCCTCAATAGGTTCAATGATTCATGCGTTGAGCATGTGATCCAATTATGCTTTTACCTTTTGTTTATATCTTGGGTTCAACCTATAAGGTCACTGCTTATTGGGTTTAGCATCTGGTCACAGGGGTATTTTCATTTCTCCTAGGTGGACAACTATTCCCTTCATCTCTGAGAAATTGGTAGAGAATAGGTCTTAATATTCATGCAATAAGTCTGTGATCTTCGTGACTGTCTCTTCATCCCAATAATCTCCTATATTGGAGAACTTCGGGTTCTTTGGCGATCTAATGCTTACTTTCTTGATTTTCAATGGCTGTAGGAACTGCTCACTGGAAATGCCACTTCCTTCCACTGTGTGTGTACCCTATGATTCTGGCATGATTATGTTAGTCAGGTCATCATCTGGATCTCAATTCATATTGTAACAAGCCATCCATTGCTGGATGGTCACACTACATTGGTGGGAATTTGCTTCCTTGAAAGGGACTTGAGTAAATATATTTTCTTTGATTACTTGAAGCGCAATATCAACTATAGGTTGCTCATCAAAAAATTCAAATGTGTGCATGAACTGTTCAGCTACCTCTTCCCAATCATGAGTACTTTGTCACAACTCCATAGATGTGTACCGACTTCTATATGTCATTTCCAGTGTGTGAATGAAATGATGGACCCATTCCTGTCGCGGGTATTCTGCAAATATGGTGTGACACTGATTTATGTGTTGTACAGGGCTCAAAAATCCTGTGTACTTGTGACTCACTATGATGACTTCTTCGCCGAATCTGACTTCCATCAACCTTCTACATTGTGTCCATTCTATTATGAACTTCTTGTGTGTACCCCACCATCTAGCTGGTGTAGCCTTCAGTACATGGTCTAACACAAACAAGTGCTACAACTCTGTTATAAGGCTTTCAAACTCAGTTAGGAAGGTCGCAAGGTTAGGTAAACCCTCATAGGTGGTAATCTCTCTTAACTCATTCTCCACCCATTGCACAGACCTTGTAATTCTTGCACACCTCCTCATAGAGGCCTCATGTAGCCTATTTTTCCATTTCTCCAACGCCTCCCCTGAGTCGAATGTGCAGGAACTAGCACCCTTCCAACTTAGGTTTACATCTGTTGTCAAATTGATATAATCTTCTTGCATGGCAGTGAAATTGTAGATCTGGTCAAGATAGTCACCTTATCCTTCATTGTATACAGGCTCGACATATCTTTGTCCTTCCAATAGATCAATAGGCGACACTACCCTCATCTCATTATCCTCAAATTAGAGGATCCTTTTCTTGAAGGATACAATGGTCTAATTATCTATGGACCAATCTATTCCCAGTAGCACACGATATGGATTCATATAATCAACAATTTTAATAACTTCAAAGTCCACAAATGTGAGCAACCCTTCAATGTCAACAAGGACTTGACTCAATCTACCAATTGGTAGGACCTTCACCTAATTTGCAAGTCGCAGCTAGACAGGAGACCAGTCCAGGTGTCGCTTTCCCAAGTTTGTCATGTCAAAATATTGACATCAGATCCCAGGCCTAAAATGATATAATCCATATCATAATCCCCTATCTGCATAGTCATTCTTAACTTGCGCCCAGTTTTAAATTTATTCTGGACCTGGTTAACTTTCTTTTCATGCTGCAGCTCTACTGGTGTTTCTTCTATTAGTGCTTGTAGTTCTGTGATAGCATGTTTGTCATGTAGTAATGCTAAACAACTTGATAGAAATGACTTGAGCTTACTAACCTTTTGTGGAACCTTCTTCTGAAATATCTGCTGAAATTGTTTAGGCATCTCCTTGATTTCTTCTGATGTTGACGTTTCTTCTGGATCCACAAACTCATGTCGCACATCCAGGAATACTTACTTCTATTTTTGGACGTCAAATGACTCCTTCTTCTGCGTCGCGGGTCATACCTGCGGCTGTAGTTGTTCTTGTGGTATGTAGAAGGAGCAAGTCGATAAGTCGACTTGAAGGATAGCTGACTTAGTTGATCAGCTGACTAAGTCGATGAGCCGACTTAGTCGATGAGCTGACTAAGTTGATGAGCCGACTTAGTCGATCAACTGACTAAGTCGGTCGGCTGACTAAACTAGAGATTAGGTCGGCCACCTAAGGTCATGTCGGTTTACTAAACCAACAGGTAGGTATTTTGTAACCATTTTGTAATCATATATATTAGGCTATTGAGCTAGATGAGAACTTGGTTCAGTTCTCTATGTTGTATGGACTCATTCATATAATATAATCTGTTAATTCACCTATTTGTTCTTATCTCTTGTCTCTATTTTTTTATACATGTTTTAGTGTGTATTATTGGTAACCTTATGTGATCTGTGAGATTACAACATTGGTTCCATTTTCGGGACAAATTAACCAAATGTTCTCCGACTTAGACTCACCTCCCCGCCCCGACAATCCACCACTCACCCACACTTCTCCCAAACCAATCACCCCCGACCATTCGCCAACTCCATCACCACCACCACCCAACTTAGAGAAAGTCCCACCACAACCAGCTACATCCAAACAACCAGAAGTGATAGTCATCCCACAGCCCCTACCACAGAAACCATCAGCCACTATCCCACAAATCAAAAATCCTGACTCGACTATTGCATGTACACAGGTGCTGACACAAGTAAAAAAAGAAAAGCATAAGAAGGGGAAGGAGAAACAGAAGAAGGAGCATCATGGACAACCATCAAGGGTCCACATCAAATTAAAGGATGCAACTTCCCTAACGGACCTAGAGCTAGGAAAATTTCTGAAGACCCTAGCAGGCGAAGCAAAAACGAGAAGTGAGCAAAGACGTAAGGAACTTAACGACTAGAATGTAGAACAGATCGACTTCCTCCACAAATGCAGGAATCTGGCCCAGTCCGTCATGCCGGGCCCCATAGAGGTTGACACAGACAAACCGCTCGAAAGGGTGTATCAGCTATTTGAGAGCATGGTGTCAGCACTCCAAGCTCACATTCAAGAAACAAAGGAGGAACAAAAAGAGGAAACTGCCCGACTCCTAATGGAACAACACACTGCCTTTTCTGAAGCCTATAAAGTGCTGCAAGATCATATGGAGGAGTCTGTCGTAACTGAAGAAATACTGAGAGACTGGCCTAATTAATATGGGAAAGTATATCAGCAGACTCGACAGACTCGACAAGGGATTCAGGCATTAGAAAGTAGGAAAACCACTGAGGAAGCACTCAGAACGACAATAGAAGAACAAATAGTGCTTGAAACTGCCAAACTGCAGAGACTAGAAAGGGAAGCACATCAGTGGGTGCAACAAGCTCTCCCTAACTTGGAGAAATTCGACATCATCTTCCCATAGATGAAATGACTTATCGAGATTGCAGAGGAGAAGGACCAGTTTATGGGTCTTGACATGGAGAGGATAGCTGAAGTCTCCATTTCAGAGAAGATGTTGATCTTATCAGGCTTGACCACACTCACCAGCGACATCCAAATTTTTTTGCAGAGTTGGATAGATTTCCAACATCACCTTGCAGTAATAGCCCCAGCCATTGTAGAAGTCTGTGTATAGAAAATACCGACCATCAGACTTCACATCCCACCACAATAACTATTAAGACCAGCCAGGAATAATTTTGTACCTCCCTATTTCTTCGAGACGAAGAAACATTTTGTTCATGGGGGAGATGTAGAAGGAGCAAGTCGATAATTCAACTTGAAGGATAGCTGACTTAGTTGATCAACCAACTAAGTCGATGAGCCGACTTAGTCGATTAACCGACTAAGTCGGTCGACCGACTAAACTAGAGATTAGGTCGGCCACCTAAGGTTGTGTCGGTTCACTGAACAGACAGGTAGTTATTTTGTAACCATTCTGTAATCATATATATTAGGCTGTTGAGCCAGATGAGAACTCAGTTTAGTTCTCTGTGCTGTATGGACTCATTCGTATAATATAATCTGTTAATTCACCTATTTGTTCTTATCTCTTGTCTCTATTTTTTTATATATGTTCTAGTGTGTATTATTGGTAACCTTATGTGATCTGTGAGATTACAATATGGTACATCCAGATCAGCTCTGGTTGAAGCACTTCCTCATGTTACGATAACAATGCTCAGCTCTCTTGGTTTAGCAGTAATCATCTCGACATTCAAGTTAGGATTGGGATTTGCATTCAGATTCTGCTCATTGCTTGCCACTTTGCAATCAACTGAGGACATTGCTCCACATTATGGTCATGTCCCTTATAGTATGAACATGTCTTTCCAGGTTCCAGGAAATCTTTGGCATAGTGACCTGGTTGTCCACAATTATAGCATGTAACCTGAACTCTTCCTCTACCAAATCCTCCTCCTCCTCTACCTATGAAGTTTCTACCACCCCTTCCTTGAGGGTGTGGTTGTTGCGAGGGGTACTGATTTTGTTGATATTGCGGTTGATAGTGATTCTGTTGTGCATATGGTTGTTGTGGTGCATACTAAGGCTAATACTGGTTTTGATACTGATTGGGTAGGAACTACTTAGGCTGATATGATGCTTGCACGGGTTCAGGCTGATCTTTCCCATCATTCTTCATCAAGTATGTGTCAATCGTCTTTTCCTTCAAGAGTTGGTATGCTCTGCAATCCTTCTCTTCATGTCCTACTAACTTGCAAAAATTACAGACAGGTTTGCTGGAGTGCTTGCAATATTTTGTAAGTATAAATAGTCATCATCATGATGTCCTCTAGTCTGGCATATGCCGCACCAGGGTAGTTCACGAGCACTCAATGGGTTTGGTGCACCGAATGAGACATAATTCATGAAGGTCAGACAAGTATCCTTAGTGTGTCCGTACGGTCTGCATTTTGTGCACCATAAATATTTGTGGGCTTCCTTACCCTTTTTGATGTCCTGAAGTTGTATCATCAGATTAACCAACTGTGACAGAATCTGCACCATTCTTGCAGCACCATCACCAATTAGTGAGGCTTATAGCTTCATTGCCAATTCTAGCACTTTCATCTGCGACTCGATCTTTTGTTGCATTAATGGGCCTAGGATGTGTGGTAATAGCGTAGCAATAAACCACTCTTTATTTTGAACATCCGACATTTGGAAGCTTACTTTGGTGATCAAATTTTTAAATCATTGGTCAAAGTCCCATACCGACTCTGCTAATGCTTGTTTGATTTACTTGATCTCGGTGATACACTGCGACTCATATTTAGGTTTTCTCAAATCAGAGATCATTGCAGCTCGTATTTATTCAAGGGTATTTTGTGTTGCTCCTAGTGGTACCATGTAGAACTTCATAAACCAGTCCAGTGCATGACCACTTAGAGTCATGATCATCTTTACTTTCTTTAAGTCCACGTTCTGAACTAAGCAAACCATCCAAACAACTTCACATATGAACCAATGCTGATCTGGATCTTCTGCTCCATTTCCATGGAATGTGGGTAACTAAATATCATGCTCGACCATTGAGTTGGTGTTGGGGTTACCTGATGAATGATTAAATGTAGGTTTTTCCTCTCATGTGCTAGTCGTAGTGCTAGCACTATTAGTGTTAACAACTCTTTCAGGAGATGAGGCTTTAGAGCTTACCTATGGTGATACTTCTGGTGTGATGTAATTGCATCCTGAACTTGGTGTCTCGACAGTCTCTTCAGAGTCTTCTGGTCCTTCCAAAATCGGGTCACAAGATCCTTCATCTACCTACGACTGAAGTTCGTGTTCACTTTCTTCAAATAGACTAGGAGCTCATCGACCTTCCTCTATCTTTATTCTCTTTCCTGATATGAATCTCCTTCCACTCCTTAGGAATCCAACCTCTAGTTCAGGTTCTGTACTTCCTAGGAACATCTCAACTTACCATTTCCCATTTTCTTAACAGGTCATCTACAACATAGTATTCCTCCTGGGTATGCAACTCAACTACTTAACTACAAGATACCCTTCTCATAAGTGGGCATCTTGATCCATGTACCGAGAGATAACAAATATCTTCTTCGGGTTTCTTGAAAAAAAAATATTTCAGCCTCACTATATGAGGTTATAGCCTCTACTGAAAACTCAGTAATATATCCTTGCAAAATACTGTCAACCCAAAAATCAACAACTCTAGATATGGTGTTACTTACACTGGTTACTTCATAAACCAACTGATCACTCCACTTGACTGCTTCTCTTCTCTAGAAATTTCTCAGCCTTCTTGACAATCTTGAAAGCCACTCGTGCAGCACAATGGGAAACTTTGCGAAGAATATCTCATGAATATCAGTGTATATGTACTGGTCTACACTATTTTTTGCGCTTAACTGAGATCCTATGCTCTCTTCCTACACGGATGCTAGCGTCTTAGACTCCAGCCAATCCTCTATCTCATTCTTTGTCAGATGCCACAACATTTCCCTCGACTCAAATGGTTAACGGTCCCAGAAATGGAACCATTTGTTGGCCTATTTGTCTTCTTTGTCTCGACCCACGGTTCAAAAACAACATATTACCAACCAGACACCAAAAGACATCATCCTGACAGAGCAAGCTCAGATGGCAACACCCGTGAGGTAGGCGTAGTCTCACTCGAGATATCTTAATGTGTAACTTCCATAACCATGTTTCCACAGTTGGCGAGGGATTATAGTCCCTGGCACGTGGCCAAAGTGCTCAACAAATATGGTGGGATGGAGTCTTTCCCTATCCAACAACAACACGACGATGTGTCACAACTCGCACGCGACACGACCTTGTCCTTGCAACTCAGTGACTGGTGCGACATAGTCGATTCCTTATACTTGACAGACAGTGTGTGACTTATATTTTAACTCAACATATTAACAATGAAATCATACATAATATTCCATCGTTGTGCTAAACATTCATTCATTCATTCATTGTTCCTATTGTGACATACATTCAATAACAACTGTAACTGTAATAATGCAAGGTAAAAAAATATTCGCATAAACATTCATCATTCAACAACATTCATCCATGTGACATAGGAAATAACGTGGAAACGCATCTCAGAAAAACCACCAAGGTGCTCTTCATCTAGCATGAGAAATGTGTATAGCACATTGCAGTCTGTGACCTATAGACTGTTCTTAAGATATGTCTATCTAAATCAATCTCTTCTTGTTCACATGATCTTTGGTTTATTCTCTATCTACTCCTACTAATCCGCACACAGCTTGGATCGACACTTCTACTTTACTAGCAGTATGCGCACACAGTTGCAAGATCGACAACTCAAAAGCCTTCTACTTCTACCAGACTTTCCTCTAAGTCAACCTGACTGCTTCTAACTCTATAACAATCTAGATTGTTGAATCTAACTGAATCTAATATAAACCTTATACAGAGCAGGTTCCCTCTATTTATAGCATTTACAAGACCACGTAGGGTCAACTGAATACAACTCAGTTATTGCAGACTCAAGTAGCTACAAAATATCTCTGTTACATTAAATGTCGGCCAATACCTAGCCGCAAAAGTTCTGTAATGCATTAAACATAGCCCTAACTTGTCGTAGAAACATCTTTCAGCTTGCCTGTACTAGTCACAACTAGCCGCAAAACTGTCCTTCCATATTCTACTGGTTCGTCCTTCTACAGTCCTCCTTGACTTTTGTCTGTCCAGCTTTAACTCTTCTACATGCCTCTTCCACTGACTTTGGATGTGTTTTTCCCCATCGCACCAACCCTTTTGCAACTTTCTCTACTTTTGCGCTTCCTTTCTATCTTTATCTTTCCTTTCTATGCCACGTGCATATTTTATCTTTCTTACGCTGGTTCATTTGCTTCCTTCTTGACCTACTTTTCCCCTGTCGCACGCGCACTTTTCCTCCTTTGCTTGCACATCAGATTCTTCCTTGTGCACTTTTCCTGGCCCAATAATACCCCCTCTATGATAGGGAACGGTGGAATCAAACCAATAATCTTCTGCATTATATAATGCATATTCTCTACCTTTGAGATAGAACCTTGCAACTTCATATATAAGAAGACTATGTGTATTTTTTAGAGTTTTTTTTTTAGCAATGAGCACAAAAAGCATTGAGAAATAGCTTGTTGAAACAATTCAAGGTATGGAAAAGTTAGACAAAGTTTGATTTACTCTAAAGGCACTAGTGGAATCAATTGTATGTGTATTGGCTCATACTTAAGCATGAAATTAAGACAAGGTACACATTACACATAATATCAATACTTGAAAATTTATAAATAGTACCATACTTGATAATTGCAATAAACAATATCATATTTGACCTGATCCATGAATATGGATATCATATTTGTATTGACGTAGTTAAAATGTAGACTGATATTATATTTTAGAGTGATAAATATAAAGATGGGAAACTATAAAAAACTTTAAATATGGATTCTATAGATATTAAGAACATAAGAGAAATATGCTAGTAATCTGCGAGATTATTATGACTAATATTTGCAGATCTTAATAGCATAAGAGAAATATGACAGTAATCTACGAGATTAGTGTGACTAATATTTGCAAAAGGTATTTACGCCTCAACATGTATATACTATAAATATAGACAGGAGTTGTTTCCCTAGATCTGAATGGTACATGTCTAGAACAAATGAGTGATAACAAGGATAGGAAATTCCCCTAGAGTTTGTAGATATCTGGCATGAGTCTTTGATCTATTCTACAGTGTGATGTATCAGCTTTCCATGGTGTTAGATCTCCATAGATGTACCTGCAATAAACACATCAAACAAAAAGAAAGATCAAAAGTACCAGAAAATGATCTGCAGTTCTATATTAGTAACTAAGGAATCCAATAATAAAATAAGTCATTACAACACAATACATTTTATGGGAAAGAAACCATCATTGCATTAAGATGAGGAAGATATATTACAAACATTTGTCTTAGTGTTGTGATGCCTCCTCACATGCCATGTCTTGTCCTAAAAGCTCCAAATTTCCTTCTCTTGCTCACCCTAGATTTCGCCAGAATCTCAATGCATCGGAATAATTTTTCTCTTCTTAACCCATGCAGGATGAGCTAGTACTTATAGACCTTGGGAGGATAGGGATGGTTGAGAAAATGGTGGATGAGGTGGAAGGGAGATCCTACTAGGGGGGATCTTGATTCTAGGCGGTCCACAAGAGTAGGGATGAGGGTGCAACAAATATTTCCTTCAAGAAGCTTCGTGAATCTTCTCTTTTTCCTTTTGAAACTTGAGCATCGCTCTTTCGCTGTGTAGAGAGAGCGTTACAAAGGAGGAACCGCTTATTGATCAAAGGGTAAAGGCGGTGGCACCACTCATTGTCAAGAGACAAGATCCATCCTGAAGAGGGTAACGTCTATTGTAAAAAGGGCATAAATGGTGGTGGACTCAGGTATGAAAAATAGGAGTCAGGGCCAATGTTCAACTTCACATTTTGGGGATTGAAGGAAATTTTTGACGTTTTGGGCCTCAACACATGATGGTGACAAGAATTATGTGTAAATAAAATGACCCCAAAGCATGAGGCTAGAGGGATACGATAGGAGAGATATTTGTAAGAGCAAGTTATCACTTCAAGGCGAGAAATCACTTGATCGAAGATCATCATCAACCTGGATTCTGCAATACATCAGTATTTTTGACTTAAATCCAAATGACTCCTCATCATGGCTGCATACCAATACCACGAAAATCCATGATAGAGATGAATAAACATGGCTACTAGAATACAATGTAGATCCATGAGAAGAAGACTCAAAATTGGACATAGATACTAGATACACAACGCAAATCTATGTCATACAGACACAAATTTGAGCATAACCACGACCATACAAATGTGGATCTTTGTCTCGTCTTCCACATAGTACGAATATATCCATGTGATTACAATATACTGACGTCGAACATGGTAGAAACCACTTGTTTACCAATCAATGATGAGAATCGTTAACAAGTGTGAGGGAGATCACCATTGATGTCGATGATTCCCAAGGTACTCTAGTACAATCTCCTAAGTGTAAATAGATGATCTGATGTTGAACACTTAGTCAAATCTCTCGATCAAAGGTCAATGATGTGAACCTATGTCGAAAGCAAGAGAAATTTTCATTGATGTATATAGATCTCAAGGTACTAATTTGTTTCTAAGACCAATTCCTGGATGATGAGTTGAAGTCGACAGGAGTAGTCTTATTGAAGGAGGGCCATGATGAATCCCACATCGACGACACGAAACTTGGAACAAAGTTCTGGAATTTTGAGTACAATGTAACCATAGGACTGACTCAAAGGTAACTGACACAAAAGTTTAAACTGTAGATCCAAACTCTCAACATGACTTCCCTTTGAACATCGGGCGGCACGACCAAAGACTTGGCAGCATTGACTTGACCAAGAAGATACCAAAATAGAATGTGATGGTGATGCATTCTTTTAAAGACTCAAAGGAGTGACATGACTCATGAAAGTGGATCGAATTGGAAGCAATTTTAATACCCAATTGACTGAATGAAATGCATACAAGTGCCATTTTCAAAGGTGACTACTAATTGCCATTTATTGCAAATGAGATAGTTCCCTTCCCTTAATTTCCCCATCATGATTGATGAGTGCCTCTTTTCATTTTTATGAGTTCAAAGAGGGTAACAAATACTCATTTTAGTTTATCCTAAGATAAGTCCATTCTCATATGTTTCCCGAACTTGAGAAAGGAGGGGTTTGTTCCCAAAAAGAGGGTCTCTCATTGTTTAATTTAACGAGTCCCTTGAAAGTTAACTCAATATCGATCACGTTTAGAGAGTCTGGATGAAAATGGAAGAAGACTTTGAAGGGTCCTTTTTCATATGATTTAGTCCCTAGGGCCTGAAAAAGTATAAAATAATGCCCTAGAGAACTCTTCAAGACATTATTGGCTGGAGTATTCATTTTTCGTAACTAGTCAATCCAAACCGAAAAGAGATAAAATATCGTCAGAAAGATGGCTCTTCAAGTGATTTTACAAGCGTGAAGAAGACAAGTTCACTCGGCAATCTTTTCACATTTAAATATTTTGAAAAGAGCTTCAAGAGGACTCTATTAGGGTTTATTTTTGCGATGAAAAGTTTAACGAGTCTGAAAAGAAGCGAAAGTTGACTGGAAACTTTTGTACTAGGTTTTAAAGAGCATGACCAAAATGTCAAAATCAACGCTCAACGACTTTTTTCGTTTTACGAAAGTGCGAAAAATTCAAAAACAAACTCACTCATAACAAAATACTTTAACTTTCATTCCCTGCAAAAAAAAATTAAAAGACTATTAGCTCTCCAAAATATTAAAAAATGAGTTTTGATGACTATATAAAAGGGTATTTTATTAAAAATAATTAAAAGTGATTAAAATAATAACAAAACCCACAAACATATCATTTAAAAACAAATGAAATAGTAAAAAACTTACGATTTTACTATTTACCAAGTTGTAGAGCCATTTTCGAGCTATCGGTGTGCATACTTTAGGCAAGGATTCTAGAGCCATCGACCGTCCGTTTTTCAATTCGTCAGTCTCAGGTAGGAGCTAAACCTGTGCCCAACATTTTGATGGTTGTATTTTCCCTTTCTAGTTAAATATTTTGGGGTTTTGAGGTTTTTACCCTAGGGTAAAAAAACGCTCGACGGGTAATACTCTTTCCACTTACGAGAAAGGCAGTGCCCGAGCAAAACCGCATAATTTATGCCGATTAAGGCAGTGCCATAGATTTCTCCCAAAAACTCAACGACCAAGCCAAAAGAGTGCTTTTAAAGTATTTTCAATGGTTGGATTGTATTCTAATACCTCAAAATTGATTTTTGGCAAGTCATTTCAGCAAAAATGGTTGTGTGGAAGGAAAGACAACACGAGGATGATGATGTCAGGGCTGGAGCAGATGCTGGCTCCATAACTGCTTTACGGGGCTATGGCCTCCTAAAGTTCTTCCATGTTCTAAGCATCAGGTCTCATGTGATACTACTGGAATATATTCTACAAATGTGGAACCCAAAGCAATAACACTTCAAGATGGGGAGGGCGCATTCTTAAAATGGAAGTAGAGGACATCTACTTCCTTATAGGTTTATCCAGGTGTGGGGTTCCAATCTCACTGACAGGTTCCCGAGGGGAAGATGTCACAACATAAGAGCTTATCGATCATCACTTTTTTTAGGGCACTCAAATGTATGGGAAAAGTATCCCCATCAAGGCAGTGATGGATTTGCCTCTCCAGACAATACGTTTCACCATGTAGTGGGTTACAGGGAGCCAAGGGGCTCATCAGGCTTATTGGACACACATGTTTTATTCCTTGGAGGCCACAGTACCCACGTTCTTTAACTGGGTCGAGGCCTTACTGAGTGTATTCAAAGAAAAACTGACTAAGTGTTGACAGGGGGAGTTGAAACAGTTTGGTTACGGTAGTAGATTGGCTCCTCTTTTTCAAGTGAGTACCTCATCTGAGGCCGCAGGTGGGTTTCACCGAGCTGATAGATCGAGACCCTTGTATGTTGTGGTGGGTAGAGATCATGACCCGCACTGGTGGTGGCGGAGCCAAGGTCAAGTATAGGAGAGCATTTTTTCGTTGGTTGGAGGACCAATTCCTCATGGTTGAGGATTATGTGTATGATGGTAGTGACTTTAGAGGCGACCCTGATCTACCCCTACCACTTGGTGCCCAATGGGGTGATATTGGTAAGAAAAATGCTCACGACATTGATTATTTTTTTCATTTTATGTTTTTACAATTTTTATGAATGATAACAAGAACAAAATGTTTCATGTAGATGTAGGAGATGCACGACCTAGGGGTTCATCCCCGATTGACAGGCAAGGGAGGCCCCACTTTGTACACCGTGGAGACGATGAGTTGACCAAATTGGAGGAAAACCTCAACTAGTTAACTCTTGACATTCCATATCCTTCCATAGATGACCTCCTTAGGAGGTACCAGAGACACATAAGGTTTTATTTTTCCCAAAATGTATCCTATTTGAAAAAAAACTAAAATATTCCAGGAATCTTTCATATTTTGGGCATAACATTTCACTCATAACTCAAAATTGGACAGACTTTGTACCATTGCAAAGGTATTGAAATTATCTACAACTTGTATGTTTTTAGTGTTTCCTAATTCCTTACCATTTGTATGGGTCGGGCGTTTTAGTAACAAAGCATATTTTAAAATATGCTTTGTTACTAAAATGCTCACTTGGACAAATGGTAAGGAATTAGGAAACACTCAAAATAGAAAAGTTGTAGATAATTTCAAGACCTTTCCAATGGTCCAAATTCTACCCAATTTCGAGTTATGAGCAAAAATTCATGCCCAAAATACAAAAGATTCTGGGAATCTTTTCACTATTTGTTAAATAAGATACATTATAGAAGAGGGTAGAATGTTTTGCATACAACTAGAGTATCGGGTCGATTTAGTCACCTGCTATGGAGGGTAGCGAGAGCTATCATGTGTTATCATGATAATGACTAGTCATTTTACATGATGTAGACACTGAAAGCTATCTAGCTTCAGGATTTTTGACATTTTCTATATTTGAAAGCCAGCGTGATTCAGTCGAGGTCTCGAGACCATATTTTTTGTAAAAAAACTTTATATATATATATATATATATATATATATAAACAAACTTATTTATGGAGGTTTATCTATGTTCAAAATGTGGGATGCAATTTATATGAGTTTTTAATGTCTTTTTACTGTCTATTTTATTTACAATGAACCATGTTTTATTTACCAAAAGTATTGTGTCGGTAATATACCAGTCCAATATACAATTGGGCAATGACTCTGCCACAGTGTTATAAGACCTAGGAATATTCCTATAAGTGATTTATACAAATGACCTTTCTAACAAACGTACTCTTCGAAAGAGACAAAGGAGTGTAGGGTTTTGGATGGCGTAGACGTGGTTCAAATGAAAAACGACTAACTATGAGTCCATGAAGACTACCAAGTGATCAATGTCCTAAGATGGAGCCTCTATCAAAAAACCTATTACCGCTTGATACTCAGCGATGTTATTGGTGGTTGGACCTACACAAACCACTCCTAAATAGACTAAGTCATGAGCTGGGGAATACAAAACCCAAGCAGCTGAAGAGAGGTTCAAGGTATGACTGCAAGCACCATCAGCAAAACCATAAAAATCCATCTGATCTGCATAACCAAAACATGGTATAAACAGTAATGACAAAAACTAAAAACCATATTGAAATACTAAAACCACACCCAAAAACTCATTCAATGTACATAAATACAAGGTACTATAACAGAAATGACTTCAAGCATAGTACCTTTTCAGGTACAACCCATTGCGAGGTTGCTCAAAAGGTATCCCATCGTAATCTACAAGCTCATAGGCCCATTCCTATAAATCTTTACTTACGATGAAAGGTCTATACCACATAGATTCTAACTTCCCTTTACCAATCTTGTCATGCTTCTAATCATATGTCATAACCATGTCACCTTCATTAAACACACGAGTTTGAATGGATTTATCATACTGAGCCTTGACGCTTTTTTGTGTGCCTCATTAGCCAAGGAAACATCTCTCTGATTCTCATCAGTATTTTTCAAATACAAAAACAATTCTTCTTCGGCAGTGTTTGGGAGAAGCTCAACTGCGAGCTTGAGCGATGGGATCTCACATTTAATAGGCAGGATAGCTTCCAGTCCATAGACCAACTGAAACGGTGTGAAACCAATTGTTGTTTTAACTGAAGTCCTATAAGCCCATAGTGCAGAAAATAGAGTCAAGTGCCAGTTTGATTTATGATCTCCAACCATTCTACACAGCATAGTTTTCAAAACTTTGTTAATGGCCTCGACTTGACCATTAGCCTATGGGTAATATGGAGTTGAGTTTTCATGGTGAAAACCCATCTTAGCATTTAACTCAGCCATCATCTGATTACGAAAATGAGATCCGTGATCAGTGACTATGGCTTGTGGGACTCCAAACCTAGCTATTACATGATTGAACAAAAAGAGGGTGGTCATGTGGCCATCCTCTGCATATGTAGGCATTGCCTCGGGTCATTTTCTAAAATAATCAAGAGCTAGGATGATGTAACCATACCCCCCGGCTGAGGTAGGTTTACAATGCATAAAATATATCCCCCATTTGGTGAAAGGGGCCAACGACAATGATGGGGTGTAAAGTATCACGGTGGGTGTGCTTTATTGGATAAAAAAGTTGATAGGGTGGGCACTTTTTAACTGCCTCATCACAATATTTGAATATTGAGGGCCAAAAATACCCAGCGCAAAGGATTTTATGAGCTATATCCATCCCAGAAAGATTACTGCCACATGCTCCATAGTGGAAATCGTTCAAAACTTGTTCAACCTCTTCGTGTGTAAGACATCATTGAAGAACGGAGTCAATACCATGACGATATAACGTATCATTTAAAATGAGATAATATTTCGCATGGTGACAGATGCGTCAGCGATCATCATGAGACATGTCAGGATGAAACCTTTGGGTCTGGAGATAGATAATCAGGTCTCCATACCACGGATCAGTTGTGCTAATCAAGAACAAAAATTCATCTAAAAATGAATCATTGGGCTTGGTTTCCATGACAGCACAAGAAATATCACACATTAACTTTGTGAAAACTAAGGACTTCTTGGAAGTAGCCTTGGAGAACTCGAGATCAAATTCCTGTAGGATAACGATCCAATGGGAATACTTTGCCCTAGTAATTGACGAGTCAAAATTTAATACATGGGGTTTGAATCAGAGAGAACAATTGTGGTGCGTAGTAAAATGTAGTGACGAAATATTTGAACATCAATGACCATGGCCAAAGCCAGCTTCTCCACATGTGAATAACAAGTTTTGGATTCAAGAAGACTCTTACTTAGATAGTAAATCACATGCTCTTGGCCATTGAGCTCTTCTTGCACTAAAACCACGCCAATGGCAATAGTGGAGACAGCAACATACAACAAAAAGTCTTTCGACAAAAATTCTTTCGAATATTTCAAGGGATGTAAAACCGGTGAATGTGTCAGAGCATGTTTCAAACTATCAAAAGCTCTTTGGGCCTGGTCATCCCAAAAGAAGGAGGTGTTCTTCTTAAGGAGACGCATATAACCATGTGTTTTTTCTACAAATTTGCATACAAAATGGTGAAGAAAGTTTGTCTTCCCTTGCAAACTTTGGAGTTCAATGATATTAGTCAAGACAGGTAAGGCCAAAATAGCAGTTATTTTCAAAGAATCTATCTGGATGCCATATTTGAAAACCACGAAGCCAAGAAGACGTCTACTCTCAACACAAAAGACACACTTGTGGGGATTCAGCTGAATATGATAGTGGCAAAAATGAAGGAAAATGTCCCTAAGGTGGCCTGGGTGGTCCTCACGTTGCTGCGAATGAGCAGGGAGGTCGTCCAGATAGGGTTCCACAATGTGTTTAATATCGTGAAAAGCATAGGACATGGTGCAATGGAATGTGGCTCCAGTGTTTTTTAAACCAAAGGTTAACTTTTGGTAAGCAAAGGTTCCCCACGAGAAAAATAATGTTGTTTTATGTTGATTGGTGTGTAGAATTTCTATCTCATTGTAGCCGAAAAATCCATCCATAAATGAGAAGTTGAACCTCCTAGAACAGTTATCAATGATTTGATCGATATGTGGAGTAGGAAAGTTGTCCTTGGGATAAGCCCTATTCAAGTCTTGAAAATTGATACAAACCCTAATAGTTCCCTATTTCTTAGCTACAGGGACAATATTAGACAGCCACTCAGTTAGCGGTATGGGATAAATAAAACCTTCTTTCATAAGTTTCTCGACCTCGGCTTTTATTACCGCAACCTTCCTAGGATGGACTTGACACATTTTTTATCAGACTGGTCTCGTCATGGGATAAGTCTTAATTTCATGTACAACTATCGATGAATCGATCCCACGCATCTCTTCATATGTCCAGGAAAAAACATCTCAAAACTCTTTGAAAAGAGCTCTATACTTTTTGGTTTCTTTAGTTGAACAGTTCTGGCCTACATGAACGTGTTTAACAATTATAGGATTCATTGATATGTCAATAGGAGTTGTCTGATTAATGTTACATGGGTTCCATTCAAAATCAGCTTTTGTAACAGTACAGGAGTCTGAGGATTTTTGAAACTATCAGAACTGATGAGAGAAAAAAATAAAGATCTGTCGAATTGGCATTGGGAAGAAAACAAGATCTATGATGATGATATTCCCATACAGGTTCATCCACACTCATGATCTCCATAACGAACTCATCCGACGAGAAATTCTGCGACAAAAAATCTAGAGTGGGGAGAGGGGAATCTATCCAATAGGGATGATCATCATAATGTATATCGGAAAAATAGTGAATAGCATCGTAGAGCGCTTCATAAGAGCCTAGAGAGGATGTCTCAACAATTTCTTTACCTTTAGAACTATGGTCGGTCGTGGACATCATGTTCACAGTTGCCACTTCCATACTAGGAGGGGTTGATGGAAACACACCCATAAGGTTTGAATGCTTCAACAATCCTACCCCAACTGAATGATAAGGCAGAGGGGACTACCCTAACATAGGAATATTATTTTTAGTGGGGGTAGTAACATCTAGTGAATAAAAATTGAGTTGATCAATGGTCAAAATCTTCCCCAAATGAGGGAATTGGAGAGTATAAAAAACTATCAAAGTGATATCCATCATAGCGTAGAACCAGTTCCTCCCCAATAGTAGAGTGTAATCCAACGGAGCATTGACTATCTCCACTTAAATGGAAATTTTCTTACCCCCAAGCTTGACCAAAAGGGTCGGTAACATACCATGAGGTTGGAAACCTCGTCCATCGAAACATTTTAAAGTTGTGGGTGACTTTGTAAGTTCAAGATAACCACTGGCTCTCCAACAAGACACAGACAAACTTGAGGTGGAAACCCCTTCATCCAAAACGGTCCTATGGACCTTTCTCCGAACTACTCTTGTCACGATTTTAAACACGAGCTAGTAGGGTAATATGGACTTGTAATTCTCCACTTTAAAATGAATCAAATTAGTGTTATCTGGGTCTAAGGCCCCTAAATCTGTCAACAGGTTTTTGTGTTGTGTAGGGAAACTTTGGAGTACCTCCAAGGTAGACATCGTGCAAGGTGCTTGAGATAAATCTTCAACAACGTTGTAGAATTGTGTAGCATGAGCATTTGGATTAAAAATAGATTTTTGGAGAGTACTCTTAGGTGGGCACAAAATCAAGTCAAGGTTAGGTTTCTTGATTGTAGGACCATTAGACGGAGGTGGAGGAGAATAACTAGTAGAAAGGGATTTCTTAGGAGAAGGACTCTCATCCTTCTTCTCTACAGGTTTGTCATATGACTGACTACGAGTAGTCAGTCTAACAGTTTCTAAGAACAACATTCCGATTTATTCCTTAGAATTAGAGGTTCCTTGTGAAGACATATGATCAATCAACTGGTTTTAAGATGGAAAGGGGTTGGTACATACCACCGATGTGTTGTTGCTGCTGTTATCACTCAGAATGTACCCAGGTTGTAGGAGGCACACCCCGAGGTAACAGCAAAACCACTTTAGGAAGATATTGATATTTCTCTCCCAGAGAGGGATCTCTCAACACAAATCTTACAAAATCAAATGATAAACAATATTTAAGCATTCATTCATTTGGCTGAACCTATCACATATCCATTGGGCATGGAGTCATATACAGGTAAAAGATCATAAAGATACATACACGAGAACTATCAAAGGCAAGATAATCACATCATTACAGTCATCAAATTTGATATGGGTGAAACGGAAGAGATGAGAAAACAGTCCATCAATACAGAGCGTCTAAAACGAATTCCATATCAATTTTAGCAGAAAAATCATATAATATCTGAAATAATGAATAGAGCATAAACATATGAATTCTACTCATTCAACACTGCATTCTAGATACGAAGGAAGAACAAAATGGAGTGTTACACAAAGGAAATAACAAGCACATAAGGGAAATGGCACAGACTGCAACATCAATGACACATGAATCTTTGACAGGAAACTCTCATGCATTCACTTTATTCCTCAAAACAGATATGTCTTTCCAAACCAGCAATCCTTTTGATGGGTTCCAACCCCCATCTCATAAAAGAGATACAAATTTATAGATCAAATAATAAGTCTGCCTCCAGCAGATCAATAACAGAATGACCGGCGTAAATTAGAGTTTGTAACTGAAAATCCTACACCACTAGGAAGTTGTTACAATTCCATTCCTAACCGATCATAGAGCATGAAACAACTGGATAACAAACTTTGGTCCATCAGCTCCGAATCTTTGCTCCAATAACACCACGTCTTTCGCCAAATCAGCTCCGAGTATTTGCCCCATCAGCTCTACGGTACCTGCCACTTGTTCCTACGGAGGAAGAGTAAACTTTGTTTTCCCCAGCCGCTCTACAGCCTTCCACTGTTCGGAACTTGGGGTGTCGCTTTCCACCATTTCCCGGATGGCCACCTCTAGCTCCATGTATGTTTCATAGGACTTTTTAGGCAATCTGGTTCTGATAGCTGTGAACTTCTGCAGGACTTTGAAATCTTCAGTTAGCATGTCCACAATGG